>CM059279.1:11145358-11152858 GCA_030347295.1 Setipinna tenuifilis
TTTTAAGTAAATGCTCAACGCTGTTCCTCATATCTGAATGTATACCAAAAAATGCCCAGCATTATATTTAAGGGGCACACAAGCAATAATGGTAAATTTGAATTTCTAAATGAACACCATTTGGGATTTATTTGTCAACCCCTTACATTGTTATTCGTAACCATAGACATCCGGAACTTCAAATGTTTTTCACTAGCTAGTGAAAATAGAATGTTTAATAGGGAAATGTATGTAAACAGGCTAAGGTAAAAATCAACCTGCAAGCCATTGCAATCAGCCTTTAATCAGCTGTCAACATGGCATTCGGCTGTTGTGATTCCCTAAGGGAGAAGCAAAACAGATGCAAATTAGAACTTAGCTTGCAGTTGGGTTGCAGTTTTGTTTTCACCTAGCTAGACTCATTGCCAAGGGAGAGCTCTAAGTTCTTTGATGTCTGTGGTTAGGAATGCTGTGTGGCATTTATAACAGTGCAAATTTAAATCCTGAACCACTGGATGTCAGTGTGTCTTTCAAAGGGACTTTTGCCCAGTGTTATTTGATACCTTTTCTTTCGTTGGTCAAATGACTTTTTATCTAGGACTTCTCTGATGAAGTTTCTTTCATGGTAATGCTATCTGAAATATTAGAGTGTCAGTGGGGTACTCCCTCTGGGTTTGACACCACAGGCTGGAATTTTCGCTGAAGACCATTATGAAATCTCCCCCAAAAATGCCCTTAAAGTCAGAAAAATCTAAATACTCTTTACTTGCTGCAGGGACACATGCACACATGCATGTGTGTGTATGCACAAACCCAACCTCGTGTACGCATCCTTAAATGTGCAATTATTGCTTAGTGGCAGTATTTCTTTCTGCAAACTCCCATATTTATTTATATATATACTGCGTATTTTGTGTGTCCATATATCTGTAAGTGTGTGTGTTCATATCTATTTGTATGTGTGTGTGTGTGTGTGACCATATCTGTGTGTGTGTGTGTGTGTGTATGTGTGCAGGTGGAGGTGATGCGCTCCAACGCTGAGAGCCGTATCCAGACGTACCTGCAGGAGCTGCAGAAGTTCCGTGCACGCTGGGACCAGCTGAAGCCGGGCCATGACGTCATTGAGTCAGGTGACCCAGAGGCCCTGCAGAAGTGCGTGCAGACCATCAAGGACAAGAGGGAAGAGTTTGCGGAGCTGGAGCTCACACGCAAGAAGCTCATGTATGTCTGTGTGTGTGTGTGTGTGTGTGTGTGTGTGTGCATGTGTGCATGCTTGTATACTTGAATGCTTGCTTTTACCCATAGAACTGGATTGTGTTGAGCTAAGTAGATATGGAAGCCCTGGTGGATAGGCACCACACTTTTGTGTGTGTGTGTGTGTGCGTGCGTGCGTGTTTTGATGTGTTTATGGAAATAATGTCTGTGTATGACTGGTGAAAAATCCTGAAACCTGAAGACTGTTCTGGTGCTGGTGCCAGCGCTTGACCAGAACTACAGTAGCTCAACATTAGTACTGGCAGCAGCACCAGAACAGAAGTGGAAAACAGGGTATTTGTAACGCTGTCATGTCTGCATCTCCCCATGTGTGTTTTTCCTCATGCCTGCTGGCCGGCGGGACAGCGAGGACTGCCGGCACTTTGAGCTGGACCCGCCGGACTTCTCGGAGGCCGCGGAGGTGGTCAGGGACATGGAGGAGTTCTCGCAGATGTGGAGCCTCTACGAGGAGTTCCAGGAGGGCTTCCAGGGCTGTGCTAAAGAGGACTGGATCACCTTCAGGTGGGTCGGCCACAGTGCACGTTTCTGCGCCCTCATACACAACAGAACTGTGTGTGTGTGTGTGTGTCTGTGTAAATATGTGTGGTTGTTCATGTCTGAATGGAGGATGTCACTCTTAGCTGGCAGAACAGAGCTGTCTGTGTGTGTTTGTGTTTGTGTTTGTTTGAGTGTGGGTGTGAATGTGAGGTGTGGTTGTTAATGCCTGAGAGGACGATGACGTCACTTTCGGTCTGCCATGAAGTGAAATATTTGTGGTAGGTGATGCATGCATGCATGTTCTGCTTAAGTGATTCCCATTTTATCATTGTGACACAGTGCACACACAAGATTCAGCCTCTGCATTTGACCCATTACACGTGTGAGCGGGGGGCAGCCCGACAGGTGCCCCAGGGAGCAGTGTGTAGGGACATCACCATGCTCAGGGTACCTCAGCCATGGGGGAGGATGGAGGACACCGCTGATTCATCCCTCCACCCACCTCTCAGTGTGGGGAATCAAACCTGTGAACCTGAACCTGCTAGCTCACGTGTGTGTGTGTGTGTGTGTGTTATTTGTTACAGGAGTAAGACGTACGTCTTTGAGGAGTTCCTATTTGCCTGGCATGACAAACTGCGGAAGTTGGAGGAGCACACCACCATGTCGGTAAAACTGCAGAAGGAGGTGGACAAATATAAGGTACCGCACTTCCTGACAGGACGAGTGTGTCACAACACAGTCCTCACGAGACAGAACTCAAGAGTGTTATGACAAACACCCAGCTATTATAGTATATGAAGTGTATGTATATGACTGTCCACGCCCAGTCATCAGTGTATTTTTTTGTGCCTGCGTGTGTGTGTGTGTGTGTGTGTGTGTGTGTGTGTAGAGCCTGGTTCCTGTGCTGAAGTACGTGCGTGGGGAGCAGCTGTCTCAGGACCACTGGCTGGATCTGTTTCGGCTGCTGGGGCTGCCTCGGGGCACCACCCTGGAGAGACTGCTGTTCGGGGACCTGCTCCGCGTGTCCGATACCATCGTGGAAAAGGCCCTGGAGCTCAAGGTAACACAAATGATGGCCACACACACACACACACACACACACACACACACACACACACACACACACACACACACACACACACGCATACAGGCACACACATGCAGAGTATATAAATTAGTCATACATAGTCGTGAACCACAGGTGGGTGGTGACTTTCTAGGATTTTTTTGCGCCGTTGGGTAAGTGACTGTTGAAAAAAATTCCACTGGAGAGATTTGACTGTGAATTACTGAACTGCTGTCTTAACCACCCACACAACCATTACTACTTCTAACAATGCTGCCACTCCACTGCGCTCCATCTACTTCTAATAAACGCCTGCCACACTCTGAACCTGAACAGTAGTTAACACTATCACTATTACTACTTGTGCCAACACTACTACTACTACAACAACTACAACTACTACAATTACTACTACTACTCCTACATCAACTACAACTGCTACAATTACTACTACTACTACTATAACTGCTACTACTGCTGCTAATTCAACTACTACATTTGTTACTAGTTCTACTACCACTACTACACTACAACTCTGCTTCAACTACCACTAAAAGTGCCCCTACAAATGCTACTACTACTACTCCTACTGCTACTACAGCCACCACTAGTACAAATCCCCCAAAAATAACCACTGTCTGAACTGTGTCCACCTCAGTGTCCTCTGTTCTTTGTCTGTTCTCTGCTGTTGTCAGGACTTGAATAGCAGAGCCCAGGCAGAAGTGACCATCCGAGAGGCACTGCGGGAACTTGACCTGTGGGGGGCAGGAGCGAGCTTCACCCTGACTGATTACGTGGACAGTGGTGGCGTCACCATCAAGCTCATCAAGGACTGGAAGGACATGGTCAACCAGGTGGGGAGATATCAGATCCCAGCCATTTGTGGCAAACAAGCAGTTGTGGTGTAATTGCAGAATATGTTAATAGTTCAAACTATTTAAAAAAAACAACTAAACAAAGAAAAGGATGATCTTCTCAAAGATCTGTATACCATGAATGTAAAGTTGTCCTGAAGAAGGGCATTTTTCTTTGTCATTGATGCCATTGGTTTGTACTCTCCTCTCTCTTGCCCCATGCTTTAGTGCCCTATTGCCTAAAGCACAATAGCACTTTCCTTTTGCTTTTTAATACAAAAATATGTAATATTTTTAGTTATAATAGCTCTAAAATAGCTCTGTTGCCCTGTTTAAATAAGAGCTCTGTTGCCCTGTTAAAATAAAGAGTTGCCCTGTCTGAACCAGGTTGGGGACAACCGTTGCCTGCTGCAGTCCCTGAAGGACTCGCCCTACTACCGCGGCTTCCAGGACAAGGTGTCCCTCTGGGAGACTCGGCTGGCCGACCTGGACGAGTACCTGCACAATCTCAACTCCATCCAGAGGAAGTGGGTCTACCTGGAGCCCATCTTCGGCCGCGGGGCCTTGCCCAGGGAGCAGGCGCGCTTCAAGAGGGTCGACGAGGACTTCAGGTGGGGGAGGTGGACGAGGAAGTAGTTGTTAAAGCAGGTTCAATACAAAGTCATAGCATAGGGGTGGTGGTGGTGGTGAGCCTTAGGTGTTGTATTGTGATGATAATACTTGATAGCTGGATGTTGCAGGATACTTCCTTTATGCACAGACTGAGGTGTATTTGTACTGGACAGAGATGGATATACTGCCTTCGGAACCAAATAAATCCTGCCATGTATTTCTTTTAGCCTATGAACTTAACACAGGTGATTTCACCTGTTGGCTGATCTACCTGGCGCATAGGATTTGCTCATTTGGATCAGCTGGTTCAGTTGGAATAAATAGCAACTGCGCTTTTACTTTATGAAGCTGGGATGTCTTTACACGGTGTTTTAATAAAGATGAGGTTGCCTGTCGGTAAACACACTAAATAGACAGCCATGTTGTAATAAAGTAAGATGATACACAAAGGAAATTTGGTAAGTTAGTTTTGCTTCTCTCTCTCTCTCTCTCTCTCTCTCTCTCTCTCTCTCTCTCTCTCTCTCTCTCTCTCTCTCTCTCTCTCTCTCTGTCTGTCTGTCTGTCTGTGTCTCTGTCTCTCTCTCTGTCTTTCTCTCTGTCTCTCTCTTTCTCTCTCTCTCTCTGTCTCTCTCTCTCCCTCTCTCTCTCCCTCTGTCTCTCTCTCAGGTCCATCATGGCAGATGTTCAGCGAGACAGCAGGGTGACATCTTTGACGGCCCGTGCTGGCATGCGGAACTCTCTCATCACCATCCTGGACCAGCTGCAGCGCTGCCAGAAGTCCCTCAACGAGTTCCTGGAGGTACGAGCTGTCCAGCTGTCACTACGGTTACTACCGCTGAAACCCACCCAAAACATAATTTTATGTTATATGCGTACAGCATTGTCTTTTTTTTTTTTATTGTGTTACGCAGTAAATATAAAGTGCAGTGGTGTTTGGTTTAGGGAGTTGGAGGATGCAGCTGCCTTAAACTGCCAGAACAGTTAACTGCCAAAGATAGACCACACACACACACGCACACACACAGCCCACAGTGGGAAAGCAGTAGCATAGCAGAGACTTTTCCCCTATGTGTCTGTTGTGACTTGTCAGGTGACATGGAGTTTCGGTGTGGCTGAGATACGGTGAGGTCCTGTCATGTGCACCAGCTATCAGGTGGTAGCACATGTTAAGCAGATAGCCTCTAATGACCTTAGATAGCCTCTGTGGCACTCACCTGGGGAATACTGGATTTCTCAGACCACATGTAAAAGCAAAGCTTTGTTTGGTGACAAAACAAGAGACGCTTGCAGGGCCAAGGCTTTGACGGCACCAATAGTGGCATTAGCAATTAAGCTAGTAGTTTAATGCCAGATAACAATCTCACATTAGCAGCAATGTAAACTAAGTGCCTGCGATTTGTCTCCAAAGGGAGGCTGTAATTAGACCTATTGTGTTGAAAGTACACAAAGATCTAATAGCCCTTCAAAAGGGGTGCAAATAAATTACTGAGACCTGAATGCGACTTTTTAAAGCCTTTTCTAAGCCTTTTTTGCTTAAATTTGAAAAGCATGATGAGGGGAGGATTTGATCTGCTCTGAGGGAAATCTTTGTGGACTGCTTTTCCTCATTGGTCAGTGGCTATAAAGTCTCTTGAAAAGACAAGACAAATGTAGCATTCTGTCTGCATCTTGCGTGTATTTACAGTATGCTTATATGTCGTACTCATGGGAGAGTACAGTTGCATTGAAGGTAGCACACGGAGGCTGAATGGTTTTACAATGTGTATTAAATGAGTACGCCGAAAACAAAAACGGCTGTGCATAGAATTCAGAAACAAACATTCGGGGTCCTACCGCATCAACAGCATTTCCAGTTTGAAACAGGGCTAATCGAATATCAACACCACCAGAATTCAAGCATGGGCAGCAAAGAGTTTAAGCAAAAGAAGAACAGAAGTATGTAGGGTAACAGATAGCATTTGGGACGGATCGATGCATTTCCAGACAAAAGGGAGGCCTAGGTGTAAGTGAGCTGAGAATGAGATCCGTGTAAGAGACTTCCCATGTGTCTTCCCCCTTGCAGGAGAAGCGCTCAGCCTTCCCTCGCTTCTACTTCATCGGAGATGACGACCTGCTGGAGATCCTGGGCCAGGCCACCAACCCCAACGTCATCCAGTCCCACCTCAAGAAGCTCTTCGCTGGTCAGTAGCAGAGTGCACACAGACACCACACACACACACACACACACACACACACACACACACACACACACACACAGGCAAATCAGAATCAGTTTTATTGGCCAAGTATACTTACATATACAGAGAATTTGACTCCCAATAGATGTAATCTCCCTGTTGTCACCATACAAATGATGTGGACAGCAAAATCATTTATATGGTAAATTTATATATTACCTGACTAATTCCACATTTGTTTGCTTGTGAACTGTAATGTTGTAATGACCACCGAAAATGAAAACTTTACTGTTTTTGATTATTTCTTCGATCATTAGATTTGTTGAATAGCTAAAGCAACAAAATTAAAAGCCTGTGTCATTTTTATATGACCAGATTGAAGGTTTATGCACTGTTGGTGTTTGTTTTATTAAACAGCTGTTGTGGGCAAATCACAACACTTATTCAATAGATTATGCAATCACTGAGGCCTTTGTGAGGAGTTTGACAAACATTGTTGCTAAAGAGCCGTGATTGGTTTATTGCCATATCTGACAGACACCCTGCTCTGACAGTAGCAGCACATCACTTAGCGATGGATTTAGTGCTGTGGGCTCAAGGACAAGCACAAACCACACTGTTGGCAAACAGAAGTGTTACGGGAAGCGCAGTTAAACACAGCGTATCATAAAACAAACTGTCTGGCCCAAGCTCACATCATTCCACAAGATGTTTTGATGAGAGGAATAACATTATCTCAGGGGTTTGTTATTACATGATTTAAAATTGCCATCTGCGACGGAAAAGTTGTTTGCGCTTGTACTGCAAGAGACATAACATAATCGGTAGAGTAAGCAACTTTCTGGTATTTGAGTTTACAGTTTTTTAAGTCCTTTGTTTACATTAATCTGTATGAATGTTTATTGCCCAAGCAGAGTGAGTTATTGACCAATTAATATTTATATGGAAATGAGCACTGAAGATGACTATAAGATTATAAGATTATAAGATGTAATGTAAAGAATCATAACCCATAGTACTGTGAATCATACTTAACTCAGATTTTAAACAAGCAGAGTCT
>CM059279.1:11157858-11160358 GCA_030347295.1 Setipinna tenuifilis
TTTAGCCTGTAATTCCTCCAGTCGTGACGAGGCTTGTTTAGAGACACATAGACACACTTCCTGATTACTTAGTCGACTGTTGGACTGTTAGACGTATTTCACATTTCGTAATTGATGAATCCGTTAATTAGCAGATTGAAAGAAACTGGTTGAACAATTGAAAAAGTGAGCGTATGATAAATGTGTAGAGTAGTGTAGGCCTAAATGATGGCATGCCAGAAGAATTGATGCATTAATTAAAAGAGTAATTTATTCATACCTAATTAATTCATCAACTCAGATGTACTTCTGAGGAACTGATTGATGCTTTGACACCGATTCTGAATGAACAGACTGATTTGTCTGATTGACTAATGAATTGTGGATTGATGTACTAGCTGCTGTGAAGAATTGATTTGGCTTCCCCTGGCCTTACTCTTGCACTCCAGGTTCATGTTGGTTTTGTTGTTTGTTAGGACTTAAAGTAACCCAGGAACTGACATTACCATTGTCAAATCCTAAATGTTGACTCGCTCACTACATGTATGTAGGGAACAAAACAATGTAACACCCTATCAAGTGCACTGTACTATACATGAACGAGTAAACATTTCAGACACGGCCTATATGTTGCTAATTCTTACTGTACCACGACTTGGTGCTAATTGAACATTGACCTCCTGATCCCCCCCCCCCATGGCTGGGCCCAGACTCGAGTGTGCTGCAGCTGAAGCTGAAGGCGCTGATCCTGGACATCATCCACAACATCGAGGTGGTGAAGCAGCTGGCCCAGGAGCAGGCCCACAGCACCGACTGCTGGGCCTGGAAGAAGCAGCTGCGCTTCTACCTCCGCCAGGACCGCCGCTGCTGCATCCAGATGGTGGACGCGGAGTTCCAGTACACCTACGAGTACCAGGTAACCCCAACCCCTTCAACCTGCCCTTTTGAGACCTTGTACCTGCTGTAGGGTTAAAAGACCAGGGACCTGAAGGAGAGCAGGTGTATGGGTAAGAGAGAGCAATACCAGTCAGTAATGAGCTGAATTGTGTATTTTAATACTGACAGTTTATTACTTCAAGTCCCATTTAGCTCACTATTGTTTGTCTTGCGCTGGCATAAACAGTGCAGTTATATAATTTGGTCTGGAAGGTATATGGTCTGGAAGTTGGTCATTTAAGCATATAGAAAGCATGTGTTGGGGAGGGGGGCAGTGATTCTGACATTGGCGTGAAATAGATTATATGATCTGTGTGCATTTCCTCACTGGTCCAGTAGATGGGGCTGCACACTCATGGATAAACAGGAAGACCCTGCAGCATTTGGCTGCAGATCTGCAGGCTCGACCACACTCAAAGCCTCTCTTCTTTATCTCTCTCCTTGTATCTGCACCCCCCCCCCCTGCCCCCCGCCCCCATGTTCTCCTTTGGCTGTTGTGTTCTATTTATCTTTTCATCTCTCTTATTTTCCCGCCACTAAACCTCTTTTCCACACTCCTCTCTCTCTGTTTTTTTCCCCCGCTTTTTATCCACCTTTCTTTTCTGTCAACCCTTGCCTACCTCCACCCCCAACCTCTCTCCCCTCTTTCCCTCCCTTCCTTCCTCCATCCCTCCCTCCCTCCCTCTCTCCCTGCACAGGGGAACGCTGCTAAGCTGGTGCACACGCCCCTGACAGATAAGTGCTATCTGACGCTCACGCAGGCCATGAAGATGGGCTTGGGGGGCAACCCGTACGGACCCGCCGGCACCGGCAAGACCGAGTCGGTCAAGGCACTAGGCGGCCTGTTTGGACGCCAGGTGCTGGTCTTCAACTGTGACGAGGTGAATGAACGTGCCCCCATCGAAAAAACGTTGCCTGGAAGGAAACAAATGCAAATACGTAAACATAAGACCGATGGTTAATTTACAAACACATAAAATACAGCTTGCAGGTGGACGAAATAAGCAATATGCAGTTCCGTTAATCTGTGGAACATCTGCCTCCATGTGATGGTCTTGAACATTTATTTGTGTGTGTGTGTGTCTGTGTGTGTGTGTGTGTGATTTAGGGGATCGACGTGAAGTCAATGGGCCGTATCTTCGTGGGTCTGGTGAAGTGCGGGGCGTGGGGCTGCTTTGATGAATTTAACCGTCTGGAGGAGGCTGTGCTGTCAGCCGTGTCTATGCAGATCCAGGCCATCCAGAACTCCCTCAAGAACCAGCGCAACACCTGTGAGCTGCTGGCCAAGGAGGTGAGGAGGAGCAGGAGGAGGAGCAGACGAAGGAGAAGCACATGCAGCCATAGTTCCCCACTCTACTCACTGGCATTGCACCTCTCCAGTATCACAGTGCAGCCATACCTACTCAATCTATCCACTACAAGCGACCCTTCCCACTTTACCTCAGCCACAGTTGTCTATTCTCTACTACATGCACATCTCCCTACCACAATACAGCCATAGTTCCCCACTCCACTTACTACCAGTGCAGCTCCCTATTATTATGGGAATTAGCACCAGCCACATGCTGGTGAAATAGGAAAGTGG
>CM059279.1:11162858-11170358 GCA_030347295.1 Setipinna tenuifilis
GCTGTGGGAGCGAGTGGAGCTTGTTAACACGAGCACTGAAATAAGAGGCAAGATGCCCTCCACACACACTCACCCAGACAAGCGTGCGAGCACTACACACACACACACACATGCGCGCACACACACATGCGCACACACACACGCACACACACGCACACACACACACAAACAGACAAAAGGAGTCTTTTTTCTTTTGTTTTTCCCTCCCTTTTGCACTCCAGCCTTCTTCCCCCACCCTCCTCATCATCCCTCTGCTCTCTGATTTTGCTCCCCCCCCGTTGTGATGTTGAACTCTTCTCTCTCTGCTGCTTCTCATTGTCTGTTTCTGTTTGTGTGTGTGGTTTGATCTTACTAGACTTAATTCTTTCTGTTTGCCTACATCCCCCCCGGCATCCCCCCCGGCACCCCCCCCCCCCCCCCCCACACACACCCACCCACCTTGGCCCTCAGTCTGATTCCCTCCCCTCCTCTGTGTCTGACCACTCTTGGCCTTTCTTTAAAAGGCTGCCTGTCGATATCCACCCCCGCCTTGCTGAGTTACCTTCTCATCCTCCCGCTGTCAGACACACACACAGACACGCACACACACACACACACACACACACGCACACACACACACACACACACACGCACACACACACGCACACACACTCTCTCTTACACACTCTCACTGACTCTCTGACAGGATAGCAGTTCTTTGTTTTCGTGGTGGTTTATCGTCTGTTAAGTGTCCACAGGAACAGAGAGGCATTTGTTACCACGGCCCAGACACACACTCCTCCGACAGGAAGAGCAAAAGTGTCAATAAAGCCCCAAACCATTAAACCACTTAAGTCCGCACACTCCAGCAACACCTCTCTTTTTTCCAGGCTCACACAGAAGGAAAATCTTTCAAATGGGCCAGGCCTCTTTTTCCCTCTCGCCCTCTCTTTGCCTCTAATTTAGCCTCTAAACCTCTTTTCCTTTGAAGGCATTATGTTCTGTGTGCAATTTTCAGTTTCCTCTAGCCTATTAGAAAGCACTTTTTAGTCATTCTTCACACAAAAAGATCACTTTGCAGTTAAATACAACGTACTGAATGCTGTGTGCACAAAAATACTTACAAGGTACTTGAGAGTAGTTTTAAGCTTTTGTTTTTTTTTTTGCTTGTCCGTCCCGTAGTTAAGGAGAGTCATCTGGTGGTGCAGGCCCTGCGCTTGAACACCATGTCCAAGCTGACGTTTGCGGACAGCTCCCGCTTTGACGCGCTGGTGAGGGACGTGTTCCCCGGGGTGGACTTCAAGGACGTGGAGTACGAGACCCTTAGCGCCGCCCTGGAGGCTGTGTACGAGGAGGCACACCTGGAGATCATCCCCAGCCAGGTAGGCCCACTCTCAGGGGAAAGTACCCAACAGTCTTCTAACCCTGTTGATGAAGACGTACACTGGAAACACTGAGATGTTCTACTTGGCAGCATTTGCATACTTATGCAAATCACCACTGAAGAACATTGTGTCTGCTAGAAACCTTACTTTTGTAAGAGAACATTTGTGCAGTCAGTTTGTGCGATTTTGTCCTCTATTGTAAGTCGCTGTGGATAAAAGTGTCTGCTAACTGTAATGTAATGTATTTCTTTTGAAAAGGTACAGCACTTACAGGTAGGCTTTAGCCCTTACACTTACAGTAAATGATTTTCTCCAGGCTCTGCAGATGTGTGTACATGTGGACACTGACATATATTGGCCAGTGTTGGCAGCAACGTGAACGTCACCTTATGCATGAAAACTGGAACAAATGTTGCACAAAGGAACATTGCACAACATCACTCTAACACACAGGCCAGGCGTCTTTCTAATAGAAATTTCTGATTCATGCCCATGTTTGTTTTGAAAGGATTCAACAATAACAGTTCAGTCAGGACCACTTTAGTCAAAATAGTTTATTAATATGCAAAAGTTACATATGGCGGCATAACTCAGTTCTGGAACCCCAACATAGAAAGCCTAAGGCAGGGAGAGCAGCAAAGAAGACCCCCCCCCCCAAAAAAAAAAAAAGAATACAGAACAGTGCAAGCATTAATGACAGAAGACATTGATTAAGTCAGATACATAATGAGGTGGAGTTGGGGAGGAGGTGGGTAGCACAGTGGTTTGCAAATAGAGTGGTGAGAGCAGCCATGTTCTCAAACTGTTTAATCAGCAGTGTCCAGTGTCATCTCAGCCAACAAGGCAGCAGGAAGTAGTCAGTTGATCAACCAGGTAATTTGGTCAGCTGAGCTCCCGACTGATGCAGTCAGCTGGGCCAACAGCTGACCGCTTAGCTGGACTTCATGGCCTGCCAGAACTAACGCTATGCTTGATTTCAGCACTTTGTGAGCCTCTTAATGATAAGTCATGTAACTGTCTTAAGCTTGCATAAACAGCTTTATGTAAAGTGTCAGATACCCATGCACTAATATGCACATGTATATCCTCATCATGTCCTCTCCCACTACCCCCCCCCCCCCCCCCAGCTAATATGCACTACTATGCATCTGTATGTCCTCATCATATCCTCTGCCCCCCCTCCAGATGAAGAAGGCCCTGGAGCTGTACGAGCAGCTGCGTCAGCGGATGGGTGTGGTGGTGGTGGGGCCGAGTGGGGCGGGCAAGTCCACGCTGTGGCGCATGCTGCGGGCGGCTCTGGGCAGGACGGGCCGCACCGTGAGGCAGTACACCATGAACCCCAAGGCCATGCCGCGCCAGCAGCTGCTGGGCCACATCGACATGGACACGCGCGAGTGGTCCGACGGCGTGCTCACCAGCAGCGCCAGGCAGGTGGTGCGAGAGCCACAGGGTAAGGATTGGCCGATCAAACCCACGCACACACCCGCCCACCCACCCATCCAGGCTAACACAGTCATCAGGGCCTCTGAAACCACACCAACACCGTCATCTGTGCCTCTGCACACACCCCATTGCCATAATCTGTGCCCATGCAACAAGGATAGAAATTTGCACCAGCCAGCAGCTAAATGCTGGAAATATATGAAAGTGGCAGGTTGATTTTGGGCACAAAATACCAATTTGCTATTGAGTGGCTGATAAATTTAACCATTTGTCAGTGGCTGGTAAGAGTTTCCGTTTGGCAAAGTTTATTTCTACCCCTGCTATGCACCCACACTAACACCATAATCTGTACCTGTGCACCCACATCAAAACCATAATTTGTTTCTCCGCACCCGCACCAACAACATAAAATTGTGCCTTCACTTTTGATTTGAATGGCAGACAGCCAAATCAATTTGGAAAGTGTGTGATTGAAATACAGCTGCCTTTGCAAAAGCTGACAAGCAGTGGGAGCGTGAGAGGGGAAAGCAGTGCTTTGTTACCATATTACCATAGGACTCTTTGCGTAATTCAATCGTAGCTTCTCTGCATTAATTAAAGGGTTAGAATGAGTGCATCAAGAAGAGCATACTGTATTTGCTTAACACAAAAGACACCAAATGTGCCTATGATTGATTTTAATTGTGTTTGTATTGTTGCTGATTACCCTTTCATGCCTCCAATCAGCTCAATGGTAGTGTGCATGAGAGGGGGTGGATGGGGATGTCATGATGGAGAATAGCAGATAGAGAATGAAAAAGAATCAGCATATATACAGTCTAACCACCTTTTTTAGACTGGAATAGGACTAACCCATGTTACCCATATGCATTGTGCAGTGTGTCTATGTTGTTATTGCTGTCTGGATTTATAAATGTGTGTGGGTGGGAGCTGAGTGTTTAATAGAGTGCAATTAATAGCGTTTTTTTTAGTAATAGCAGTTTAATGATGCGCTTGAATGTTTTGGTAATGAATGTGTTTATTTTAGTAAAACTCTCCCACCTGTCTCCTTTCAGAGGTAAGCTCGTGGATCATCTGCGACGGAGACATCGACCCCGAGTGGATCGAGTCCCTGAACTCGGTGCTGGACGACAACCGCCTGCTCACCATGCCCAGCGGAGAGCGCATCCAGTTCGGCCCCAACGTCAACTTCCTGTTTGAGACGCACGACCTCAGCTGCGCCTCGCCCGCCACCATCTCCCGCATGGGCATGATCTTCCTCAGGTGCTCCTCTTCCTCATCTGCTCACCCTTTGTGTGTGTGTGTGTGTGTGTGTGTGTGCTTCCTTTTCATGATTTTGGTTGAGGATGTCTCAACATTGTTTCGTGTACTCATGACCAGGACCTTATCCTCAGTATTTGTGTGTGTGTGTGTGTGTGTGTGTGTGTGTGTGTGTGTGTGTGTGTGTGTGTGTGTGTGTGTGTGTGTGTGTGTGTGTCTGCATGCAAACTCTGTAATCATGTTTGCCATTGCAGTGATGAGGACACAGATGTGAACTCCCTGGTGAAGTCGTGGCTGAAGAACCAGCCTGATGAGTGCCGGGGTAGCCTGGAGAACTGGCTGGGGGACTACTTCACCAGAGGCCTGGACTGGGTCCTCAAGCAGGTACCCTCTCTCAGCTCTACATCTCACTGCATCTGTGTGAGCTGTATTACTCCTTCAGTCTTCATTCCATCTTATCCCTACTATCCATACTATCTCACTGTTTTTTTTTTCATTTTTCTACTTTTTTCTTACATGTTCCCTTTTTTTCCACTGCTGACTAATTCATCTGGTCATACTCATTTTCTGACTCTTTTTTTACTAACTATCCTCCCACCTTTCCTCTCCTTTTCTCCCTATTTCCTCCTAATCACCCTGTTTGTTTTGTTCTTCTACACTATTGCTCATTTTGTTCTCTTCGCTCACCCTTACTCTTCTTTTGCCCTCCTGTCTCTTTTTTTTCTCTTTCTCGTAACTGAGACGGAGCGATAACATCAACCAGCCGCACCAATTTACTTCTTACCAGCCGTAGACTCATCAAACCTTACCTGCACCTTCCTAGACCATCCTTTGTCTCTCTCTGTCTGTCTTTTTTTCTCTCTGTCTCTCTCTCTCTTTCTCACTCTCTCTCTCTCACACTCCCCCTGTCTCTCCCTCCCTTTTTCTCTCTCTCTCTCTCTCTCCCTATCTCTTTCTTACTCTCACTCTCTCTCTCGTTCTCTCATTATCTCTCTCTCTCTCTCCCTATCTCTTTCTTACTCTCTCTCTCGCTCTCTCTCTCACTCTCTCATTATCTCTCTCTCTCTCTCTCCCTCTCTCTCTCTCTCTAACTCTCTCTCTCTCTCTCTCTCTCCCTGCAGAATGACTTTGTGGTGGAGACCAGCCTGGTGGGGACAGTGATGAATGGCCTGTCTCACCTCAGTGGGGTGCGCGAGCGTGGCCAATTTGTGGTCAGTCTCATCCGGGGCCTGGGTGGCAACCTCAACCTCAAGTCACGCCAGGAGTTCGCCAAAGAGGTCAGCCACACCGAACCCTCCTCCGTTACACACCTGTGCCCCACACACACCTGTGTCACACACTCTTCCTCACACTCCCTCTCTCTTCACTCTCTCTCTCATTCTTCTATTACTCTCTCCCTCACTTGTGACCCCTCCCGATCACCCCTCACATACTTGTTTCACACCTTAATGATCACCAGCTGGGGTCAGTTGATACACATGTCTACCTCTGCATCTCTCAAATAAATAAACTTGGCTGCCCTGTATATGTGTTGCTGATGTTGCTATGTATGTTTGTCTTTTACACCTGCCGCTTGGAATTTGACATGAATTAAAAAAAAAAAGATAATTCCTACGGGACAATAAAGACTGCGTCTCTATGTGTCTAGGTTCTGAGCTGGGCCCGTGAGAGCCCACCGGACCCACGCAAGCCTCTGGACACGTACTACAACTCAGAGTCGTGTCGGCTGGTGGCGTACCAGCTGGAGCGGCCGGAGCACCTGAGCGTGGAGGACTTCAACAACCCCCAGCGCCTCCCCGTCATCCAGACCGCAGACATGCAGCGAGGCCTGGACTACTTCAGACAGTGGCTCTGCACCGACCACCGACAGCCCTTCCTCCTCGTCGGGCCAGAGGGCTGCGGGAAAGGGTGAGAGAGAGAGAGAGAGAGAGAGAGAGAGAGAGAGAGAGAGAGAAAGAGAAAGAGAAAGGGAGAGAGAGAGACAGAGAGAGAAAGAGAGAGAGAGAAAGAGAGAGAGAGAGAGACAGAGAGAGAGAGAAAGGGTGACAGAGAGAGAATATGAATTTTAAATAGCACATTAATTAACTATTTGCTCTTAATAATTTATCCCAATCAATGATACATAAATAAGTAAATAAATATGGAAAATACATGAATTGGGTTGTAGGCTTGTATAAGCCAGTTCATAGAGAGAGAAAAATACACACAGAGAGAAAGAGAGCAAGAAAGAAGTGACTGCTTAGTGTCACTGTGTTTATTCACTTCTACTGAGCTGCTTTGATTTCTCTAACTGTCAACTGAACCTTCAAAACCGAATGTCTTGATATTTTGTTGAAGTATGTCTTCATCCATTTGAAAGCCTGTCATGAGAGACACAATAAATTGTAACATTGATAAGCTGTGATAGCTCAGAGGGTAACTCAATCGCTTGAGGTGAGTCGGTACACAAATGAGCAGCAGACAGGTTAGGTTAGGCTAGGCTAGGCTAACTTTCTTTATTAGTCTCCTCCAGGGAGAAATGTGTCTTGGAGATAGACAAGTTGCAGCAACAAAGATAACACACAAAGGCACAACATACAGTACAACATAACATCAGAAACATGAACAACACACAAAGGCACAACATAGAGTACAACATACAATGCAAACATAATGTCGAAAAACATGAATGACACATAAGGGCAAACTCTTCCCAAAGTTAAGAAGAACATATTCACAACTTTCCACTGAGCACTGTCTGATAAAATGGCATTAGACTGTCTGATGGTTGCCTGCACAAGAAGGTCCTGTGGGTTAAGGAGGGGGCGGGCATTATTCCCATAATCTTGCCTGCAGCTCTAGATTTGACTGTCAGATTACCAAACCAGCTGGTGATACCATAACGTGGGAGTAACTCAATTGTCGCTCTGTAGAAAATTAACATAATGGTTTTACAGACTCCAAACAGGGACAGAGGCTCCCCTGTCGACGTCTCAGACCTTCACCGTTGTACCTGTATTAGATCTAGAGAATTACTATGTGTGGCTGCATTGCCTAGATCCCAGAGCCCAGAAGTTAATATTGCGATGCGCTGACCATACATTGGCATTGAGCACTAGAGCCCTGTACTGAGTTGCACTGTATTACACCAGTATTTCAGCTAGGGTCTGTTCATTAAGCTCCCAGCCAGTTTCAAAGACAAAGTACAAAGACACTGGATATTAAAGAGAATTTTAAGAGATGAGTGTAAACTCAAATACCTGCAGGTAGAAGATACCTTTGATATTATTTTAAAGCAGCAGTTAGGAAATTAACAAGATAACTATCTAAGAGATGACATGTTAGTCTTGCATATAGCAGTAATAGCAGTGGTGGCTTACAGTACTTTTTAGCTGTTGTATTTAGGTGCTTTAGGTGGTGTGGTGTAGGCTGCTGTACAGTAAAAACTGTTCCT
>CM059279.1:11172858-11182858 GCA_030347295.1 Setipinna tenuifilis
TGTCTCTGTCTGTGTGTTTGTGTCTCCTTCATTTTTTTAATATATTTTTTAAATTGTACTGTCTTTCTGTCTTTGCTGTGTTGGGATTCTCTGCACGTTCTCGGCAGTGAGTAGTGAGCTCCAGCCTGAGAGAGGGAGAGGGAGAGAGGGGTGGAGGTCCAGTAGACTGGTAAAGGTTAAAGCTGACGTTTGATGATCCCGATGCTCTCTCTCTGTCTGGGGCTCTGGCTCTGGCTGCCCCAACCCTGTCTGCTCACAGACTGAACCGTCTGCACGCACTAGAGTTAACCCATTGCAGTGGGAAGGGTTGAATTGCCGTTTGTGTTTCGACTCTCCCATAGAACATTGACAAAGATTAAACAGGTGCACTTCCTTTATTGAAGTCAGGAACATCCAGACAGTTTCTGCTAGTAGGCCTAATTTGACTAGGAGAGATGGAAATGGAATACATTTAATGACAACATTCTTTCGTCAATTTTTCAACTCCGAACAGAAAGCAATGTAGATGTGTAGACGTATTGGATGTGGGAGTACTCAAGGAGTAGTCTGTCTGACTCAGACGACTCATCTCCCCAGTATTGACTGAGTTCACCTGTGCCTAATGGGGAATCAATTGACAATGCATTTTGTCAAACTGCACAGTCTTCCTAATGGAGGTTTAATTGGGAAGAGTGTATAGGGGAAATATCGGTTTGTCTAATTTGTGACTGTATTGTTTCCCCCAGTACTTCCATAGCTTAATCAAAGCAGTGAACAGGCCTGTGTGTTTATTCATGTGTCCTCTGGATAGGTCAGTGAATTCTACCATAGTATCATAGTGTTAACCAGCCCTAGAAGGACCTGTGTGAGGTACTCATCCAGGCTTAAAAACACACTGGCAAAAGAAACTATATGCAGTTACACTAATAACTTGGACCTGCTATAGTGTGTGGTTCTTGTATGGCGGCTGGTCTATGAGTTACTTTATCTTCCTATATTTTAGTCGCTTTATCTTCCTATATTTTAGTTTCTTTAACTTCCTATATTTTATCGTCCTGTATTTTATTTTATTGTTAGTGTTATCATAAATTAGGTTGTATTTATTCATGTTTGTGCTGTGGCCTCGGCTGTGAGTGTGTGCTGTGCTGTGGTAAATAATTGAATATAATGAAGCTGTGTTGTTGTTGTTCCAGGATGCTGCTGCGCTACGCCTTCTCGCGCCTGCGCTCCACCCAGGTGGCCGTGGTCCACTGCAGCGCCCAGACCTCCTCCCGCCACGTGCTGCAGAAGCTGACGCAGACCTGCCTGGTCATCAGCTCCAACACGGGCCGCGTCTACCGCCCCAAGGACTGCGAGCGCCTGGTGCTCTACCTCAAGGACATCAACCTGCCCAAGCCCGACAAGTGGGGCACCAGCAACATCATCGCCTTCCTGCAGCAGGTGCGTCCAGGAACCTTCTGTGGTTTTAGCATTACAGCGTCTCTTGTTGTCTCTTGATGTGCCATGTTGATTTAATATCCTATTCCAGCCATGTTGCCTGCTGAGATGTTAGTCTTATTGTTCAGATATTGGCCTTTTTGTGATTGATGAGATGCTAGTCTTCTTGTTATCAGTCGGATGAATCCTCATCGCCTTCCTGCAACAGGTGCATTTAAGAGCCTTTGGGCCTTTGGCGTCACAGCATGTTGATGGGGGGTTTAATTATTTGTTGTCATACAAAACAGCATGTTTTGGCAACTTGGGTAGGAAATACTCAGTCAAAATATGCATGAAATTTGCATAAAATCTTCTAAGCAATTAATTTGCTAGAGGTGGGTAGATTAAGTACTAATTTGCATACAGTGTAATACAAAAACTGTGGATGGAAATAGGTTTATTCACATTAAAGCATTTATTTAAATGGTTTTTATTTTGTGATTTAATCCAAGGTGCACAGCCAAAAACTTTAAACCCCCAACTGCATTTCATGCCTGTGTCTCATACCCCCATACTGTGTGTGCTGTGTCCTCCTCCCCGGACAGGTGCTGACCTACCACGGCTTCTACGATGAGAACCTGGAGTGGGTGGGCCTGGAGAACATCCAGATAGTAGCCTCCATGTCAGCTAGGGGCGCTGTGGGCAGACACCTCCTCACCACCAGATTCACCTCCATAGTGCGCATCTGCACCATCGAGTAAGTGCAGTGCTGGACAGTGCTTCCTTACAAAGGCAAAGTACAGTAACTATGCGACCAGTAAAAACTAAGTAAATGCTTTCAAAGTTGTCATATTGCCCATTTTGTAGGTATAATAGTGGTGATATGCTTTTATGGGTTTTATGTGCTTTTTTAATAGGAAGAAGCAAGAGGTGTTTTAATGTTACTGCCTTTTGGCTTTGTAGGGCAGGGTGCTATTAAGAGGACACAGAATCTTTCCTATACCTTATACTCATTCTTGTACTTTCTCATTTTTTGTCACTGTAACTTTCTTGGTCTTACAGGCATACAAACAAACATGCACACTAGGTGGGGGATATCAAAAAAGCAAAAGTAGTCACTTACATGGGTGTGGTAAGCCTACTATCAAAATAGCCCTTACGGAGAATAAAGCGATACGATTCTTCTATTAGGAGATTCATCGCTTACTCACAGTCAACTTATCTGGGCTCAGATGGGGTCACTACACCACCTTAGAATACCTTCATTCTTTATTTCCTCTCTGGCGTGTTGCTCCTCTTGCAACCATGAGTTTACTATGTATGAGGAAATGCACAGTCTATTTCGAAGTCTTCCTCTTGTGCATAACAGTGCGGGTAGGACTGACAACCCTCTCTACCCCCCCCCAGCTACCCTGACCGCGAGCAGCTGCAGACCATCTATGGTGCCTACCTGCAGCCCGTGCTGCAAAGGACTCTGGGAGATCACGCTGCCTGGGGCACAGCGGGGAAGGTGCACCAGCTGGCCGGCTCACTGGTGCAGGTGTATGAGCAGGTGGGCAGCTGTGGTGGTGTGTGCATTGGCTTCACAGTGCTCTCAGCTCAACCAGGGGTGGCAGCGGTAACTGGATATAATACGTTACAGCAGAGCCTAGCTGCCATAAAACATCCCAAAATAAATAACCTTTGCTGTGGTCGTGCTGCTGAGATTTAAAAACAAAGCATTTTGTGAAAAATGAATTTTTTTTTTTAAAGCAGGCAGTGGGAGTAGCGCATAATATAAAATAGAAAAAGGAAAATGGGTTTGAATATCCTTTATTACTCATAATGATGTAGACGTCTGCATGACGTTATCTGAATAAATTGGACTCATTTTTTTGAAAAAAAAAAAAAAACCTCACAGTTTCCTGATAAAAGTGCTCTTGTGCTGGAAGGCTTTGCTCTGCATGGCTACCCACAACCCCTCAGTGAGGGGACCTTCATCATTTACAACATGATTTATAATCCGTCTGTGTTTTTTTCTTTTTTTCCGCGCTTATTCATATTTACGCCTTTAGACACCAATACCTTTATCAGAGTGCCACCTCTGCCCTTGAGCTGTGTGCTCCCTGGCTAATAAATAGATGGGCTCAGAGTGACAGCTAGTTATCTGTCTCTGATGCAGACACTATTATCTCTTAGCCTCAAAACATGAGAGGGGACTGCAGTACCCCAGGAGTGTATCGCATGATTTCTGACTGCTGTGATGAAATAAAATGCCGTGCAGCGTGCGTGTGTGTGTGTCTCTGTGTCTCTGTGTCTCTGTGTCTCTGTGTGTCTATGTGTATGTGTGTGTGTGTGTGTGTGTGTGTGTGCATGTGTGCGTGTGTGTACTTGTATGTACATGTGTACTTGTATGTTTATGTATGTGATAGAGATGGAGAATGAGTGTATGCATGTTCCACTGTGAGGCTCTAAGCCTAGTTCTTCTTCCTCTCTGCTTGTGTTGGCAGGTCAAGGCCAAATTCACCGTGGACGACTACAGCCACTACCTGTTCACGCCGTGTATTCTCACCCAGTGGGTGCTGAGCCTGCTCCGCTACGACCTGACAGCAGGTGAGACGGGGGCTCAAACACCTGGCCCAAAGCACCTGTCCTCAGGCCCATCAGCCCTGGAGCTCTGTGGGGAGCAGCAGAGCCAGGGGATCTCTTTAACTGAGTCTGCCGCACCCATTTGCCTCTTACCAGCTGTAGACTACATCAAAAAAATGCTGTACACTCCTTCCTTCCACCTTCACAGAGCATCCCTCTGTGTCTCTCTTTCCCTCTCTCTCTCTCTTTCTGTCTCTTTCTTCTCCCTCTCTCTCTCCCTCCCTCTTTTTACTCCCCCTCTTTCTTTCTCCCCTTCTTTACCTACCTCATCACTCCTGCTGTCAAACCGGTCCCTCCACAATATGTTCATGCTGTGATATCACATCAAATCATTAATTTTAATTAAAAGTGTATATAGGCAAACTTTTCCACATCGCTATCATATTTTAACGTCCTCCCACTCTGCTCTCTCCTTATTGCTTACCTTTCCAAAATGGGGGTATGTATCATCTCATAATGAGACAATTTATTGTTTGAGTCTCTCTGTCACATTTCTTTATTTATTTACTTACAGATTTATTTATTTATCTACTTTCAGATGTATTTATTTATTTATTCACACCTTTGAGGACCCCTGCTGTTGTTAGAATGGACTAACTAATGGCTGCTGTGTTTTGTTCCCTGAAGGCAAATCCACCACGGCCACAGACACAGTGCTAGAGATTGTGGCCTACGAGGCCCGCAGGCTCTTCAGGGACCGAATCGTCACCACCAAAGACCTCAACAACTTCGACAACATCCTTATGTCCGTCATTCGGGGAGACTGGGGCTCGGACGTCCTGGACAACATGTCTGGTAAACGCGTCATCATGGCGTCCAAATATCCCCCACTGGAAATAATCCTAACTCGATTACCTGAGCACGATAACTGCATTTGCAAAGCACTTCAGATGTGGCTGATAGCAGATAGAGTGTGGCTCATAGAGGCTTGATAGATACCTCCAATAACAATCTGGCCCAGAGCTGGAGGGCATCCAAACTCATCTGTGGTCAATAGAATTGAGGCATGTTGAAATTGTATAGTTTTTTTATGCTTGTTGAAATTGTATTAATTTAATTGTATTAAATGTTATTAATATCATGTGATAACATAGCGTTAATAGGAATGTAACCATATTTTGGGTTCACCAAGTCTCTGCCTGTGTTTGGTCATGTGATCTGCAGACACCTTCTATGTGACGTGGGGGGCGGCCCATGAGGCTGGGGCGGTGGTGGCTCCGGGCCAGTCCCTCCCCCCCCACGGCAAACCCCTTGGGCGCCTGGACTCTGCTGACCTCAAAGAGGTCATCCGCAAGGTCAGTGTGGGGCATGTTTGTTAGTTTGTTTTTTGTTGTCAAGGTCTGTTTGTTTTGCTTTTATGATTTGCTGTGTGTGGGTTTTTTTTGGGAAATGTTCCGTGAATAAATTCTCCTTTCTGCCAGATAGCAGCAGGAACAAAAGCACTTAAAATGTGCGGTCATTATGAGAACACTTCAAAAATGACAGCTCGTTAGCTTTTTACACCTTTTGGTCATTTTAATGAGGCCCATCATCTAAAGTTGCTCAGTTTTAGTGTTGTCATGACACCAGAATTTTGCCTTTGCCTTTTGTGGTTGTGGGAGGAGAATAGAAATCATGGAATGTTGCATTTATTACTACTATAAATGTCATTTCTTTTTCAAAACATCTTCTCCTTAATCCTCGGTTGGGTTTCTGTGCAGGGCGTAGTCATGTACGGGCAGGACAAATCAAGAGTTGCATTTATTAGTCACATAAGTGTAATTTCTTGTCCAAAACCTCTCTGGGTTTCTGTGCAGGGTATCGTGATGTACGGGCGGGACAACCGCGAACTGGACATCCTGCTGTTCTACGAGGTCCTGGACTTCATGTCGCGCGTGGACCGGGTCCTGAGCCGGCCCGGTGGGTCGCTGCTGCTGGCGGGCCGCAGTGGGGTGGGTCGGCGCACTGTCACCTCGGTGGTCAGCCACATGCACGCCGCCACCCTCTTCACCCCAAAAGTGGCCCGCACCTACGCCCTCAAGCAGTTCAAGGCCGACCTTAAGACGGTAACACGCCACCGCTGCACTGCCTTACAAACTACATTACAGTCACTAACGGCAAAGTACTCTAGGCCAACACTGAAACTAAGAAAAGTCAAAGTGTACTTTATTGTAAATACACTATATAAGAAGTATTACAGAGAGTATAAATAGAAAATAAATAGACATGAGACATAATACAGACTTCAACAATAAACAGACATAAGACATATGTCTTCAGTTGTCATACTGCCCAATCAAAAAAATGTTGTAGGTATAAAAGTGGTGACGCTTTTATGTACTTTCTTAATAGGAGGACGGAAGAGATTTAGTCACAAGACAAAAGAGGTGTTATAAAGTCAATATCCAGTCTAAAATGGATTTTGACAAAGTGTGTAGTTCCTGTCTTTTGGATTAGTAGAGCAGCGCAGCCCTCCCTCTCAGTCTTCCTCAGCACACTCTGTCAGGTTGCCCCCACTTCACCACCGAATGTGATGTGTCAGTGTCTGTAAATCACTGTGTGTGCCTCTTTTTTTTGATGATGTTAGGAAATAACCTTATTTGTGTTCACTGGTGTGTGGGCTCTTTTCGATTAAAACATTTGCTACTAAGTCAAAGTGGGGAAAAATGGTTCTTCACTTTTAATCCTCTCCACGGTTATTAGGTCTCGGCATTAAACAGAACATTTAACACTTTTTTCTCATTTTACATTTAGTTTTACGTCTCCTTACTGTAAAAGCTGCTGTGAGAGGTCTTGGTTTGTGTATTGTACCCTAGCTCCTTGTGTAGTCATAGTCCCAGATAGCGAAATGCAATCGAATCAGTGTTTAAACGATGTCAGTGACAACAAATCAACCAATCTGGTCGAAATTCAGTGTTGTAATCATAACATCTTTTGTTTCTCTGGGAGTGTACGCAGAGGTGTCAATCCCGGCTTTTTAAAAAAAGTAAAAACCCACCACAAATTTAATCCAACCAGCTCTGAATCAGCTGAGCGTAATGAGCACTCAAGACCGGTAGATCAGCTACTCAGAACACAGTCACCTGTGTTAGAAGGAAAACGTGGCAGAGTTTTTACTTTCTGATCCTGGGAATGACACCTCTGCCTCAAAGACCTCAAAGACCAAGATAGCCAGCACATCTTACATTCTCTCTCACCTTCATGTGCTCCAGGCAGCCCTCTCCAGCATATGCACATACAGGTGAAGCACCACCCCTTGTCTAATAAAGAGTTTTTACTTTCTGAACCCGGGATTGACACCTCTGAGTGTACGTTGGCCTGTTAGCGTTGTCTAACTGCTGCTGTGGCTGGCTCTCCTGCAGGTCATGCAGCTGGCTGGTGTGGAGGGCCAGCAGGTGGTGCTGCTGCTGGAGGACTACCAGTTTGTGCACCCCGCCTTCCTCGAGATGGTCAACAGCCTGCTCTCCTCAGGTACACTACTGTACTCTGCTGTACTCTGCTGTACTCTGCTGTGCTCTGCTGTGCTGTGCTGTGCCGTGCCGTGCCGTGCCGTGCCGTGCCGTGCCGTGCTGTGCTGTGCTGTGCTGTGCTGTGCTGTGCTGTGCTGTGCCGTGCTGTGCTGATGAGTGAGAGAGTGAATGAACTGCGGTTAAGGGGCTGTGGTCATGCGTGTACTTACTTTTTTGTTGTGTTTTTTGCTCAGGTCGGGGTGTCACAGTAAGGATAGGCAAATAATTCATTTTTAGCCGCTGGTGTATTTTGTTGGCAGGATTTTAACAGCGTGCTACCATTTTGTCTGAGCAAAAGGGAAAAAGAATTGGAATTTGAGCTGACATTTACAACCACTGTTCAGAGTTCAGTACTTCTAACCCTCCCTCCTGTAGGGCTGCAGCAGAAAAACAAAAAAAGAATCACTGAACGGAGTTCAAACAAGGACATCTTGTAAAGTTCAGTCCAACTAGTAAAGCACAGAAGATAAAGAGGAATGTTAGGGTGTTGTCTGCTTACAGGGGCCAGTGATGGAAAGATGATGGCAATGATCAGTGTTAAGTAGAAGTGAATAAATAAATGGATGAATGGATGAATGGATGAATAAATACGACGGGTGTAAATAGGAGTGAATAAATAAATAGGAAGTGTAAATGTCAGGTAACGTGAAATAAATAATCAGAGTAAGTGTAGATGTCAGCATGGGAGAGTGTAGCAGACTGAAAGTATGGGGCTTTTAAAAGGCTTTTATAACCAATCCATCAGTCCAGGTGTAGGGGGTTACCCATATAGGAAGAGGCAGTCATCGTATGATCACACCAAAGACTTGAAGGAGCCAAATGTTGTCCCATCTGTTAAGGATGATCCATGAGTGGCTGTATTGCTTTAGGTGAGGTGCCAGGCCTGTACTCCACCGAGGAGCTGGAGCCTCTGCTGTCCTCCCTGAAGGACCAGGCATCCCAGGACGGATTCACCGGGCCCATCTTTAACTACTTTGCCTACCGTGAGTTCCCCCAAGACGCCATCCCACCTCTTTTTACTGCCACCATCTCCCCACCCATATTCCCCTCCCCATCCCACCCCTCCTTTCCTTTTCCTTCCATTTCTTTCCTGTCTGTCTGTGTGTGTGTGTGTGTTGTGTGTATGTGTGTGTGTGTGTGTGTGTGTGTGTGTGTGTCCTTCGGTGTGCTCAGGCGGCCCATCTGGGAGTGTGTCAGCTCATCAGTCTCAGCCCCTCAGGCATGCAGGCGCCTCAGCCGCTCCATCCTTCTCAATTACTTTTGGGTGGGTTCCCCGTCACTGAGGGAGATTTTAAAACGCACACACACACACACACACACACACACACACACACACACACACACACACACACACACACACATACACACACACACACACACACACCACACACACACATACATAGACAGACACAGACACACAGAGACATAGACACACATAAACACACACACACACACGCCTAGACGAGAGAGTTAGATGGGAGTCTCGATGGGTCCTGTCAGTGTGACACCCTGTCTGTCATCAAATGAGCAATGCTCTCCATGGCCCTTATATAACCTACTTTTTTATTCCAAAAAAAAAAAAAAATGTAGATTCTTTTAGTTGGACAGGGCCTGGGTTGTTACTGTGGGAAAGGCTTCACCCCTGGAATGAGATTTTAACATATTGAGTGTATCCACTGTAGTAAGGCACACAGAGCTTAGCCCAAGTGCCCCGCAGACACGCCTGGTATTCACTGATGGCTTTTGAATAGTATGGATTGTAAGCCCTGTGATTTGACTCGGTGTGTTGGCAGCCTGACAGCTTTTGGGGTGAGGAGAGAGAAGGGTTTGTCCCAGTGCCAAGCGCCGTTGGCCCCAGCTCACAGACGAAAAAAGTCACGCAGTTGGCTTTTTGGGGGTCTGTTGCATGGGAGAATTTTTTATTTATTTATTCCCCCTCCCCTTTTTTGAGGGTGCCGGCTCTAACTGGCATGCTGGTCAGTAATGGGAGATAATCCCTTATCGATGTCCACTGGGGCATGGAGATTGGAGCTCTCGCTTGCCTGCTCTCTTTCCTGTTTTTTTTTTTTTTCTCTCTTTTTTCCCCTGAATTTCCATTGCTCACACTCTCTCTCTGCCTCTCTCTCTGTCTCTCCTATCTCTCTCTCTCTGTCTCTACTATCTCTCTCTCTCTCTCTCTCTCTCTCTCTTTCTTTCTGTTTCTGCTATCTGTCTCTAAGGTAGACAGGCACGGGGCAAGCTGACAAGAGTCAATGCTAGTTCCGAATCGCTAACTCCCCCCCCTCTGTCACTGTGTGTGTGTGTGTGTGTGTGTGTGTGTGTGTGTGTGTGTGTGTGTGTGTGTGAAAAAGCCATGACTTTAAATTCTGCTATCAGCCACACCTGGACCCAATATGCCACAGCTCTGACATTAGACACACAGCATTAGGCCCTGAGCAAACTCTGCCTTGTGTGTGTGTGTGTGTGTGTGTGTGTCTGTCTGTCTGTGT
>CM059279.1:11190358-11200358 GCA_030347295.1 Setipinna tenuifilis
CTGGGTCAGCATGAAGAGGTAAGATGGGGACAGGCGGAAGACTGTGTGTGTGTGTGTGTGTGTGTGGGATGAGAGAAGGCAACAGATTGTATTATTTGTGTGGGGGAGGTTTGTGTGTTTGTCAATGTTTTCATCTCACAAATGTCAAAAAAAATTCAAAAAGGTATTGTGATGTTTAACATGTGTGCATGTGAAATCTTTTGTCTTTTGTAATCTTTTGTAATCTATTTTGTTTTAAATTGTTTTAATCTAATATCTTGGAGGATCTTAACTGTCCACCAGCAAGTCACATGCATTTACTGTACTCATATACAGTAGACCAGTGTTCTCCTTTACCTACAGATGTCACATCCACAACTCTGTGTGTGTTTTGTGTAATAAGATTTGCTTGAGTGTTTTTCTGAGTGTTTGCATCCGAGGCACGAACAAGCCAGCTAGCATTTACCCATTAAAAGTAATGTTTTCATTTTCTTTACAACTTGTTTATGTTATGTTTTTAAAGTCAGCTTTATTGATAGTAAACAGGAAATCTCATAACAGCACCACATCCAGCATTTTGTGGATGTTTTTGTGGATCATTAAAAAAAAATTGTGCACACGTATTTGTGTGTGCACACATTTAGCACATGTATGCAAATGTGAGCGTGGCTTCATATTTTGTGTGTTAAGTGTGTGTGTGTGTGTGTGTGTGTGTGTGTGTACATTTGGCACTTACGGAGGGGTTTAAGGCAGATTAAAGCGAGCAAGATGTGTTTTGTACCCAGTTGTTACATGTGTTTTGCTAGTCTCATTTAGGGATTGGCTGACTCATTAGTGCGGCTGCTTTAAGGAGCACAATATGAGCTTGAGAATGGCACCAGACAGAGACACAGAGCTGTGGTGGGCCACGCCAGACATTTTAATTGGATGGAGCTCAGCGCACCCAAAATGCCCATGCTTATGGAGAGAGAGAGAGAGCGAGAGAGCGAGAGAGGGAGAGAGGGAGAGAGGAACAGGGAGAGGAAGAGAAAAGCAAAATGCACTAGTGGCTGTTTACCGTAAAAAAAGAGGAAAAAGCACCCCTCATCAAAAAGGGATTTGTGTGTTTCAATAACTAGAGGCCCATGGGTGAGAGCTCTCTCTCCCTCTCTTTCTCTCCCTCACTTTCTCCCTCTTTCTCTCTTTCTCTCTCTCTGTCTAGGTGCGTGGGTTGTTAAATGAAGGAGATCTTCATTCATATGTTCCTCTGTTTTTGTAGCTTCCTGGCAAAGCGAGGCGTGCGGGAGGACATCGCCACGTTCGAAGCGCGAAACATCACCCACGAGATCCGCCAGAGCGTGGAGGAGCTTCTGCACAGAAACAAGGCCTCTTTTGACCCTAAGGTGAGAGAGAGAGAGACAGAGAGAAGGAGGGAGAGAGAAGGAGGGAGAGAGAGAGAGAGAGAGAGAGAGAAAGAGAGAGAGGGAGGGAGGGAGGGAGACAGAGAGGGGGTAGCACTTGGCAAAAGCTCTGAAAACAAGCCTTGGCTTCAGAAGTGGTTTTGTCTACATGTAATGAAATGAGGGTGGGCTGTAGTGAGGATGTAACTTTCATTACAACTGATTAGGCTCTTTGTTTGCAGTGTTTTTGAGTGTTGCTCTGTGTTTCACTTAGTTTTCTTCCATTCCCTTCTCTCTCCCTCTCTCTCTCTCTCTCTCTCTTTCTGCCCCCCCCTCTCCCTCTCCCTCTCCCTCTCCCTCTCCCTCTCCCTCCCTCTGTGTGTGTGTGTGTGTGTGTTTGTGCTGCCCAGAATGCCAAGCGTGCGAGTGCGGCAGCCGCCCCCCTGGCCGCCTGGGTCAAGGCCAATGTGCAGTACTCCCACGTCCTGGAGAAGATCGGCCCACTGGAGAGAGAGCAGGCCGGACTGATGGAGTGAGTCACCTTTGCTCTGTACCCAATTATAGCAGCACTCCACACGACACACACTTTTTCACACAGGGAGCAGCCAGCCAGGCAGCCAGCCAGGAGGCACAGAGCTCCGTTATGGCTTACTGGTTTGGTGCTGTGTTGTTGCATTACTATGTTCAGGTTAAATATAACCCCTGCTCTGTTTACTATATATTCTGTAGAATGCATGAGTTTTATTTTACCCACCCACGTCCACATATGTTCATAAGTTTCTTTCTCAGCGGTGTAACACTACAGAGCCAAGTCTCAACTAACCAGGCTGCTATCGCCTGTACAGTCTTCTGTGGCTGTCAGGTAACACTACTAAGTCTACAACTTGGCTTAACACGAGTTTTTGGGTTACCAATTAGTGAACGAAGGCTCAGTGGCACGATGAAGTTCAATGTTACGTTTGAGTATATACTATGCTGCATACAGGCATTTGTGATGGGTTAAACTCAGGTCCAATAATTTTAAAGTTCACAGAAAAGTGTCTGCCTACCAGGAAGGAAGTGTATCCTTAAAGGTTGTTGCCAGACACAAAGTGATGATGAAGTGAAGAGTCTAAGCCTGGCCAAGCCTGAACCATCACATCCACTGCACTTGTTCCCTTGTGGTTGACCTGACTGACTCCTTGTCCTGCTGTTTTTGCTCAGAAACCTGCGTAAGACAGAGAGCCGCAAGAACAAGCTGGAGGAGCAGCTGAACTCTGTGGGCCAGAAAGTGAACGAGCTGAAAGAAAAGTAAGCCCCATTCCTCCTCCTCCTGCTCCTCCTCTTCCTCCTTCTCCTCTTTCTCACTTCCTCTCTTAATTCTCTCTGCGTCTGCCTTCCCCTGCTAGGCTTACCTGACTTACCTGACAGATTTTACCTGTATCTACTGTATATGTCGCTCTCTATACCTCTTTAAATGCCATCCAGGTGGTTTTTTTTTAGAGGAGTTGGCTCTCTTTTCCACAGAGAGTACTGTAAATCTCATTCTCTCATGATTATGTTTACCTTTGGACAGCTCAGTTAGATCTCGCTAATGTCTCCTCTATAGCCTCTTAACTACCTGATCACTTTGCCTGTCTCTCTCTTTATGCACACACACACACGCATATGCACACACACGCACACATACACACACACACACACACACACCTACACACACCTACACACACACACACACACAGGTTCCAGAGCCGTACCACAGAGGCAGCCAAGCTGGAGGCAGAGGTGAGCAAGGCCCAGGAGACCATCGAGGCGGCGGAGAAGCTGATCCGGCAGCTGGACGGGGAGCACAAGCGCTGGAATGCCCAGGTGAGGAACACCGCTCTGGGGTGGGGGACGGACAAGGAGGGCGGGGTGGGGGGGATGGAGGCTAGGTGTGAGAAAAGCAGTGGTGCTTGGGTTTGATTAGACAAGGGGTGGTGCTTTACCTGTATGTGCATATGCTGGAGAGGGCTGCCTGGAGCACATGTAGGTGAGAGAGAATGTAGGATGCGCTGGCCATCTTGGTCTTTGAGGTCTTTGAGGCAGAGGTGTCATTCCCAGGGTCAGAAAGTAAAAAAAACCCACCATGTTTTCCTTCTAACACAGGTGACTTCACTGAGTAGCTGATCTACCTGTCTTGAGTGCTCACTGCGATCAGCTGATTCAGAGCTGGTTGGATCAAATTTGTGGCAGGGTTTATACTTTCTGAACCCGGGATTTACACCTCTGCTTTGAGGCGTGTCATAGTGTGGCAGTGCAAGGTGGGAAGAGCCCCAGTCACCCAGACAGCAGTGGGATAGGCCCACAGATGATGCTCTGGCAGTGGGCATGAAAGCGCTGCCACAGACGGTTAAGGTTGTAGCTAACTTGGCTGAATGCGGAGACATAAGGAGGTTGCTGTTACAGTTCAGTAATCAACAGAGTATGTGTTAAACAGAGAGCGACGTGACCACTTATGGCTCATAAGAGACTCTGGGGTGTCTGATGGGAAGCGTTTGTTGGTTAGAGGGGGAGAGTGGCTGCTTGTGCCTGTGTGAGCGTGCGGGGAACGGAGCGGAGCTCGCTGATGCTACCACGGCTGCCGCCGGCTCCCTCCCCCTCCCTCCCTCCCTCCCTCCTTCCACGGCCCCTCGGCTCCTTCAGCAGCTCCCCTCTCCATCTGTCTCCTCTTTAATTAAAGCTCTCAATCTCTCTCTCCCTCTCTCTTTCTCTCCCTCCCTGCCGCTCCCCCACAGCTCGCCACTGGGGACCAATTTACCTACACCTCACACACACACACACACACACACACACACACACGCACACACACACACACACACAGTGATAGAGTGGGCACACACATGTACACATGCAAATGTAAGCAAACACACATGTGGCTGTTTACCCTTGCTGTGACAAAGCCATAATAGATGTTTGGTGAGGTTTGGAGCGGCAGCAATGGGAGGATGTGATTTGAGGTTTGAGCATTAAATGTTGCCATTCTGGCGGTGGGCCTTGTCAGATTGACTGGGTGAGGTGGAGCCAAGCTGTGCTGCTGGTGCTGCTGAGGCTGTTAGGGCAGTAGAGAATGGAGCTGTATGGAGCCTCCCCCTCACATGGCTTCGGGGAGCTGTTTGGCAGGCCATATTCGCTGTCCATGGTGCTGAAGTGCTGGGCCTTCAATGGAGTGCTGTGAAGTACACATTATTATTGCACCTTGTGCGCACACACACACACACACACACACGCATACACATAAATACACACACACACACACATTTCATTGCTTTTATTTTTTTGGATTTGAAAGGCAAGCAAGGAACACATTGTGCAAATTCTTTCAAACACACACACACACACACACACACACACACACACACACACACACACACACACAAACACACGCCAGCACAGGCACACCCACCATGCCTTCCTAATGTGACCTTCATTCAGCCCTGCTTGCTTAAACGTTGCTAATTGCCACTGCGTGCTTAGCTTAGCTCGGCGGGTGCAGCATTAGCGGCTCGGCGAGGGCTGTGCCATCTCTTCACAGGGCCCCGAGACCGAGCGAGACCGAGCACCGCGCGCCCATTTGCCTCCGCCGCGCCGGCAGATTGACCGCGCACGCCGGCCACTTTGTCCTAACGTGCCACATATGTCACCCAGGCTGGCGGCGACAGGGCCGAGGAGCGGAGTGCCAGTGGGGCAGCGGGGATCCCGGCATGGGCCACCTGGACACCTCTCCGAACGTTACACCGCCATTTTTTATTTCTGGGTTACGGAAACAAATGAAGGAGTCTTGCTGCTGGGCAGACGAGAGAAGACTGTGGCTCTGTGTGTGTGTGTGTGTGTGTGTGTGTGTGTGTGTGTGTGTGTGTGTGTGTGTGTGTGTGTGTATTAGCTACACCTATGGAGACACTCTTAATTTTGGATAGTCCACCCACAGAGACATCACAGATGGTTCCTGTGGTTGGAAATTCGGTTTCATTTTTTATTTACTGACTTATGACCTCCAATGAACCCAACCTCTACAACCTGAACCCATAAAAAAGACGTTTCAACAGATGGTTTACTGAGAGTCTTAGCATCTGGTGACAGTTCACGGGACCATCCATAGGACCATCTAAAATTATTCTCAGTGTGTACCTGACACTGTATGTAGATGTAGCCTTATTCTCAGTGTGTACCCAAGTGTGTCAGAGAGACTTGTGAGATAAGGGACTGGCATTGCACTCCTTTCAACCTCCTTATTGGCAGAAAAAGATATGTATGTATGCTTATGTATTTGTGTGTGTGTGTGTGTGTGTGTGTGTGTGTGTGTGTGTGTGTGTATGTGTCTGTGCGTGTGTTTGTTTGCTTTATGAGTAACCCTCTCCGTTGGTAATTTTCCTCCTGCTTGCGTTCTGAGAGTGTGAGTGGCGTAACCGTGCCTGTGTTTTTAAGTGGCTGTGTAAGAGTGTGTGTGTGTGTGTGTGTGTGTAAACAGTGGCCGTGCCCAGCGTGCCGCAATTACACGGCCGTTTGCCGTGGCTAAGCATCTGCGAGCGCTATAAGTGGGCCCGCGTGGAAAGCACCAGGCACACAGAGCAAGCGGGTGTTTGTCTCATTGTGCATTTATGTTCCTCTCTGTGCCGCATAAATACATGCCGCAGCTGGCCTGACAATGTCATTGAAGTGTGTGTGTATATGTGTGTGTGTGTGGGGGTCTGTAATTGAAGTATGTGAGTGTGTGTTTGTGTTTGTATGTGTGTGTGTCTGAGTGTTTGTGGGGTAGTGCTTTCTGAAACACAGAACACACACACACTCATACATATATTCATGTATTCTCGAGCATCAGAGTGCATCTGCTTTTACCCAGATTGTCTCTCTGATCTATAGAGGTATAGAGGTAGGCTGTATGTGATTGTAGGCTATATGTGATTGTTCGGCCAGAGTGGCTGTGTGTTATCTGTTTTTATTGCTGACCTGTGTGATTGGAGTTGGGTTGTCCCCTGAGCATTTGTGAATTTCATATCAGAAAGGGCAAACAACTCTCTACTGTACTGTACTGCCAGTATTCACACAGAATCATTGATCATTTGTTGACATTTGTGTGTGTGTGTGTGTGTGTGCGTGTGTGCACATTTGTGTGCGCGCATATGTGTGTGCGCATGTGTGCGTGCGTGTGTGTGTGTGTGTGTGTGCACATATGTGTGTGTGTGTATCTGTGTGATGCATAGGTTGCAGAGATCACGGAGGAGCTGGCCACCCTGCCCAAGCGTGCCCAGCTGGCGGCTGCCTTCATCACCTACCTGTCGGCCGCTCCAGAGGACCAGAGGAGGGCCAGCCTCCAGGCCTGGATGGAGGACTCAGGCCTGCAGAGTAAAACAGCACACACACATAAATACACACATATTATGTCTACTTTATGCCATTCTGTCTATGCCACACACACACACACACACATACTCACACGGCACTCACTCACTTACTCACTCAATCTAACTCTATTACCATACGTGCACTGATAAACACACATCATGCTGTATGTTTGTGTTACGGTTTGGAGTGGTGTGGAGTCATGAGTGATCTCAGTGCTGATTGGGTGGGTGTTGTGTTGTGGTAGAGTTTGACCTGCGTCACTTCCTGTGCACTGAGAGTGAGCAGCTGATCTGGAAGAGTGAGGGGCTGCCCTCTGATGACCTGTCCATGGAAAACGCCCTCGTCATACTGCAGGTCTGTTACTCTCCCTGACACCATAACACAGACACACACGCTCAGAGAGAGAGAGAGAGAGAGACACACACACACACACACACATACACACTCACACTTAGACCTACACACACACATACACACATACAAACACAAATGAACAAACACACACACACACACACACACACACACACACACCTCTCTCTCTCTCTCTCTCTCTCTCTCTCTCTCTCTCACATTTCACTACCTACTCAGTGTATTCTAGTCACCGCTAGTTATTTTGCCCCCTCTTAGCAACTGGATCAAGCCCGTCAGTCTCATTCTTCTTTTTTTGGCACACACTCATCCCCCTCATATTTGTTCACCCCCACCTCTTCTCCTTCATCCAAAGTGTCCTCTTCTCCCTCTTGTGTTAGTATCAGAGGTGGACAAACTGAGGACTGAAAAAAAAGTAAAATTCCTGCCATGCATTCCTTCTGTCTGTACTTTCACAGGCAATATCACTAATTAGCTCATCTACCTAGGATCAGCTGGTTCAGTGAATTGGCTGGAACAAATATATGGCAGGATATTTACTTTGTGAAGCCGGGATATCCGGCACTGGTTAGCATTCATTGCGTGCCACAGTGTTTAGGCTCCATCTGAATGCGCTGCCCTCCTGTGAGTGTGCGGATTGCCGCAGCTTTCAGGCTCTCCTCGTCCCCAAGTCTCCCATGTAAACACAGCGGCTCTCTGAGAGGGCCTGGAAGGACAGGCCCTGTGTGCAACACAGACACAGACACACACACACACACACACACACACACACACACACACACACACACAGAAACACAGACACATACACATACACACATACATATACACACATACATGCACACAAACACACACACACACACACACACACACACACAGCCTCTCTTTTCCTGTCGGCCATGCCAGTCTGCTGGCAAGAGCGTTGGCACGTTGCAGCCTTGTCCTCTGACTGACCTCCAGAGTGCCAGTGCCCCCCCCCCCCCTTCTCCTGCCCCAAACACACACACATACACACACACACACACACACACACACACACACACACACACACACACACACCACACACACACACACACACACACACACGCTGGCAGGGCCTTGATTCAAGCCTCTGTCACTCCTCTCTCCACTTTACCCTCTCTGCCTGGGTTTGCTAGCTTTGTGTGTGTGTGTGTGTTTGTGATGATGCGGTTTAGATTGTTAATCTTTCCCACCATCTGCTGTCTAGCTGTCTAGTGTGTGTATTCTTTTTTTTGTTGTTGTTTTTCGGTTGCTTGTGTGTCTGGATCCATTTGATCCATTTATATCCTGAGGTCCGCTGTGCTTTTTTGAGCAGCATGTTTCCCTGTGGTCAGATGGTCATCAGGATGCATCTACTGCTCAGAAAGCAGTGGCCAGCCTGGATATATGGGAATGTGATGTCTTGTGTCGGTGTGGGTATTTATATATAAAGTGTGTGTATGTGTGTGTGTGTGTGCACAGGTGTATGTATGTGTAGGCTATGCAAGTGTCTGTGTATCTCTGTGTGTGTGTGTGTGTGTGTGTGTGTGTGTGTGTGTGTGTGTGTGTGTGTGTGTGTGTGTGTTTGTGTGCAAGGCTCCATTATGCATTTGATTGAGCCATCACTCACCATCAGCACTGTCTCTGGTTGTGTTCCCCTTTCATTGCTGCACTAAAGATCAATGGGCTGACAGCGCGGGTAAGACACCCCCCTCCCCCCACCACCCCACCCCCCACCACCTCACCACCCCACCACCACCACCACCACCACCACCACCACCACCACCCCCTCACCTTCACCCAGCTCCACACTCACCTTACATGACTCCAGGAACTCTGACATTAATGCAGATAGGACAGAATGCTGAAAAAAGGCCAAAATAACAAAAGTAACTTTTAAGGGTATTAAAACATTGTTTTTCTGTGCTCGGTCTTGGAGTGCTCAGTGTATGTGTATGAGTATGTGTCACAGATAATTAAGAGTTGTGGAAGGAGAAGCAGGAAATTGCCTTTTAGACTGTCTTTAAGTGTGTCTGTCCTCCATGTGTGTGTTTTTGATTGCACAGGAAGTACTGCAATGCCTTGTAGGAGAGGGCCACTTAAAGTACCTTTTTGCCTTTCCCGTTTGTTAATGAGTGCTGTTGTGTTCCTATGACGACTGAGTGAAGTTAAGGGCTTTTCATAGCTTTTAAGCCTCGCATGGGCTTCATCTTGTTGTCACCATAAAACATGTCAAACCCCCAATCTCCAAGCTTCTTATGACGGCTGGGGAAAAAAAAAGAAAAGAAATCTCACATGGGGATTGAAAGAAACCAGGTTCAAATAATAATGATTATTGAAATGTCGGAGGGAGAAGTGGCTCCTGCGATGAGAAGTTGTGGTTGTGATTTTGTCGCTTGGCGAGCCGGCCGCGGAGAGAACACTTAAGAGCTTAAAATGGCCACCGTCCCCCGCAAGACGTCAGAGGCTGTCATAGCTGCCTCCCTGGATGCCTGCTGTGCCCACGCAACCGGCCATTTCAGCCTGCCACTGCCAGCAGCTCCCCATGTGAATGCCCCCCTATGCCCCCCTCCCCCCCGCCGGGCCCCTGCCTTTCTCTGCAGTAATGACCGCTGTCAAGTGCCCACAATCAAGGTGCCACACTCCTTTTTTGACAAGCCATTCTCTGATGTGACCACATGTCCAAAAACGGTTTTACTTTTTTTCATCCACACCTGTCTGTGACACACTGGTAGACTGGAGGGGCATTTTAGACACGTTTAGTCAAGACTGCTTGAAGTTGTTGTCCTGCAACTTTGGAAGGACCTTGTCATTGTTTTGAAAACATTGCTTGGGTACATTTTTTTTTTCGAACACGCCATGGTTGACCTCTTGATACATCCTTTATGAGCTCTTTGCCTGGAGAATGGCTCCTG
>CM059279.1:11207858-11212858 GCA_030347295.1 Setipinna tenuifilis
GAAGAGGCCTCAGCACGGGGACCTTCCCTGCACATAACGGCTCTCGGGGGGCTCACAACACTGTCACCCTCAGGGCCCACGCAGAATAAACCATTTCTTTGTGGTAAAAAGAAAGGCCAGCGTGTTACATTGCAGGGAGGGAGACCTAGTAGTTGTAGTTTTGTGGCAGAAAAGAAAGGCTACCATGCTATCAGAGGAGACTGGAGACGAGAACAGGCAGAGCAAAATGCTTATGTGGGGCTTCGGTGCTCAGTGTGCCGGTCTTTCAGTGCAGTGTGTGTGTGTGTGTGTGTGTGTGTGTGTGTGTGTGTTTTGAAATTGCACTGTGCCATTTCCCCAAGGTGGACTGCTCAAGCCGAGAGCAGCGTGGGCCTCCTGGATGACTGTGGTCCAGTCATGGGGGAGATGGCGGTGTGGACAGACATGGCTCCCCAGAGAGGCCAGGGACCTGTGTTTTCTCTCTCACGCACACTCTCTCTTTCTCTCTCTCTCTCTCTCTTTCTCTCTCTCTGTCTCACTCTCTCTCTTTCTCTCTCGCTCTCCTTCTCTCTCTTTCTATCTCTCACTCTCACTTTTTCTCTCTCTCTCTGACTTTTTCTTCACTTTAATCCTTCCCTCTCTGCGTCACACATACATACTGTACACTTGCTCGCTCCCTTGCTCTCTTTCTTTTTGTCCCTCCCTGTTTTTCTCTGTCCATGGGGAAAAGAAGAAAGAGATGAGCACTCCTTGCGGTGCCTGCACTGCAGCGCTACACCAGCTCCGTCTTCATTCCCTCTGCCTCCATTAAAATAATTCCACATTTTATTGCCCCGGCAACCAAAACATTTATTACCCCGCCGACCAAAACAGAAATGGCATCCGTCTTGAGAGCTCGGCCATCTGGGGCACACAGTTGGGATGGCAGACAGTAGGGGCCAGTTTTAAACTAAATGCCAGGGTGCCATTCGGTAATGGCTGTCTGCTCTCCTCTGACCCCCCCCCCCCAACCCTCAGGGCCCCGCTACGTGGTCCAGATCGGGGAGAAGGTGATCGACTACAACGAGGACTTCCGCCTCTTCCTGGCCACCCGCAACCCCGGCCCCTTCATCCCGCCCGACGCCGCCTCCATCGTCACCGAGGTCAACTTCACCACCACCAGGGCCGGCCTCCGCGGCCAGGTAAGGGGACGGCCAATCACGTGCCAATCACGGGACAGTTACAGGTGCATTGTTGGATAGGTATTGGCAGATACCAGAGATGCCATTTGACTATACATTGAGTGGAGCTTCTCTTTCCCCCCCAGCCACAAGACCATAGCCCCATCATGTCTAATCTCCTTAACCTAGTTGTCATTACTAATAAAGTGCTCTCACTAGACCATCAATGGGAAAAGCTCGCTAAATAATTGAAATTAAATGTATTACTGATGGATCCCAGTAACGCAGCCGTTGAAACACATTTGTTCTTGCATTAGTGTGTAATACAGCAATTATAGTGAAATAACATGGTGATCCACAGCGCCACTATGGCCTCTATGCCTCTGGCTCAGCTGCAGTCACATAAAACACAATCCACACACAGCATCGCACCCTGGCACTTCAAACACACACACTCCCCAGACACACTCTCTCGGCACGCAGTTGAAGCCACACACACACACACACACACACACACACACACACACACACACACACACACACACACACAGTCTGTCTGCTGCAGTGTGGTCCATATGCACGCTCAATTACAATGACACAAAAGTGTAGACATATTAGGGATAATTTTGGATTTACACTTCAATTTTTTTACAGCTAACCATGTAACCATCTCAAATGAGAAGAAGGTAACGACACCAGCAAAAACAGCATTTTTATTTAACTTGAAGATAGAAAATGGAGGTATACAGCATAGAAAAGCAAAACTAATGCTTGTGAATTTTTTTACAGCATGCACTAATTGAGCTGGGTATCTTAGTGGGCATCATATTGGACCTGCTTAACTAGTGGTTTGAGTTGCAGTCATATTGACGTGTGTATAGTGGACCAATGCATCACTGGTAGACATGCAGTAATTATTCTGTCATGTTACAAATTTTCTTCAACAAACATTGTTTTGGTCATTCAGAGACTCAGGGATTGCATTAGTGATTAATTTCAATTGAACCCTTTTACTGTGTCCATCCGTAAGGTTGCGTGTGGGAGAGCAGCCGTTGCTTTGGTCCTAACCCGATATAAACCTCTGCCTCCCCCCGCCCACTCATCCTGCTCTCCCCCTCCCTCGCCTCCCTCCCCTACCCTCCCTCCCTCTGGCTGTCTCCAGGCATTTTCTTACCCTCTGTTGCTCTCACTCTCCCTTGGCATGCACCTCACCTCCCATCACCCTCTCCCACTCTGCTTGCTCTCTTTTACTGTTTTTTTCCCTCTCAGCCACCCAACCTTATCTTTACCTGGCTTACCGTCAAACCATCTTTGACTTTACCAACCCATCCTCTCTTTACCTTATTTCTCCCTTATTCTCTCTCTCTCTCTCTCTCTCTCTCTCTCTCTCTCTCTCTCTCTCTCTCTCTCTTTCTCCCTCCCTCCCTGGAGTGCTTGATTGCAGGCTTTGCATGCTGTTCAGTGCAGATTCAAAGGGTCGGCCTCTTGCCTTCGGCTTCCCACCCCTCCTCCGCTTCACCGCAATTCACCTGCAGCACAGGGTGTTTATGAAGGGAAAGCATGTTTATGATTGGAAAACATTTCCTTTTTCTCTTTCTTCATGTGTGTTCCTTATTACTTGTTTTTTTCTTTTTCGCCTCAGACTGCCCCCAAACACAATTTCCTCGGTTTTATATGTTCTTCAAAAGGCCGCTCTCTGTTTTTTTTGTTGCTAGCGCCTTGCACGTTTTTTTTTTTTTTTTGAAGTTCTTTTTTTTTCCTTTCATTAACGACCTTGGTTGCTCAAGCCTGTGTTTGCCTCTTTTGCTTTTTGAAGTTTCACTTATTTTTGCTCTCAGATGAACGAAACAACACTGAAAAACACTGAAAAAAAAAACAGAAGGAAGGAAGAAAACAACACTAATGACTTTTTTTTGTATTCGTTAGCCTCCTAACATCTGTCTCTGTAAAGATCTGTGGCATTTAGCAATGCTGGTATGTTTTTCAAAACAATTTGGATTTGATCATTTTTGGATAAAGTCAGAGGTCGCCTCTTTTAACTTTTAATTGGGTACACACCCATGCTTAAGGCAGACTCTAGTAATCATCCTGATGTTGTCACTCATTACACTTGCTACCTGTTACCTGCTCCTCGCTGGTCACATCTGACCTCCTTTGGGTTCTCCCTGGTTCCTCTGATGTGCTCCCTCCTCTCCCTCCCTCCAGCTGCTGGCCCTCACCATCCAGCAGGAGAAGCCGGAGCTGGAGACCCAGAAGACGCGTCTGCTGCAGCAGGAGGAGGATATGAAGATTCAGCTGGCCCAGCTGGAGGAGTCTCTGCTGGAGGTATGGCGGCTAAAGCCAGTCGGAGGATAGAGGATGGCTTTACTAAGGAGGGAAAACTCCACATCAGGCTAAGCATCCCGACAGCACTTATTTGTAAACATTATCGAAGGCAATCGGAATGCAGTTGGTGTGGAGAGCAGTAGTATTCCCAGCTGCCTAACTATTGACAGCGCTGCCAATACTATCAAGTTTTCTACAGTCACGGACGACAGATTTAGTAGGGTATTAGATACCTCCTCATTTACTCACGATTCTACAGACAAAACCCCAGAGGTGTGGAGGAATGAATAGCACTTTAGAACTGATTCTGACATGCCGTGTTGCACAGTGACTTACTGAAATGTAATTTATTCAGACACTTCCTCACACAATTCCAAAAGCTAATGTTTTCTTTCTCTATCTTCCTCTCCCTGTCCCACCCATCCTCCCTCTCTTTTTTCTTGTTTTCTTCCACTCCGTTTCCATCTCTCTATCTCTCTCTTTCTCTCTCTCTCTCTTCCTCAGACGTTGGCCACAGCTCAGGGAAACATTCTGGAGAATAAGGACCTGATTGAGTCTCTGAACCAGACCAAGGCCAGCAGTGCACTGATCCAGGAGTCCCTGAGCGAGTCCCACCGGCTGCAGGCTTCTCTAGACCAGGTCTGTCACGGGATCTGGGTGTGGGGTTGGGGGGGGGACTGGGGGGAGGTCGGGGGTAGAGAGGGTCACATGGGCGGAAATGGATGGAGGAACCACAGGGCATATGAATTTGAAACTGATGGCAGTGCAAAGGCAGGTAAACCACCAGTACATTGGACAAGCACATTATTCCACAGACAGACTTGACTGATGGAAAAGGAGTGGTTGGCATGATAGCATGGGGAGGGGAGAAGTTAGAGGGAGAAGAGAATGAGTGGGAAGCCATCGGTGAGTGAACAGAAAAATAAATGGAGTGAGTATAAAGACAGAGAAAAAAAGAGCGAGAGAGAAAGATGGAACTTAGTTTGTCTTCCAAGTGTAGGAGCCCACTGTCCTGTTCTCTTCAAGTGCGTTTTGCTGATATGACCAGCAGGCCCAATTTCCCTTGACTAGGGTTTTCTACTGATGAATAAGTTTTAAATGCGACTCGCTTCCTGAAACCAAAAAATTTTACTTTTCAATTTTGACTTACGCCTCTTCCTATCTGTTCCTGCTCCAAGCCCCATAGGCACATGGGTAATGGAGTGTTTAAGATTATTTTGAAGTTCTGCCGAAGTCCCTTTTAACTACATCACTCTTTCTCGCGCCACTGACTTCTCCCGCCCCCTTCTTCTTTCCCTTATCTGTCACTGTGTTGACTTATCTCAGCTCTGGGGTTGGACTGCCATATAAAGACTCTGCTGTTGAATATAAGCTCGTAAATCATGCTCCATACGTGTTCTCTCTCTCTCTCTCTCTCTCTCTCTCTCTCTCTCTCTCTCTCTTTCTCTCTCTTTGTCTCTTGCTCTTTACATACTCCATCTCTATCTTTCACTTACTCACTCTCTCTCTCTCTTTCTCTCTCACAGTCACTCCATC
>CM059279.1:11215358-11222858 GCA_030347295.1 Setipinna tenuifilis
TTTAATTTTTTAACATATGTAAAGCATGGATTTTCTTTCTACTGTCCTTTCACTTAGAATGATAACATTAAGCTATCTAACAACCTGTTAAAATGCACCAGAATGCAGGAAATTACCTTTAATTTAGTCTTTGACTGCCTGTTACTATCAGCACAGAAAAAAAGTGCTGGAGCATGATGTATACATGATGCCCCCTTCACATTTATGACTGCCCCCTTATATATGTCTGCCTAGAACCGGCCCTGGGTGTTATACTTGGCATTAAAATGTGCGGAAGGGTTGAATATATAAAGTGGCTGGTAAAAATGTTGAGTGGCTGGTAGATTTTAGAATCTACCTGCCACAGTGGCAGGTGAACAAAAAAGTTAATTTCCATCCCTGGTGCACGTGTGTGTGAGTGAGCGTGTGGGGTTGGCTGAGAGGCCTTTCAGTGTGTACTATAGAGAGGCGTGTGGTAGTTAGGTGGCTGGGCACTGAGGGAAGGGTGGGGGTGGGGGTGGTGGGGGTGTTAGCCCCCTTATCTCACGCGCCCACGTCCACATCAGATAGCCCCACAGCCCTTATCAGCACACCCCTCACTCACACACACAAACATGAACACACACACACACACACACACATGTGCAAACACACACACAGGCACACACATGCACAAACTCTCTATATCTGTCTCTCTCTCTCTCGCTCTCACACATGCACACACACACAACCACACACCGACACAGTCTGTCTCTGTCTCTCTCTCTCTCTCACACACACACACACACGTACACACAGGCACACACTCTCTGTCTGTCTCTGTCTCACACTTACTCACACACACCCCCCCCACACACACACACACACAAAGACATGCAGATGAGTCGTAGGGCAGTTTTTTCCCCTTCTCTTTCCTGATGTCATTTAGTTGTGGTGGTCCGAGGCGCTGCCCATGGTGCCTGCTCACTCAGCTGTGCCGCTTCCAGCGTGACCTCCCTCCCTCCCTCTATCGCTCTTTCCCTCCCTCCCCACACCCTCCCGCACTCTTTCTCTCCCTCACTCGCTCACTCACTCGCTCTTTCCCTCCCTCACCCGCTCACTCACTCGCTCTTTCCCTCACTCACTCGCTCTTTCCCTCCCTCCCTCACTCGCTCACAGTCCGCGCTTGATGTTGTTTTGCATTTGTGGCGGGATAATGTGATTAAATCCAGTGTCTGGGCACATGTTGTTTCTGCCTTGGTTGTTTCTGTGTGTATGTGTTTATATGTGTGTGTATGTGTGTGTGAGAGAGAAAGAGAGACGGAGAGGGGGAGTGACAGAGAGAGATGGGGAAAAGGAGAGAGAGAGAGAGAGAGAGAGATATTTATGTGATGTTTATCGACTGTGCTAATGGAGTCCTCAAGGGGGCAGTGTGACATCATCCCTGACTTCCTGACATCTTTCCCTCTCACATGCCCACTCTCCCCCCCACCCCTCCTTTTCTTTTCCTCCCTCCCTCCTTCCTTCCTCTCCCTCCTTCCTCCCTCCTCCCTCCCATGCAGGAGCGGGATGCCTATCTGCCGTTGGCGGAGAGTGCCAGTAAGATGTACTTTGTCATTACGGACCTGTCGAAGATCAACAACATGTACCGCTTCAGTCTGGCCTCCTTCCTCAGGATCTTCCAGAGAGCCCTGCAGAGCAAGCAGGTAACGCCGCCGCCCTGCCCCAGGCAGGAGCCTCTCTGCTGGGCTACGTCCACGAGGCTGTCTGTGTGTGTGTGCGTGGGCAGTCACTGTGTGGCTGTAAAGGGACAGTAATACCCATCAAGGTCACCCTTTGATCACACATGTGGAAGAGGTGTGTGTGTGTGTGTGTGTGTGTGTGTGTGTGTGTGGATGCACACTGCTCAGACTAGTTCACTGCTTAGCTTTGAAGTAAACAGTGCTTACACAGTACACTCCACTCCACTGCATCCACAACGCACACACACAGACACACAGACACACAGACACACAGACACACACACACACACACACACACACACACACACACACACACACACACACACACACGTGTGACTAAATCATACAATCTAAAGGTCTGCGCAGACTCTGCTCAGGTTGACCTTCTACTCTGTGAGAGCCTTTCAGGGTCTCCATGGCTACCTCCCAGTGCCACTCACTCTCCCCATTCTAGCTGCTCAGCACAGTGGCCTATGGACTGCCCAAGCTGAAAATAATCAGCTGTGTAACACTTCATCAGTTTATTGTCAACTGTTTAGTCCGTGAGTTTACCAGGAAGTCTTCACCGGCACATCTTCCAGAAAAGATGACTCCTTCCTGGCTAGGGGAAGCACTCTATACATAATGCAAGAATGACTATGTGGTTGGAACACCTTCCATTTGAGGCAATTACTTAATGGAAGGATTTGTTATGCAAATGTAGGACCAGCCTTTTTTTGTCTCGGCCTCACAGAGGCTAATTGTTTCCCATCTATACACACTCGATCGGAGGTGGGATAGGGGCGGCGGTCACCTTGTGAAGCACAATTCATTCAATTCACAATTCCTCAATATGCTGGAGTCAGTAGGACAGCCTGATGGCCTGGCTTTGAACACACATTTGGGGGGGGACTTTAGCCTCCTCTATCCTGGTTGATGTTTTAAGGCAGACTGCACCACTGCTGCTGTGTTTCACCCAAGGGCTTTCCAGCAGGGATATATATATCCCCTGTCCTCCCCTGGCTTTATTCTTCCGTTTCCCTCTCTTTCTTTCTCTGTTTCTGTCTCTTCTTTTTTTTCTATTTCCCTTAAGCGACTCCACTCTTAACTCTTCTTTAATGTCCCTTAATTGCCCCGTGGGCTCCAGAGAGACCCGGAGCCAGGGTGGAGCTGCCACTTGCATCAACCCCCCAGATTGGGGCTTTGATTGCGGGGGTAATGAGAGCCGCCAGTACCCCCTCCCAGTCCACATCCCTCCCTCCCTCCCTCCCTTCCTGCCTTCCTCCCTTCCTTGCCTCTTAGTACGGCACTTTTGAAATGCTGATCAGACACGCCAGTCTCTGGCCGTTTGGAGAGCCCCCTCTCGCCCCCACCCCCCTGCCACCACGGCTTCCAGATTAGCTGGGATTTTTTCCTACCACGGCGGTGGCCAACGGCTCGGCTGCTTGCGTGCTTGGCATGGCCACTGTGGGAGGCCCGCGGGATTGTGGGAGTTTACTGCCGCCGGGTTTAGCAAGGGACTTACCGTCAGGTGAAACACCGCAGATGAGGCAGCACAGATCCCATTGGCAGATAGAGTGTGGGTATGGGCGTGTTTGTATGTGACATCTGACAATGATTGTGTGTGTGTGTGAGTGAGTGTGCATGTGTGCGTGTCTGTGTGTGTAGCTGATGGCCAGGTTACATAGTCCCATATGAAATCTGTGGAGGATGTAAGAGTTGGCAAATGTGTGTGTGGTGTTGTGTTTGTGTGTGTGTGTGTGTGTGTGTCGCGTGTGTGCATGTTTGTCTAAAGTGCACTCTAAAAGAAACACACACACACACACACAGACTGTGGTGTGTGGTCTTGTCTCCAGGCATCAGAGTGTTGGCAGCAGTGGAGGGGCTTTTAACGGAGAGGTAGATCTCACCCACAGCGACCCCACTCTCCCCTCCAAGAGCTGCTTTGATCGGCAGTCTCATACTTTACTCTTGCTGACACACACACACACACACACACACACACACACACACACACACACACACGCACACGCAAACACACACACACACACCTTGAAATTTTCATGCTCACATTCTCACCTAGTCCCACTCAGACTCTCACTTCTAAACGCAAACTGCACTCTGCTACTCAGACGCACACCTTGAAATTTTTATAGCCACACTTGTGTGTGTCCGAGTCAGTTGGTCACAAAGCAACTTCCCCTTCAATACACACAAACACACTGACATACTCACTTAGTCACGATGCATACACAAGTACTCAACCACTCAGGAGGTATACACAGACACAGGCACACACACACACAGACACTGACACACACACACACACACGCAAGCTAGTGAAAGAGTACAAAAGGACGTATCTCATTCTTGTGACGCCTTGTCCAAGGCTGACGTTTCCCTCCGACGACCAGCCCTTTCCTGACAGCAGGAAGGAGAAAGAAAGAAACCAAAACAAAAAAAAAAGTGACAGAAGCGATGGGTTCTCCACAGGACGGGCGAGTGAGTGCCTCGCCAAATTGGCGTAATAACTGCGGCGGGGTGCAGACAGGCGGGCGGGCGGGCACCTCACACACGGGCCGCACATAATGAGGAGCGAGATGGGGGGGGTGGGGGGGGGGTGGTGGTAGAGAGAGATGTTGGGGGAATGATGGGAGCATGATGGGAGCGAGAGGAGGAGTGACAGGCACCAGAGGAGGGGGGGGGGGGGGGGGGGGGGGGGGGCGGTGTTCGGGGGGTGGGGGGTGGAGAGAGATTACAGTACAGAGACACACTGGGAACACAACACACCAGTAAGGTGTGAGAAGGAATAGATTAAGAGGAGAAGAAGTATGAAGTGTGTGGTTTGGAGTACTTTGCAGCGAGTTCATGGCTTTTTTTTTTCTAGACCACCTGCTGTGTGTATATGTGTCTAAGAAAAAAGCAAGTACTGCAAGTGTGTGTATGTGTGTGTTGGCGGGTGCGTGGTGGGGGCATCACTCCGGCATCTTCCATGTTACTGTTTTGGACCCCTCTCCAGCTTCTCCCTACTTCCCTCGCTTCTTTGTTTCCCTCTCTGTCTTTCTCTCCTCCCTCTGTACTTTCTCTTTTCATCTCCACTCTCCTGGCCCTCGCCCTGCTTCTCATTCACCCCTGCCCTTCTTATCTTTTATATTCACTTTATTCTCCCTTTCTGCCCTCTCCTCTCCTCTCCTCTGCTCTCCTTTGTACTCCCCCCTTCTCTTTTGCCCTCCTTCCCCACATTCCCCTTTCTCCCCTTCTCTCTCTCTTTCTCTCTGTCTCTCTTTCTTTCTTTCTCTCAGTTGGGGGCTGCTGGTCTCAGCAGTAATTGGCCTTAGTTGTGCTGTCATTGTGACAGCTTTATCCCACAGCACTTTGGGCCTCTTCAAGTGTTTGCTGTGTCCGCTGACAGGACACACCGTTTCAAGGACACGTCTCTTCCACCAGTAGTGCCCACATTTACCGCAGCCCTCCACCCCCACCACCCACACGGACACACACACACACACATATGCACGTGCACACACACACACACACACACACACACACACACATGGACACACATACACTCTCTCTCTCCTCACACACACACACACTCACACACACCCACACAGGCACATATACACACCAGCACATACTGTGCGCACACTCGCATGCACACATACATGCCCAGATGTCTGGGGCAGTTGAAAGCAGCGCCCATGTGGGGGGGCTGTCTGCTGAAGAGCATGATGGGGTTGGTTTTAATAAAGACAGAGGTACAGGATGGCAGACAGAAACCCTCAACGGAGCAAGCCAAAACAAACAGAAAGAGGGAGGGAGGAATAAAAAAAGCTACTTTGTATGTGTGTGTCTATGTGTGTGTGTGTGTGTGAGAGACAGTGTGTGTGGTTGTGTGTGTGTGTGGGTGTGTGTATGTGTGTGTGCATTTGTGTGTGCCAGTGTGAGTTTAACAAAGTGTGTGTGTGTGTTTGTGTGTGTGCCACCCTCTGCTGCAGGAGTGTGAGAACACGGAGGCCCGTATCGCGTCGCTGGAGGCCTGTCTGAAGAGCATGGTGTACGAGTACGTCTGCCGCTCCCTCTTCAAGGTACTGCCAGCACACACACACACACACACACACACACACACACACACTCTCTCTCTCTCTCTGTCTCTCTCTCACTCAAATTAAAATTGAAATTCAATTTTTGCTTTCTCTCTCTCACTCTCTTTGTTACTATCATTCTCATTCTCTCTTTCTTTTGCTCTCTCCTTCTCTTTGTCTCTCACTGACAAACACACACACACACACACACACACACACACACACACACACACACACACACCACATCTCATGACATTATACCTTTCAGTATGTGTTTTCTTGTGCAGCCTGTTTAGCTTACACTTTTATACAGGCTTGTACACAAGTTTGGTAATTGTCTCTGACACACACACACACACCACACACCACACACACACACGCACACACACACACACACACACACACACACACACACACACACACACACACACACACACACCACACACCCACACACACACACACACACACACACACACACACACACACACACACACACACACACACACACACACACACACACACACACACACACAGACACCCAAAAGAGATGCGTCAGATGGGCATGCTGTGTTCTCCTTGTCTAGCTGGCGATAATGAGATTAGCAGGCCTGTAGTGGTGACCAGATAATGATTTCTGCAGAATGTAGAACAGGCTAATGATTTCAGCTCAGACTGTCTGGCCCTGACACTCATCAAACGAATCATCACCCATGTCTCACACACACACACACACACACACACACACACACACACACACACACACACACACACACACAGGCTCGTCTGTACACATGCACACACACAACACACATGCATACATACACGCACACCCACATGTGCTTACACGCGCTAAACACAGAATAAATGTTGACATTTTCATTACAAAGTCAAGAAATACAGTAATGTGTCCACAACACTGTTATAATTATAAAGCCTTTCGGATCAGAGAGGGGGGCTGATGAAAAAAAAAGAAATACATACAACAAGGGGAATGGGAGAAATTATGAGCAAATGGAGAGAGAGAGAGACTGAGAGTAGAGACAGAGAGAAAGAGAGAGAGAGAGAGAGAGACTGAGAGTAGAGACAGAGAGAGAGAGAGAGACTGAGAGTAGAGACAGAGAGAGAGAGAGAGAGAGAGACTGAGAGTAGAGACAGAGAGAGAGGATAAAAGAGAAAATGGATTTCCATGATTGCTGAGCAGAGTTGATGATGCAGTGGCGGGTCTGTGTTATACACTCATCACGCACATTACCAGACTGGTGCCCCGCTCACACCCCCATCACTCCCCCTCTCTATCTCACTCTCTCTCACACCCCATCACCCCCCCCATCTCCATCTCTCTCTCTCACACCCCATCGCTCCCGTATGCACAGACACCCGACTCACATTAGTCCAGCCCCACCAACCCCCAACCTCTTTTTCATTGACAAATACTCTTACAACTGGGGGGGATCTGGGAGGTTGGGGGGGGGGGGGGGGGGGGTCACAGGCTGTGCTGTGAGCTCTGTGGCACTGCCATCGATCCTTGGCTGGCAGCAGGGTGGCGGTGTGTGTGAGAGTCGATGGCCCATGGTGGCTTGTGTGTTATCGTCACACCGCCCACAGGGCCATTTGCCGGTGTGGCCTTTGTCATCGCGGCCAAACAAGCGCAGAGTAATTCGCCCCAAATGAGAGCTCTTTGCCGCAGCTTAGCAGACTCTTATTCTTCTCGTCTGTCAGCTCCCTTTTGCCCCATT
>CM059279.1:11225358-11230358 GCA_030347295.1 Setipinna tenuifilis
GTGGTTGGCCGGGCAAAAAGGCAGTGTGTGTGTGTGTGTACTCATATTTGTGGTAGAGGGAGAGAGTGTGTGGGTGTGTGTTTGTGTGTTTATATGTGTGTGTGTTTGTGTGTGTGGGAGAAAGAGAGAGTGTGTGTGAGGCAGAGAGTGTGTGGGTGTGTGTTTGTGTGTTTATATGTGTGTATGTGTTTGTGTGTGTGAGAGGGAGAGTGTGTGGGTGTGTGTTTGTGTGTTTATATGTGTGTTTGTGTGTGTGAGAGGGAGAGTGTGTGGGTTCTGTGAGTGAGTAATGTGTGTCACCACAGGGGCAGCTTGAGGTCAGCAGGGTGTTGGCTAGCACCTAGTCTGCCCGAAGGACAGTGTGTGTGTGTGTGTGTGTGTGTGTGTGTGTGTGTGTCTATGTGCTTGCATGTGTGTGTGTGTGTGTTGTGTGTCTGTGTGTCTGTGTGTGTGTCTGTGTCTGTGTCTCTGTCTGTGTATGTGTGTGTGTGTGTGTGTCTCTCTCTTTCTGTGTGTGTGTGTGTGTGTGTGTGTGTGTGTGTGTGTGTGTGTGCGCGCGTGTGCATGTGTCCAGACCCCCGCCTGTGGTGAAGTGCACCTGGCCTCCTAGAGAGAGCAAACTGTGGCAGAATATGTGTGTGTATACATGTCTACATAAGTGTATGTGTGTGTGTGTGTGTGTGTGCGTGTACACACATCTTTGGGAGTGTGAGGCCTCCTGGAGAGAGAGCAGGCTATGACAGAGCGCTGACTCATCTCTCTTTCCATTCCTCCTCTTTTTTATCAGTGCTCCTTCCAGAATGATCCGTCGCTCCCAAAATAGCCCTGACCGTACCCTTCCCACCCTGCCCCCCTCCTCCCTGCCCATGTACCCACCCTACAACCCCCCCCTGTCATCACAGCCCCAGGAGCCCTTTGGGACATCAGGCCCTCTCTCCACAGAGACCCTTCCCTCCGTACCCCCCCACTACCCCAGCCCCCTCAGCAGCTTAGCCCCCCCCAACGCCACCCACCCCCAACGCCCAAGCCCCCCCCCAGAGTCCTCTGATCCCAGGGAGAAAGTGATGAACGGTGAAGAACTGCTTTGCCCTTGAAATCCCTCATATGAAATCGAAGTGTCTGTGAAAGACTGTAGAAGCTGTTTATCAGTGTGTGGGTGTGTGTGCAGCTTTGTGTGTGTGTGTGTGTGTGTTTGTGTTTGTTTTGTGTGTTCTGCAGCTTTTTGTGTGTGTGTGTTTGTGTGCTGTGTGAAGTTTTTTTGTGTGTGTATATTTGAGTGTGTGTGTGTGTGTGTGTGGTCAGCGTGTGCAGGGAATGGATTAGTGTGTTGGCCAGCGGTGCTGGTGGCTGGCTTATGGGTGTGCTTGGGCGGAATACTAAAAGGCCAAGCTGACGGCACTGGCCTTGGCCCCTGGACCGCGAGTGGGCATTAGCATGTGACGCTTAGCGCTAACTCTGGGTGAGAGAGCATCATGTGGAGGCTGAGACTGCAGCAGGATTCAAAGTGGGCTTCTCTAGTGTCTCTTGGACACACTAGTGTCTCTTGGACACAGACACACACACACACACCGTACACTTTAGTGTCTGTCTTATAAATACTCGTTTGTTCGCTCTCAATACATGCATACATTTGCTTTCGCAAACACATACCAGTGGGGTTAAAGGGTTAATGGGGTTAAACAGTCTTCTGTCTTATATTTCCTCTCTTTTTCTTTCTCTCATTTGTCTCTGTCTCCAAACACACACACACACACACACATACACACACACACACACACACACACACACACACACACACACACACACACACACACACACACACACACACAGTGCAAGTCCATCTGTCTCTTCTCCCCAGTGCTCTATGACAGCCTCATAATGCGTCAGGCCTCTACTCCTCTGTGGCGAGAGGCTGATGCGAGGGGGTGACGGGTCAATGCCTTTCGTTTCCGGGTCATGAGGAATGGAGATGTGGGGTCCATTCCCAGTGGGGCCACCAGGCCTGCTACATGCACACATGATAAACTGCAGCAGCATGAAGTGTCAGTCCCTTCATCGTTACTGTGCGTGCGTGTGTGTGTGTGTGTGTGTGTGTGTGTGTGTGTGTGTGTGTGTGTGTGTGTGTGTGTGTGTGTGTGTGTGTGTGTGTGTGTGTGTGTGTGTGTTTGTGTTGGCCGTTGGTGTACTTGTTTGAGTGTCTCCACGTGTGTATGCGCGATCACACCCATGTGTTTTCAGGTCATCTTTTGAACACATGATGAACTCTCACACCAGTGTGGCCTCCAGCTGGTGACAGATCCCATTTGACTCTTCCTCCAGCCTTAGCCTGGTCAAGGCCACGTTCACATACATGGCACCATCAGACTGCCGGCGCTCATGTTGATCCTGCTATCATTTGACATGCCTACACTGGCCTGATCAAGTCTGTAGTCGTTACCCAGCATGCACCTGGGGAGCTCCGCATGCCGCTGACGGATGGTCAGCCCTTACCCAGAAGGCCTTGTGTGAAGCGCTGGTGGTAGCTCTGTGAGCAACGTGGGCCGTCTCCTGGGATCCACATGACCTTTCTGTGTCTGCGGCGCCCTTAGAAAGCGCAAAGGTCGTGAGCTGTCAGTTACGGAGGTGTCCTTTTACCTCTGCTAACACTGCTCTAGCGCTCACAGAAATAGACTGGACCCAATCATATCTGCCCCAACCAACAGATGGACAGACCTACAAAGCGAGGAAGTGAGACAAGAATAAGAGAGAGAGAGAGAGAAAGAGAGAGAGAGAGATGGAGAAAGACAGCAAACAAATGGCTAGAATAGAAACCTGATGTAGGGTCTGACCTTTACCGGTGTGAAAGGCAGGTGGAGCCAATGGGCTGTGAGGTGCTCCGGATGAGGACTCTCGTTGACATAGCCGCAGGCACCCTAATGAAGACGCCCCCCCATAAACCCTGAGCATGCCCACAGGGGGTGGGGGCTGAATGGCTCTGTCTGAATCACTCCTTCAGCACTGAAAGAGAGCGGAAGAGATAATTTGGTGTGTGTGTGTGTGTGTGTGTGTGTGTGCGTGCTTGCGTGTGTGTGTGTGGGTCCGTCTGTGTCTGTCTGCCTGCCTGTGTGTGTGTGTGTGTGTGTGTGTGTCTGTGGTGACTTTGGGAGACAAAACATTTTTGAGAGGCTTCTCTTCAAATACCGTGTCTCTCTGGGACAAGGACTGAGAAGGACAAGAGGGAGAAGAGATGATTGTAGAGAACAAGTGGATGGAGGGATGAGGCAAGAGAGAAAGAGAGTTAAAAGCAAAGAAAAGGTCACCCATTGAAAAGGGACTTGTCGGAAGTTAGTGTCTCTCTCCTCTTCATCTTTAGTTTCGGCTCCGGGTCGTCCTCTGAGATGGATGGAGGAGGAGAGGACAAAGCCATGGCTCTCTGTCTGGGTGTCTGTCTGTCTGTCTGTCTGCCTGCCTGTCTGTCTGTCTGCGTTTGCTCTCCCTGTGGCTCATTCTCACTGGCCTGGGATCAGTCTTGGCCTGTCATCCTGTCGTCTCTGTCTCGCTCACTAACACTCAGACCTCAGAGGAATGACAGAAGCTTGCTACCTTCCTATTTACAAACACACACACATGCGCACGCACACACACACACACACACACAACGTGTGGACACAATGTGCACAGACACAGGCATACAGTAAGCACACACAGACATTTGCACCCACACAAACACCTACTCAGAAAGAGGGAGGGAGGGAGCAACAGAGAGAGAGAGGGAGAGAATGGCATACACAATGAGCACCTGTCCCAGGGAAGACAGAGAATGTGAGGGAGAAAAAAAGAGAGTGTCCGTACGGTGGGAGAAAGCGGGATGGAGAGAATGTGGGGGGAAAGGAGTGGGGAAAGCGGGGGACAAAGAAAGAGGAATAATGGAGAAAGGGGAGAAGGAGAGGTGCGATGGTGAGGCAACAGTGTTGTAACAGCATTGGCCTTCCTTGTAACTGATAAGAATAGACACAGCTGTCGTTTCAGTACTCACACACACACACACACACACACATACACTTACATAGAGACTCATACACATCCAGGCATGCTGCAACAAGGCAGAAACACTGCAAACAGTCTGTGAATTACAAGACATCTGTCCACTTGCACACAATGCTACACTCATTATCAAACCATCAAGACTACTACATGAAGGCTGCGATAGATGATTACATTAGTAAAGGATTAATGCATAGCTAAGGCAAAAGTTAAAATATCATAACTGCACTAATTGTACAGATGTTGTGTAAAAATGATATTGCAGATGTATCCGAAATATAACAGCAGCCACTGCAATAGCTAGTAGACCAAGAGTCCTGTTGTAGTTGCATAACAGCAGAATAGGACCCAAAGCTGCATTTGTGTGGAGGACACCCTGATGTCCCTCGAGTGTGTCAAATGTATATCAGACAGACACACTGTGAAAATGTGGTCAAGGTCACTGTGATCAAATATATGAGCACAAAGTGAGTACTAGGTATTTTGATTGTGATGTCTTAACATTAATTAAGGGCATTTCTTTATTACTAGTCACATACATTCATTGAGATAAAGTGATGAACACCTCAGAACACATGTACTGTATACATACTTCCGCTAAGGTTATTGTGACCACACAAAATGTTTATGGTGATAACTCATGATAATGTATGATAATGCTAAAATCTCACAAAGAGAGTAGACTGTTCTGTGTGATCATGCATGTCTATAACATCGCCACACAACGCAGCTACAATCCTCTTTTTATTATATACTCCTTCCAGCTCTGGGGTCTATGTATTACATGCCTCGCTACACAAATGTCAACCAAAACATTCACGGCTATGTAGAAGCGTACCACTGGGGTGGGGTACTTATAGTTTTTCTTATTTAGTACATTTGTTTTCTTTCAAACCCATTTTCGTTTCACTTACTTGCTTGCACTGCATGTATAATATATAATGTATGTGTTTGTTTGTATTGTTTTTCCACATGGT
>CM059279.1:11242858-11250358 GCA_030347295.1 Setipinna tenuifilis
AGGAGGACAAACCAACTTTGCACTTGGCGTGTGTGTGTGTGTCTGTGTGTCTGTGTGTGTCTGTGTGTGTCTGTGTCTGTGTCTGTGTCTGTGTGTCAGAATGTAGGAGGTGGGGGTTGGAGCAATGAAGGAATGGGTTGATGCCTCCCCTGCCTTTTTATCAGTGGCTTTGTGTTTTTTCTTGTCCAGTTCAATCGCTGAGAGTTGCCCACTCCAAATGCACACAATCCTGTGTGTGTGTGTATGTCCATGTGTGCCTGTGTGCGTGTGTGTGTGTGCATGTGTGCGCGTGCTCCTAATCAGGGGACCTTCTGTCCAGTCCTGCCTCTTCCATTTGTTTGTTCTGGGCGTCCCTCTCCCTAGCAGACTCTGGTGTAATTGCCTATTGATCTCATCAGGACCACAGAGAGCCGCTGTCCTGTGCCAGCTAGTACTTCCTCTTGGAAACCACTGGATGCTCCCTCTCTTTCTCTCTCTGTCTCTCCCTCTCTGTCTCTGTCTCTGTCGCTGTCTGTCTGTCTGTCTGTCTGTCTGTCTTTCTCTCACACACTCTCTCTCCCGCCCTCCCTCCCTGTTTCTCTGTCTGTCTCTGTCTCTGTCTGTCTCTCTCTCTCTCTCTTTCTCTCTCTCTTTCTCTGTCTCTAACCCCACCCTCCCTCCCTCACAGACGTGACATTTATACTCAACATAAATTGACGTGCACCTTGCATTCAACTCTGTTGTGTACACACATGCAGCCACCCTTATACACACACACACACACACACACACACGCGCACACACATACACACACATACACACATCCACTCCCTTAATATGGCACACGCAGCTCTTTAGTCATTGGCATTGTTTGGGCTTGACATAAGTTGTGCGTGAGCATCTTGACCCTCTGTGCTGCTGCTGCTGCTGTAGGGAGCGAGACAGACGCCTCTCGTGTCATAAAGGCTGGCAGCGCTCCCTCTCGCCCCCTCCGCCCAGCCCTCACGCCTCCCCTCCGCAGCCCTCTGGCAGCCTGGAGGTGGGTTAGACCGCCGCCTCTCACAAAAGCACACCAATAAACAGCCCGGAAAGCCGCAAACGTTTCCCTTCGCTTCCGAGGTGCCAAGCCGCTCTCACAAAGCGTATCATTGTGGAGTAGTGTGCGCTTACTGCCTGTTTCCCTGTGGGTGTGTGTGTGTGTGTGTGTGTGTGTGTGTGTGTGTGTGTGTGTGTGTGTGTTTGTGTGAGAGTGTGAGAACAGTGCCGGTAAATGAACGTATTGCATTGATTTGAGTCGGAAGAGGCAGAGTGGGAGTAATTATCATGTTGGAGCGTGTTTAATCATGAGATCGCTGAGGAGGAGGAACAGGCTGTGGCTATGGCAGCCATTGGAAAAAAGAAAAGAAAAAAAAAACAAAACAATGCATGACTCCCTCCACACAGTCCAAGCCTCGCTCCATTGAGATGTGTGACAGTGAAATGTGATGGATACATACAAACACACATTCACACACACACACACACACACACACACACACACACACACACACACACACACACACACATTGACTCCTGACTTTTCCACTGAAAACCACTGCAGTGGACAAAGGCTTCACCCCCGAGTGAGCCTGTGGTCAGTCTGAGAGGAATGTTCTTTGGTTTGTGGAGAGACACAGACAAAAGACTGCAGAAAGGTCGGCTTCCCATGGCACCCAGTTCCACATGCCTTTTCACATAGCATGCATCCACAGCCACACACTGGTATTTCATATTTATGCGTGCACACACCACACACACGCACACACACTCACACGTACACACACATACACAACTTTGCTAGCACATTGCGTAGTCTTACAGACACAAGCATCTGAACAGATCTGAACTTTGCTAGCACATTGCGTAGTCTTACAGACACAAGCATCACTCATACACATACACACACACACACACACACACACACACACACACACACACACACACTGTTACATATGCATGCACAATCTGTATATCTTTCCGGATCTCCCAGGGTTTCCAGGAGTCTACTGTTACCGTGATTTTTAGCGTGAACATGGTTTAATGTGCAACCTGAGCCTGGAGCAGCTCACAGTAGCCTGTGCTACATTCCTCCGGGCTCCTGCCTCTCCACAGCACACACACACACACACACACTGCTGGGGTGGAAGAGCAGCAAGCACACACACATCTATGTGCACCCAGTGCTTATAGTAGAGAAATAGCGAACAGAAATATACAGTTGATATGGCCAGCGGGGGAGTGAATGACCAGCGCTGTCCTCCACCCATCCTCCCCCATGACTCAGGTGCCCTGAGCATGGCACCGTCCCCACACACAGCTCCCCTGGGCACTGTTGTCATGGCTGCCCCCAGCTCACACATGTGATGGGTTCAATGCACCGGTTGAATTTGGTTGTGTGCACTGTGTGCTGTGCTGTGTGATCACAATGACAAATGGGAATCACTTTGAGAGGAGACGGATGGCACAGGAGCTGTTAAGATGTGGGAGCCCTGGGGCCAAATTACTACATAACCAGTGTGTGGTAGTCATGTTTATAAAAGCCTTTTAATACAACAGTGGCCATCTGTAGAGAAAAGAATCATTGGCAACGTGTATATTTTTGGTGCAAAAAAAAAAAAAAACAGTTTGAACAGCAGGTATGTGGATATTATACATGCATACTGTATCTGTCCCTCATGACACCTCTACATACCACTTAGAGAAACCTAGCAAGCACTGCAGTTTTTATTACACTTTTTTAATCACCTCACAGATATTTCGGGGTTGGCGCCTTTCTTCAGTGTGAGAAATGAGAAACGTGTAACAAGCGCAAAGTGCTTGCTTTATTTCTCTAGGTCGTTACTTTATTTTCAGACAGTGTAAGCACCCAATCACAGAAACATAGGGTGTTGAGCGTCCTTCCTTGTTTATTTATTTATTTATTTATTTTCAGCTCTACATACCATCAACATGAATTGTAGCCATAAATGTGATGTTTGGGTAACACTTGTTTTGCGGTGTCGGTGATACAGTGTATCTACCTTATTAGGTACAGTGGTACAACCTGTGTAACAATATGTAACAATAGAAATTAACTAGATATTAACACACACACACACACACACACACACACACAGAAGGTCTGACATGCTCAGGCACAGGTTCTTTAAACACATTTTGTAGCCTCCTGCCAAATGAATGTGTTACATCACTCAGATCACTCAGAGCCTAATACCTCAGAGGCCTCACAGTGTCGGTTAACCTTGGCCAAGCTATCAAAGGCCTCTTTGTATCTTTTCATTTTTTCTGTTTACATTTCAACTCTTTTGTATCTTTTAGTTCTATCTAATTTTGTCTTTTTCTGTTTCCATATTTTTTTTCCTCTCCTTCTGCCACGTCTCTCTTCTTACTTCTTTTTTGCAAGCTTCTTCTCTCTTTGATAGTTTAGCAAAATTGGCAAAACTACAGGCCATCATGTACTCTATGTAAGTACAACACCAGGAAATGGTATTACACATTGCTACACAGGTTTACCACTGTACCTTATTAAGTAGATACGCTGTATTATCAACACCGTAACATAAAGTGTTACAAAAGGTTGTATTTGAAAACTATTCCTAAAAGCATGGGGAATCATTTTTATCGCATTGCTTTGGGTGTGCTCTCCCTTAGCATGCTTGCACATAATGTTTGCTTTACAGCCTCATCCGCGTGTGTTGTTGAGAGTATGATGGGGTCAGTTAGTACGAGTGGTGATGATCGTGCTCGTCTGAACACCCACTTGTCCTGATTGTCCTGTGGAGGGTTTCATGGTGTCGCTGCTTCTCCACCGTCGGCCTCCAGAGGCACAGAGGCAGAGTGAGCCCTACGCTATGATGGGGCAGATTAGGACCAATGCTGATAATTGTGCTCGTCTGAACAGTCACTTGTCCTGATTGTCCTCCAATCTGCTGCTCCTTGTATTCAGCCCCCCAACCCCCAACCCCCAACCCCCAACCCCCAACCCGATTCCCTCTAAAAAGTCTGCTAACCTTTCCTAGCTGGCATTGTCGTAATTACACGAGAGAAATGGTTCGTGTAAAACAGAGGGAAAGATTTCATTTTTCACATGATTAAAAACCAATGAAATAGATCCCGCTATCAGACGGACGCTAATGTGTTTATAATGGCTTACATGCCAAATGCGTCTTGTGGAATTACACCTCCGCCCCCCACCCCCCGAAAAAGTAAAAAAAAAACATCATCATAATCATCCACTTGGTGCCAAGAGTTGTGCTCTGCTGGGCTGGGACTGATTGAGAGGGATTCAGCAGTGCGTGTCAGAACCAGAGAGATCCATGCCATCTCCATCTCCCATCTTTCTACAAGTGTGCAAAAGCCATTGGTACAAATCCACAGTTTAGTGGCTGCTAACAGATTTTTGGCTCTCAGTCAGTGATGAATTGCAGTTGTATTATAGTCTGTATGTGTGTGTGTGTGTGTGTGTGTGTGTGTGTTTATGGCAGAGTGATTGTGTCTGTATGTGTGCGTGTGTGTGTGCGTGTGTGTGTGTGTGTGTGTGTGAGAGAGAGAGAGAGAGAGAGACGGTATGTCTGTGTACGTGTTTCTGTAAAAAGAGCTTGCTTTCTGGTGTGTGTGGAGCGTGGGATAGGCTGCATGGTTGAGTGGTGGTGCTCCTGGCAGGTTTTAGAGAGGAAGGTGTGTGTGTGTGTGTGTGTGTGTGTGTGTGTGTGTTGGGGGGGGCTGCTATGGTGTGGAGTTGGAGGGGGCTGTGGCTCGGAACCCCTGATAGATTTTTGGGGGTGCAGCCGTCTCGCTTGCGTGGAGATAATGAGAATGCTGCAAGCCTCTGTAAAGACCTGTCGGCTCAAGCCAAGGACATGACAACTACTTCTTTGTCTCCCTTCACTTGCACACACACACACACACACACACACTTGCACACAGACATGCAGCCATACACATTTCCAATGCATACACAGTCTTTACATAAGATATGCAAGTGTTCAGGTTTAACTACTGCATTCTTATTCTCAAGCATTGAACCATGAGTCCCATATGGCAGTTAAGGTAACATCATGTGAGATTGCACCCCTTTCTGCCTCTCTCTCTGTCAGACTATCACTCTCGCTGAGTATTATGTCTCTTTGCGTCCCACCACATTAAAGTTTTACACACAGATATTAACTTTTTAATAGAAATTGAAATTAACTGGATATTAAAACACAGACACGCACACGCACACACACACACAGAAGGTCTGACATGCTCAGGCACAGGTTCTTTAAACACATTTTGTAGCCTGCTGCCAAATGAATGTGTTACATCACTCAGATCACTCAGAGCCTAATACCTCAGAGACTTCACAGTGTCGGTTAACCTTGGCCAAGCTATCAAAGGCCTCTTTGTATCTTTTCATTTTTTCTGTTTACATTTCATTTTTTTTGTATCGTTCCGATCTGTCTAATTCCATGTTTTTCTATCTGTCTGTTTCTATCTGCTTTTTCCGTTTCCATTTTTTTTTCTCCCTGTGCCACGTCTCCCTTCTTACTTCTTACTTCTTCCTCATAATCTAGCAAAATTGGCAGAGCTGCCTAAATACAGGCCCTGCATGAGACCACACGACAAAATAAGCAAAAGCGCAGATGTGTGTACATCAGTACAACTTGGTCCTTGGCAGTGTGTGGACAGTGCTAAGCAACATAGCCCTGCAACATGGCTAAGCATAGCTGTTTGTATGCCCACGGATGGTGAGTGGCAACAGTGGTAGTAGCAGCAGAAGTGTCTTATCGTCAGCGCGCCTCGCTCCGTGCCAACGAGGCGTGCTCTCCAAATCGGCTTATGGTTCAACCATAATCTCCCAGGCTCCTGCTTCTGGGTCCCGGACGAGCCCCCCACTGCAGCAGTGGCCAGTTATCTGCAGCGTGTAAACAGCGTGCAGCGGCAAATGTCACGGCTCCTCATTCTTATGCCGGTCTGACCACCCTCGCTCCCACACACAGTCTCACACACACGCTTTCCCATTTTACTGTGTTGCTAGATCAAGACCACCACACAACAACAAACGTCCGCAGTCAGGTTTCTCAGTCTTTACACTCACTTATCGTAAAATGTACAAAAAACACAGTAACAGTTTATGCATATGTTGTGTAGACAGTTGTGTAGGCAGCACAGAGTAGGCAAGCACACATGGATGAATGCACATTTATGATCCAGCATACTGGCTTGCATGAACGCACACACACTGTATCTGGCATGCATAGCACACCGATAGATCATTGGCTTGCCCATCACATTACTAACCCCTATGATCTGTACCAAACGAAATGTCCTTTTCCGACACACACCAGCAAACATATTGTCTTAAGTCGTTTATGGTGTCTGTAGTTCCTGTGGTAACGCTTCCTATGGTGGGAGGTCATTTAAAGGCATTCAGGCTCCACCTCCAAGCAGAGATCTGAGCACTGAAGCAGAATGAGAATGACAGTCATGTCCTGTGTGTGTGTGTGTGTCTGTGTGTGTGTGTGTAATAGGTGTGCATGGAGGCATGACTGCATGGGCACATAGGGGTAAATTAATGTTGGCTTATGTGTAATGTGTATGTGTGTACTTGTGCAGTAGTGTATAATTTGTATGTATATGAGATGTCGTGCTCCTGTGTTTTATGTACGTGTGTGTGTGTGTGTGTGTGTGTGTTCTTTTGAATATCAGCTCACAGGCAGAAGTAAATCTCAGCTCGCAGCTAAAGACAAACTTGACCTTAACCACGAGAGACACTGTGTTCAGTCAACCTGCGCTGCATACCAATAGTGGATTTTTTGTGTGTGTGTGTGTGTGTGTGTTTGTGTGTGTGTGTGTGTGTGTGTGTGTGTGTGTGTGTGTGTGTGTGTGTGTGTGTGTGAAGGATAAACAGTCATCCACCCCCTTATGCTCCTCTGTGCTCCTGTAATTCTGCACCAGGAGCAGACGTGTGAAAAGCCCATTCTCCCCACCTCCCACAGCCACACACACTCGTTTGTCAGGGCCGAGACTGAGATTGAATTAAGAGCACAGTCTCCTCGCATGGCGCTGTTGCCTAATAATCAGCTTTTTTAACGTGTAATTACTGCCACTCTCGCCACACTTAACTCTCGTTGGACTAATCTCACAGTCTAATTGCGCGTGCAGGTAACGTGGCGACCGTACTGGTTGGGCAAACTAACGTGTGCGAATGAGCAGTTATTAGACACGCTTGGCGAAAGGCAGGCGCGTGTGTGTGTGTGTGTGTGTGTGTAGGGGCTAATTACTCAGGTTGGCGTAATGTAGCTAATTGGGAAGAGGGGTTGTGATGTCGAGCAGCGAGTGCGTTGTCTTAACAGTGTAGTTGGCCAGTGATACACCTGACCCATGTGTAATCCCATATGAACCAGCCAATAATTGTGTGTGTGTGTGTGTGTGTGTATGTGTGTGTGTTTGTGTGTGAGAATGTCTATGTGGTGTTTGTGTAAGTGAGTGAATGGAGGT
>CM059279.1:11257858-11260358 GCA_030347295.1 Setipinna tenuifilis
AAGGAGATGCGAGGAGAGGAAAAGGGAGGAGAGGAGTGGAGGAGAGGAGAGTAAAGGAGAGGAGCGGCATGGGGAGTTGAGGAAAGGAGAGGTGAGGAAAGGGAAAGGGGAGGCGTGGGGAGGTGAGGAGACCAGAGGCGGGGGCGGGGGCGTGGGGAGGTGAGGGAAGATGAGGAGAGGAGAGGAGGGGGGGGCGTGGGGAGGCGATAGAAGACAAGGCGTGCGGAGGGGCGGCGCCTGCTCCTATCCTGTCAGAGCGGACCTGCGTGAGCTCCAGCACCATGGAGAGGCCGGCGGTGCTAATTGTAATTGGGTCTGATGTTGTCATCTGGAATACGCTAATTAAATCTCAAGTTGGGAGCGTGTGTGTGGAGGGGGGATTGTGTGTGTTTTGTGTCTGCATGTTGTGTATCTGTGTATGTGTGTGTGTGTGTGTGTGTGTGTGTGTGTGTGTGTGTATGGAGGGAGGATTGTGTGTGTTTTGTGTCTGTGTGTTGTGTATCTGTGTATGTGTGTGCGTGTGCGTGTGCGTGTGTGTGTGCGTGTGCGTGTGTGTGTGTGTATGTGTGTGTGTGTGTGTGTGGGTCTGCAGTGTTCTTTAAGCAGTGTTGAGATGCTAATGGTTCCTAGTGTGTCTTAGCATTTTATGCTTCCTACCACTGCAAGGGCACATCAGCTGTTCATTTGCATAAGTCTTTTTATTTTTGCTTAATAGGCTAACAGTTGTCTTACTCTCTCTTCCACATCTCTCTCTCTCTCTCTCTCTCTCTCTCTCCCTATTTCCTTCTCTCTCTTTCAGTCTCTCTTGCACACAGGGTCACACAGACACACACACATTTGTGTTTTTATTTTGGCCTAACTAGTTGCTATTTTTTACACTTTAAAAAAAAAAAATTCCTTCCTGATGTCATTTTATCTTCTCTCTTTCTTTCTCTGTCGCTTTTTTCTTTTCTTCTCCCTCCTGCTTTACCCTGTCTGGAGCACCTTGTTTTATGACCTTATAAGAGGGCTATATTTGTGTGTGTGTGTGTGTGTGTGTGTGTGTGTGTGTGTGTGTGTGTTTCAGTTTGTTGTCAGATTTTTTTTTGCAAGTTTTTATTAGTCGTGTGTGTGCACATTATTGGGCTCTGTGTTGGTGCATTCAAATGTGTGTGTGTGTGTGTGTGTGTGTATGTTTTTCTTAGATAGTGTGTTTAAAGTATGTGTGTTGGTGCATCCTAATGTGTGTGTTTGCATAAATTGGTGTCTGTCTGTGTGTGTGTGTGTCTAAATGTGTGTGTGTCTAAGTGTGTGTGTGTGTGTGTGTGTGTGTGTGTGTGTGTGTGTGTGTGTGTGTGTCTAAATGTGTGTGTGTCTAAGTGTGTGTGTGTGTGTGTGTGTGTGTGTGTTAGTGTGTGCACATGAGTGGAAACAATATGACAGCATGCCTCAGCACTCCCTCTCTGTCAGCTCTAAGCACAGCACTGGATAACTGAATCAGCTCTACCTGCCTCACACACACACACACACACACACACACACACACACACACACACACAGCATGTGCTATATACTCTCCACCACTGCTTCTTTACCACAGCTCAGGCACATTGAATGTGTGTATGTGTGTGTGTGTGTCTGTGCATGTGTGTGTGTGTCTATCTGTGTGGTTGTGGTTGTGTGTTCAGACATCTGCGGGAGAGAGAAAAGAAGACAGGAAGAGAGAGAGAGAGAGAGAAAGATATCTTAAAAAAAGAGAGAGAAAATGTTAATTATTGGATATTTAGTCAACCAATATAATAATCTCTCCAGTGCTATTTTTGTCTTCATCCTTCATTATTCCGATAAGAGGCACATAAATCTGCCACAGTCTTAGCTGTCTGACAGTGAGGCTAACCAACCTTAACATTGCACTATAATAACACATTGATTTCTTTTCATTTGTTTGTCTGACTATAAGAGAAAGAGGGGGAAAGGAGTGCACTGGATAATGTTTGTGTTTTACTGATGAAATGTAACATGTTTGTGAGCAAGAGTCAGGTAGAGAAGGTGCCTTCTCCATGCCGGGAGACAGAAAGAGACTCTGCTTGTGCAGGTGTCAGGGAAATTACCCAGAATCCCTCTGTGTCCTCTTCCCTCCAGTATTCACCGCCACATACACTACAGATACTGCAATGTGTGTGTGTGTGTGTGTGTGTGTGTGTTGAGCTTTTCTTCACCCATCCACCCACACATGTACATACACACACACACACACACACACACACACACACACACACACACACACACACACACACACACACACACACACACACACACTTACATATGCAGAGTCCCCTAGAGAGACCTACTTTTATGTTAGCCGCTCTCAGCATGTCTTGTCTTGGGGTCTTTCTCTGCACATTAAGAGACATGCTCAGGACTCTAGGCAACGCACGCACACACACACACACACACACATACACACACACACACACACACACACACACACACACACACACACACACACACGCCCGCACAC
>CM059279.1:11262858-11272858 GCA_030347295.1 Setipinna tenuifilis
TCCGTCTCTGGCTGACGGCCGAGGTGCACCCCAAGTTCACGCCCATCCTCTTACAGTCCAGCCTCAAGATCACCTACGAGGTGGGTACCAAACCTCAACACTGACACTGACACACAAATACACACACATACATGCACGCACACACACAAGCACACACTCACTCACTTACTCTTACACTCACACTCACACTCACACTTACACGCACACTCACACTCACATTTACATTCTCTCTCTCACACACATACACACACACACAGACAAATACACACACACACACACACACACACACACACACACACTCACATACACATTCACAAACCTCTCCAAAGCCATCATCTCACAGTTGGTCTGCACTCTATATTTAAAAAGGCTCTTAATAGTGCTTTCTCTGTTTTACAAATTTATCAGGCTTTAAAAAGATATTAGGTCAAACATTTATGGCTTCTTCTGAGGAGAGGACGGCATGCTAGGGAGAGGTGGGGGGGGGGGGGGGGGGGGGGGGGGGTTGCTGGTCGTTTTTTAAAAGAGCATCCGACTGCATTTCCACACACGCCCCTCTGTCCACCTCGGTGTTGGCCATCCCCTGATGCGGGACTGTGACATGTGGAGTTCTCACACTGGCCTGTCACACCGGGGCTTAGGAACTCCTCCCTCCTCCCTCCTCCCTGCTGCCGCTGACATGCACAGCCATAACTAGTTACATAAGCTCACAGGGGGGATGGGAGTGTGTGGGGGGTGGGGTGTAAGTGAGGAGGAGAGAGAGTGGAGGAGAGAGGGAGAGAGTGGGGAAGAGGAGAGAGAGATGGAGTGGGGGAGAGTAGGAGGGAGAGAGAGTGGGGAAGATGAGAGAGAGAGATGGAGTGGGGGAGAGTAGGAGGGAGAGAGAGTGGGGAAGATGAGAGAGAGAGAGAGATGGAGTGGGGGAGAGTAGGAGGGAGAGACAGAGATGGATGGTGGGGGGGGGGGCATGTGCAGATGACCGTGGTGGGTGGGCAGCGTGTTTGGACTAAAAATAGAATAGCACACTAACATGGTTTCACATGATTTTGCATGATGATGACACAAACTTGTGTTGTGTGTGTGTGTGTGTGTGGTGTGTGCATGCGTACATGTGTGTGCTTGCATATACAGTATATATATGTGTGTGTGTGTCTTAGGGTGTGTGTGTCTGTGTGCGGTGTGTGTGTGTATGTGCTTGCATATATATGTGTGTGTGTGGGGTAGGGTGTGTGGTGCATGTTCGGTGGGCTAATGCAGCCCCTTAGGGGCAGAATGAGCCACTTGACCAGGCTTATTGTTTGACCAGGCTTATTGTTTGACAGGAGTGCTTCGGGAGGAGCCTTGGCTTTGCCAGGAACTAGAGCGCACCAGATTTACACTGCCTTTGGCACACACACACACACACAGTTGCTTGCTTGGCAGGCCTATTTTAAGCACTCCTCCTCCTTGTTATCAATACATCACTACGTGACCAAGCAAAGGCCAGGATTTTCCGATTCCTGGCTCGTGCCAAGGAGATTATTTTTCCTTGGCGTCATCCTGCTGTCTGCTGATGTTTATGTCCGCTGTGACAGCACGTGTGGCTCTCTGGCCTTCCCGGCCGAGTTAAGAGGGACAAAGGAAAGAAAAGGCACTGCAGTGCAGCGGACTCCCTTACCTCTCGCCTGTCCTCACTCAAACCCCCCACCACCACCACCACCCCCACCCCCCTCACACACACACACACACACACACACACACACACACAGCAGCGGCCCCGCCAGCCCCCGCAGGCCACCAGTCACACAGGCTTTCAAAGAGGTTTTTCCCAAAGCCACCGAGTGGGTGGACATGGCTCAAGATTGCATTTTTTCAAAGCAGTGGGGAAAGCCTTACACTAGTCAGTGGCTGTCGAGAACCAGTGTCTTTGGGCTTTTTTGCTGTTATTGTTGTTGATGTACCCTGAGATTTGAGAATAAATAAATAAATGAATAGGGGGACCACATTATAACACTGAAAGTGACCTCTCAACAGAAATATTTCGGATCCCAGTGTATTGGGAATTTTGGCTGATTTTGACCCAGGACATGGATTCCTTATCAGTGATTACTTCCTGACTGTTTCCACCAGCAGAGCCATCACCAGAGTTTGTGTTTGTAGTCCCCAGTCTCATTCTTGCCATAAGGGGCCCACACAGCACTGGTCTCTTATGTGAAGCAGAAGTCTCCGCTAAAAGAAACGCTGAATCTCCTCCCTTTCTTTGAGGACCTCAGGCAGGGATGTTTACTGCACCAGGTGTCTTACTTGTTCTGAGGCTTGTCACAGCTTTTGGAGTTCCCATGGGAGGAGGAGGTGGAGGAGGAGGTGGAGGAGGAGGAGGAGGAGGAGGAGGAAGAGGAGGAGGGGGATAATCCCTTATGTTTCGCCGGGGCCTCGGTAATGATTCAGGAACAGTTGGGTCCAGGCTTAAAGTGTCTCAGCCCAACTTGAGTGAATGCTGAGTGTTCATGGACAAGAATCTGGTTAGTATTCTGTACACTGTTCAACCCCAACTCCTCCTCAAGCTGTCTGTCTGTTGAGCACAGGAATAGTATCATGACTTGAAGTGTGGTGATGATATCCCTTTGGGGATATGTTTTGTTTTTTAGACCATTCAACAGAACTTTTCTTTGTCACATTAGACTGCAAACCGGTGTACATCCACAGTCACGAACAGGCTATTGTGGAGTTCATAAATGTCTTCAGAGTTTTTTTTTTTTTCTTTCTAGCGCTCAGCCTGCTGTGTCTGTATGTAACTGAGGCAGCTGTGCACATATATATATAGGCTTTAACGCATCACCTCTTCCATGGATTGTGTCTGCCTTCATCTGCTCCCATAACCACTTTGTCTGGAAAAGCAGTGCAGCTTGTTGCCTGTCCCACACAGACGCAGAGAGCCATACTCAGCCTCTGATGTCTCCATTCAGTGTGTTTTTTGTTTGTTATTTTCTCTGTCAGTGATATTGAAGGTTACAGTCAGCGTGTCGAGTGCGCAGCCATAATCCATTTGGTTGGGGGATATGAGGAGAGTCATCAGGCTTTGTCTCCTAATGGAAATCAGCGTGTCTCTGCTGCAGGATGGCAGGCAGATTTTAATTGTAAATTCAACCCCGTGGCGATGGTAGCTACTGAGAAAGAGAGAGAGAGAGAGAGAGAGAGTGTGTGTGTGTGTGTGTGTATCCTTGGAGCGGGCGGTGCGCTCGCCCGTGTACTAAACGAGCTTTCATCAAGGGAAATGAACCCTGTTTATGCGCCAACGTTGACGCTCGCATTTCCTAAACCACACGAGTCCTGGGAGATTTGGATCACTGGATGTGGTGCACTGCTCAGTCTGAGCGTCTTGTAGGAGATGCATGGGGAAGTTTCAGTGAGATGTCCAAAATAATCCTTAGATCTACACCTGCTTTATTGCACAGTCACTGTATTGATTATTGATTGGTGATAGTTTTATTTGGCAAGACATTTTGCAAGGGATTATGGGACATCTCTTACGTCTTTTAGCTTCAAAGGGACCAGTGCATTGCCCAGGGGGTCCTTGTTCTTATCCTAAAGTAAGGAATACCCCCTGACAGCAGGGTCAACCTTAGACGTCAGCTTACTTCCCTTTCAGTATTTGGTTGCTGTGATATCCATGGCTTTCTACCATACCCCAAACATCAGCACCGTCAACACATAAAGTGTTTCCAGCCAGCGTATAGTATGGATTACTATTCAGCTCCATCCTGTCAGAGCTGGCGTATTTAAACAATGGCTATTTGTTACTGCGACAAGCAATCACATTGATAAAGGAGTGTGCCACTCTCACTTCTGAGCTGGTGTGTGGAGGCCTGCGCTCCTCACCAGCCTCACTGCATCCCCCATGCCACACATCTCTCATGGGGGTTAGATCGTGGATCATGCAATATCAAAGTGAGAGTTCAGGTGTGAGAATGAATTTGCAGCTGGTCTGCGAGAAGGTAGAAAGTCAGTGGTGCCTCTAGACAAATACACACACACACACGCACACAGAGAAATACCACCTGGAACAGATTACCTTCTCATCCTCCCTGCTTCTCATCGCAGCATACACCACTGTTTCTGCATCTCTGGGCTTCAGAGATGGTGATGAGGCTCTGGGTTTTATTTGCATGCATTATCAGTTAGTGGGCAGTGTCTGTGTGTGCATGTGTTTGTGTGTGTGTGAAGAGTGCAAGAGAGTGTGTGTGTGTTCATGTGTGGAGAGAGCGAGAGAGTGTGTGTGTGTATGTGTGTATACATTTGTGTGTGTGTGTGTGTGTGTGTGTGTGTGTGCATGTGTGTGTAGAGAGGATAAAAAAGAAAGCGTGTGTGTGTGTCTGTGTGTGTGTGCTTAATTCAGTTGAATATGATGCTCTGGTCAAGCAGAGGCAGAGGAGCTGTGTGTTGGTGCTGAAACACATGTAAATAATGCAGTACAGTCAGCCCTGCCTACGTCAACCCTGGCCCTCATCACCATAACCCCCCCTGCCCCCCCTCCTTCTCCTCTCTCTTCCTGCTTCTCTCATTGCTCATCACTATCTCCCACTCCCACTATAAATCTGTGCAGGCTGTGAATCGCAGAGAAATATATACTTCTCTTCTCCTCTTAGTTGTATGGTATGAGTCCTCTTCATAACTCACAACAGAAGTGGACCAGGGGGAAAAAAAAAGATATTGCTCATACATTTCCTCAGGGCTATGAGCTTGGAGACAGGGCCAGAACCTGTCATATTACAAAGAGCCATCTTTTTATCTTAATTCTTCTGAGATGTGGTGGGTGGAAGTTGCTTGAGCTTATCACAGAAGTCTTACAGGAAGTTGGGGAAATCTTTCCTTTGTTAACAATTTCTATATGCGTTATAACAATGTGCTGTATATTGTGCTTCCTTCCCCCTCTCTCATCTTATAAGTCTATAAATCCGCTCAGAGCGCGGCTGTTAGATTGTGTGCCCTTCAGGCAGCCAAAACACACAGCGTGCCCACATTCCTCTGTTGGCTCAGGGGAATTACCTTTTTTATCCCGCCTGGGTGGTCGGAACCAGACCAAGACCAAGACCAGGGCTTAGAAGTAATGTCCTGCCCTCTACACTCATGCAAATGCACTGTGTCAGGGGGTAGACACAACAGGGCTATGGAGGAGGTGAAATAAGTCCTGCAGATCTCTCTCTCTCTCTCTGTCTCTCTCTCTCTCTCTCTCTTTCTCTCTCTCTCGCTCTCTCTCTCTCTTTCTGTCTCTTTGTCTATCTCTCTCTCTCCCTTTCTCTCTTTCTCTCTGAAAATAGTGGGCGGCCATGAAATGCCTTTGTTTTTCGTTATTGTGTCTGTTCTCTCCATGTGTGTGGCTGCGCTGGAGGTCTGAGTCAGGGCTGTGGGGTGTGTACAGTAGAGAGGGCTGGGCCGCTGCGTGTGCTCTCTGGGCCAGCACCAAATGGCCAAATGTGTTTTGATGTGACGCGGTCAGAGAGGGAACATGGGATAATGACATCGACTGGGAGTCGTAAAAACACCCTCAAGGCAAAGAGATGTGTGTCTGTGTGTGTGTGTGTGTGTCTCTGTATGTGTTTGTTTGTGTGTGTGTGTGTGTGTGGGGAAGGGGGGAGGGGGGGGGGGGGGGGGGGGGGGGGTTGGATATGTGTGTTTGTGTATGTGTATGTTTGAGCCTGTTTTTTCAATGTCTGTCCTTTGGGTATACATTTGTGAATGTGCCTACACGTTGGTATTTGAGTGAGACTGCATGTTCTCATGTGTGACTTTGTTTGTGTGCCTCTTTTTCAGTCATGCATCTTCATTGACAGAGATATATAAGGGAAACTGAGATTACACACACACACACACACACACACACAGACACAAACACACTCACACAAATAAACAACCACACACACACACACACACACAACTCATGCATGCACACACACACACACACACACACACACACACACAAACTCATGTCTCTATCTGTGTGTGTTCCCTGTCAGGCCCCTCCAGGGCTGAAGAAGAACCTGCTGAGGACGTACGAGTCGTGGAGCCTGGAGCAGGTGAGCAAGGGGGGGCTGCTGCCCCGCTCACAGGCCCTCTTCTGCCTCGCCTGGTTCCACGCCGTCTGCCAGGAGAGACGCAACTACATCCCACAGGTAGGCCCCCTTAACTGTTACACATACACACACACACACTTGCACACACACATGAATATTCGCACACTTCTTGGGTGGATTTGTCCCTAACACTCCAGAGAACACACACACATGCACACACACACACACACACATGTATGCATGCATACACACACAAACTTTTGGGGTCTTGGGAGGACTTTATATTGTCCATTATACTCAAGAGCTTCCAAAGCATGTGAATAAATTTGCTGTCTTTTACAGGCACAAACAGACAAACCGCACACACATTTACACACACACAGACACGCACACACACACACACACACAGCCAAGTGATGCAGCAAGGTGGTGCTCCACCCCAGCTGCACTGCAGTAGGACATGATGCTCCTACTGTAGCTGTACTCATAGTTTACCCTCCTCATAGCCATCATGCTTTTACCTATACTCATACGCATAGTCTACTCTTCACATAGCCATCATGCTTTTACCTACACTCATACTCAGAGTCTACTCTACTCATAGCCATCATGGTTTCAGCTGTACTCACAGTCATAGTCTAACCTCATAGTCATCAGTCAGCATGTGGGATTGCAGCAGGTTCATCTGATGTAAACAAGGAATGCTGGTGCAGAAGACGGTGTTGGTCTGTTATCAGGATATAACACGGAATGCAGAGAGAGAGAGAGGCAGAGGGAAAAAAGATACAGAGAGAAAGATGGGCGTAGTAAAAAGTGAAAACAAAATGGAATGCACGTCGGCAGGCTTTGTTGGCTGTCATGTGTAACGGAAAACAATTACAGTGGCACAACACGAAGATGGCTGCTGTCACAATGTGCTCGTCCCTGTATCCGCCCGGGACTGGGGGGGTAATTAAGTCCACAATTATTTTCAGAGCTCAGCCTTTTGAAGGATCCTGTGTTATTAATTAAATCCCCCCTCCTCCCCCCCCTCTTCTCTCTCTCTCTCTCTCTCTCTCTCTCTCTCTCTCTCTCACTCACTTTCTGTCTTTCTCTCTCTTTCTCTCCTCCATCAGTTCTCTCCTTTTCCTCTTCTCTCTGTTTTTGCACCAGTGGTCACCAGGCTGGTTCTTAATTAATGGGGGTTAATTGCTTACCTTTGCTTGGAACGTAATTGTGCACAAATCATCACCCAACACGCTTTGTGAAGCCTCTGTTTATGCCTTCTTGGTTTCTTCTCCATTTTTTACTCCCCTCCTTCCTGCTCTGTATAGTCTTTGTGTGCCTCTTATGGTAATGTGTCACTGTCACACATCGCTACTGCTCAGTCCTAAACACTCAGCCTAACTCTTGGGGCTCTATTTTCACGATCATATGCGCATTGTCTAAAGTCAGTCGCGCAAGTTGCTTTGGGGGCGTTCCCGACACAATTTGGTATTTTGACGGCGGGGAAAGTGAACATTGCGCCAGGCGCATTGTTCAAAAGGGGTGGTCCTAAATACTTCATTAGTCATGGGTGTGTTTTGGGCGCAACTGGTTTATGCGTCCTCATAATAGCTTTGCACCAGACCACACCTCTTCTTTTCGCTGACACACCCGTGAGGGCGCAATGTCATTTGCTATCTAGACAACGTGTTTTTTTGCCTGAAAAAATGAACGATGCGCTGGCACAGAATAGCAATGACAGCATGCGCATCTCGCGAATGCACAATGCGCCGCGGCATGATGGGGCCCTTGAACCTTCTCTCTATCTCTCTCTCACTCTCATGTACACACATACACCCTCCTCTATATATAAGATTCCTAATCTTTTAAGTTTAAATAAATAATCTTTAAGATCTATTCAAGAGGCTTTGCATTTGGCTGAAGTAAAGAGGGACCAGAAAGAGAGAGAGAGAGAGAGACAGAGAGAGAGAACAAGGAATGGCAGAAGTAACGTGTGTGTGTGTGTGTGTGTGTGTGTGTGTGTGTGTGTGTGTGTGTGTGTGTGTGTGCATACATGCGTGCATCTTTGTGAGTGTGCATAGTGTTATTGGCAGAGATAAGCTGAGTTGACCTCTGACACTAAGCCTCACGGAGGTGTGCCCCACCACCCCCCTGCCCCCTGGAGGAGGGCCTGAGATGGAGGCCTGTAGCCTGAGAGAGGCTGCCAGAGTGCTGGCCCAGACCAGATGACTCCAGGGCAAGCCCCAGGCAGCAGCCTTCACACAGACTGCATTAAGGCATCAGTCACTCACCTCCATCCTCCTGTCTTTGTTTTTTTTTTGTTTTGTTTTTTGTTTTTTTTTATGCCTCTATCCCAGCACCATCTTCTTCTCCATCTGACTGCTTCGCGTGGGTGTCTAAATATATTTCACTTTATTTATCATGTATTTGTAGTCAGTACCAAGGTCACACATACTTGCCAACTGCTAGTCAATTTTCACAGAAGACTCTTGACTCTTATTACCCTCCTCCAGTTTGGCCATACTTCTGTAAGACTCCTTAGTTTTGATAAAATGCCATGTTTTCTTTTTATTATTTTCATTATCGCCAACCTGTCTCTGGCACTGCACAGAGCATATACAGCCCTCACCTCTGAGCACTCTATCGATCCACTCTGACAGTAGAGCTACTGTACAACACATATAGAATTGTTTCCACTGTAAGGTGCCACATGTAAAAAAAGAAAAACAAAAAGAAAAAAATGTCCAGTCACACCAGAGAATGAGTAGGAGGAAGAGGAATTCGTTTTTGACCTGAAACCCGTGCTTTGAAAATAAATTAAATTCTTTCTATTTTTTATTTTGGTCTAGATTTGAGGGCTCCGTGCTCAATGTGCAAGTGTGTGCTCATGTAAGCATGTGAGTTCCATCAGACAAAAAAAGATTGCAGGAAGACTGAGTAATTAAAGAAATTAACAAAATCAACAAATGCGAAAAAATGTCATCTCATTCTAAATTATTCAGTTATTACATCTCTCTCCCTCCCTCCCTCTCTCTCTCTTCTCTCTCTCTCTCTCTCTCTCTCTCTCTCTCTCTCTCTCTCTCTCTCTCTCTCTCTCTCTCTCTCTCTCTGTCTCTTTCTCTCCATGCCTCCCCCTTTCCACTCCTCCCTCCTTCCCCCCACACTTGTTCACACACATGAGGTGTGTGCCTGGATGAATTAACCCTGTGGGTCAGCCCAATTACCCCCCCATGCCCCCCTCATCCTCCTGATTGATAGCACCCTCGCCAAACCTGTAAATAAAAAGCCGAGCAGGTTCACACACCCATCTCTGTGAATAATAACAGTCATTTCACAAATTAAATTCGATTGTCAACGGCAGAGGAATGGAAGTCTGGGCCGAGGATGACGCACGGTGCACACAGAGAATCTCTGAGCAGATGCCTGAAGATGAACGGTCCCACAGACGCACCATCCATAGCCTTTTTGTGTCTCTTTCCGTAGCTGCTCACCGCATGTAGCCAGCAACAGCACACTTTTTTAGTCCGCGCCACATTATGCGTATTAAACATGATGGACGACCAGGAAGATGAATAATTTACTGGCCATATCTGCGTGGTGTCTGGATCTTGGCTGTGTGGTCTTTGTTACATTTTTAATTTCGAACCTCACTGTTTGGTGCATGTGTGTGTGCGTGTGTCCTTTTTCCCCCCTGCAGTCTAGGTTTTCAAAGGGCGCTTTGGTCTTTGATGAACTGGTTTGTGAAAGGGGTTGCTGGTGTCATGTTGCACCAGGAGTTTGATCAAAGGAGATTCAGTGCTTTGCTAGTGTGCTGGGATTGAGTCATTACGATGTGACTCCTGACAGCTCTCATTGTGTCTCATATGTGTGTATCTGTGTGTGTGTTTGTGTGCCTGTGTGTGTACGTGAATGCGTGTGTGTGTGTGTGTGTGATCCACAGGGCTGGACAAAGTTCTACGAGTTTT
>CM059279.1:11277858-11282858 GCA_030347295.1 Setipinna tenuifilis
TCTCTCTCTCTCTCTTTCCTCCTCCTCCTCACCCAAATCTCCCCTTTTTTCCCTCTCTGTCAGTAATGATCAAGCTGGTTCACCCAGTCCCGCCAGCCTTTCTCTTAGTTTGCTTTTGTTTGTCTGTGTGTGTTGAGTGTGGACACTTTGTCTCTGACGCAAATGTTCCACACTCCACAAAATTTCATTTTGGTTACAATGTGATTGATGATGTCATTGATCCAGAGCGCAGTTTCTGATGCGCTTGGTTTGCTTGTTTTCCATTGCTGTATGTTCTGTTCTTGCAATCTTTCCTTATTATACGCACATTTACACACACATACACACACACACACACAGGCACAGACACAGACACATGCACTCACTCTCACACACACACACACACACACACACACACACACACACACACACACACACACACACACACATGCACACTCTGTAACTGGCTTTTTACCTCGTCATTGTCAGTTTATCCAAACAGCAGAGTAATCACTTGAGTGTCTTTGAGAGAAGAAGATTGGCTGCAATCACCACATCTCGCCCCCATTAAGGCTGTTGGAGTTGCTAGGCATCTGGCCCGCTCCCGCACACAAATATAGAGCCCTCCAACACAAACACACTCACACGCTGCCACAGAAACATGCACACACTCACATTTACACACACACATATATACACACACATCCACGCATACACACATGCAGAAAATGTCTGTCTTATCCAGTGTGCCTTTATATGTGTCTCTTACACAAACATATTTTGTCTCTCTCACATACACACACACACACACACACACACACACACACACCCACACACAGCCATGCACACATGCAGAAAATGTCTGTCTTATCCAGTGTGCCTTTGTATGCTTCTCTTACACAAACATATTCTCTCTCTCTTTAACACACACACACATACACACACACAAACACAGTTTCCACTTTGTGCACTCTGTCTCTGCCCCGTGTGCACTTTTCCTCCTTCTGTACTTGTCTAACGTTAACCTTATCTCTGTTTCACACACACATGCACACACACACACACACACATTCACTTCACACTCAGGCAGAGGTAGTTAGGCTATCCATAAAGACTCTTTTCTCTCTGTCTTTCCCTTTTTCACACACGCACACGCGCGCACACACACACACACACACACACACACACCCACACACACACACACACACACACACACACACACACACACACACACACACACACACACACACACACACACACACATCTCTTCCTCCTTTCAGGGGCTCTAGGGACTAGCCCTGACCTTGTGGCTGTGTGTGCAGTGTGTGGTGAGTGGAGAGCACCAACCCCAGCCCGTCTTTCATATTAGTTTGTGCTGCGTCAGCCCCCTCTCTTCCGTACCTCCTCTCTCCTCTCTCTTTTCTCCTCTCTCCTCTCTCCTCTCCTCTCTCCTCTCCTCTCTCCTCTCTCCTACCGTACCTCCTCTCTCCTCTCTCCTCTCTCCTCTCTCCTCTCTCCTCTCCTCTCTCCTCTCCTCTCTCCTCTCTCCTCTCCTCTCTCCTCGCTCCTCTCTCCTCTCTCCACTCTCCACTCTCCTCTCTCCTCTCTTCCGCCGCCAGAACAAAGGAATGCAAAGCAGCCTCGTCACTCCTGCTAACGTTAGCGTGCCTTATCCCAGCCTCACATACATGCACACACACACACTCTTTCTCACACACACACAACACACACACACACACACACACACACACACACACACACACACACACACACACACACACACAACATACACACACACAGTGACTACAGGCCTCAGCGGGGCCCTCTGACTTACAGTAACATGCTAAGGCTTTTTACACCCCCTGCTCAGGAACTCAAAAAGAGAGAGAGTGAAAAGGTTGTGTGTGTGTGTGTGAGAAAGAGAGAGACAAAGAGAAAGAGAGATGAGGTAAAAAGTAACATTTGCTAACAGATCAACTTAATCATGCTGTACATTTGGAAAACAATCTGGTAACGGCCCTCCTGTAGATCTGATAATTACAGGTTTCAGTGCCAGTCCAGGAGAGAAAGAGAGAGAGAGAGAAAGAGAAAATGTGAGCGAGAGGGGTGTTATGGGATGGACTATAATGAGCACAGTGACCCACTGACATAAACCATTAACCTTTTCAACTCTGCCAAAGCCATGCCTCATCTTCTGGCAGCCAGGTCAATTAACCCCCTCTACCCCCCTCTGCACCGCATCCCAAATGCCATGCCAGTGGACGCTATAGCCTTGCATGCTCTACTCACACAATTGAAAAGAAACATGGAACTCAACAACATGGACCTGTGTGTGGTGTTGGTGGTGCTGCTGATGTTAGTGGTGGTGGTGGTGCTGCTGATGTTATTGCTGTTAGTGGTGGTGGTGGTGGTGATGTTATTGCTGTTAGTGGTGTTGGTGGTCCTGATGTTATTGCTGTTAGTGGTGGTGGTGGTGATGTTATTGCTGTTAGTGGTGTGGTGGTGATGTTATTGCTCTTAGTGGTGGTGGTGGTGGTGATGTTATTGCTGTTAGTGGTGGTGGTGATGTTGCTGTTAGTGTTAGTGTTGGTGGTGGTGGTGATGTTATTGCTGTTAGTGGTGGTGGTGATGGTGATGTTATTGCTGTTAGTGGCGGTGGTGCTGATGTTATTGCTGTTAGTGGTGGTGGTGATGATGTTATTGCTGTTAGTGGTGGTGATGTTATTACTGTTAGTGGTGGTGTGGTGCTGATGTTATTGCTGTTAGTGGTGGTGGTGTGCTGAGAAGGGTAGCCCCATGCATTGCCTGTGGTGGTTATGCTTTAGTACTGCTCGTGGAAGCCTTTCATTTGGCAGCAAAACTTTCAGATCAGTACAGAAAGACTGAGCATGTTGGCAGGGGGAGGTTGAGATGAATACATTTACATACAAGTAATCTGTGTGTGTGTGTGTGTGTGTGTGTGTGTGTGTGTGTGTGTGTGTGTGTTTCTGCATGAGAAAGAGAGAGAGAGATAGAGACTGTGTGTGTGTGTTTGGTGAAAGAGAAAGAATGTGTGTATATGTGTGAGAGAGAGAAACAGAGAAACACAGTGGAGAGAAGAGAGAGATTGTGTATGCCTTTGATACTCCTTGCGCAGCATCTTGTTTCTTACACACACACACACACACACACACGCTCACACACTCGACTCTCATGGTCTTGATAATTGCAGAGATAACAGATCTGTGCTGCTCCTCAGTGCCGTTTCAGCGCCTTTGAAGCCGGGCTGCTATTTTTACCCAGAGCGCCGCATGTGCCCCACGCCGCCTAACTGCGCACTGAGCGCATGTCTCTCAGCTGATACTGAACAGCCCCTCAGAGAACCAACTAGAAGCCGCCGCCACCCCATGACATCACACGCAGCACCATCAGGGGTTAATGGAACTATGAGTTCCTGAGAGTATCTACTTTAAACGTAGATCCCCCCCCCCCCCTTTCTCTCCCTCCCTCTCTCTCTCTCTCTCTGTTTTTCTTTCTGTCTCTCTCTCTTTCTGTCTCTTTCTTTCTCTCTTTTTCTTTCTCACTCTCTTTCTCTCTCTGTCTGTCCCTTACTTTCTCTCTGTCTCTCTCTCTATCAGACACACACACACACACACACACACACACACTTTCTCTACTATCTCTCTGTCGTTTTCCTTCGCATGTTTCCTATTCTGTCTCTCCCCCTCTTTTTCTCTCTCTGTCCCAGGGGGGTGTTGAGGCTGGTTTGTGGCTCAGTGATGTGGTTTGTGAAGAAGTGTCTTCTTATTAGATATGTGGTTGTGCTTGGCTTTGTTTTGCTGTGCAGCACAAGGGGGATAAGAGCAGTGCCGATCTTGGCCAGAATGGAAGTAAACACATGCCAGCTTCTATTTGGAGACAGCATGTGCTGAATGGGTGTGTTAACTTTGTGTTATTCGGAGAGAAGCAGTGTGAGTGTGTGTGTGTGTGTGTGTGTGCGCACACACTTTTGTGAGTGGACATATGACAGATATTAACTAAGTTCAGCACTTGTGTGTCTGATAGAAGTATGCACGTATGCAATACTCTGTTTATCTGTATTAACATCTTTCATATTCACATTTGATGCATTTTCTGCTTTCTTTACCACACACAAACAATCTGTCTTTAGGTTTTCCAGGTGTGTATACACACACGCACACACACACAAAGCTGTTGGCTGTTTGCATTCTTGTGACACAACAGTATGTTTATAACAACAACAATATTTTGGTACATTATTTGACGTGCATCACATATTGATATGTTGCACATGGTAGAATTACAAACACAATGCATCACTTAAGACAACTTTCAGCCGAATCGATTGCGCTCGCCTCCTCCGTAATTTTCCGCAGCGAGCATTATTGTGTTTTTGATAATAATGTTTTCTCAGTGTGTCTCCTACCACAGAAATAGACATGAATACAACAGGAGGCGCTGCCAGTGAGCTGTTTGTAATGAGTACGGGGTAGGAGGAGGGTGTTTATGGATGAGTGCAGTGCCACTCGCATCAACAATGGAGACATCGGTTTTTGTGGTGACAGTGATGACTATCATGGTGTCGCTGTGGAGAAGGTGCTGAAACATCAGCCTCCAGTGGACTCTGGAACTGGGGATTAGGTGGCGTGGCAAGTTCCACTGTGGCTGTACGACTTTGTCAAGGCCTTGCTCTGAGCTGGTCAGATGAAAGAGATCATGAAGGTGATGGCAGCGATGATGCTGATGATGGTGCTGGGATGATGATAGTGTTGCGATGGCCAGGGACTGTGGGGCTCATGTTGTGCTCATCTGGGCCGCGGTGAGGAGGATTAGGCCACTGGGCCATGGAGGAGCGTGTCAGTGGGAGGAAGGAATTACCTCCAGGCTCATTCTCTGGTTGAGGAGGCTGGCTGGTCACTCTGCTGGGAAAGCCTCAAGGCTGAGCCTCCAGAAAGCACATATGATCTCATCCCATCAGATCAGCGGCCTCCTGAAATAAGTCTGGGTCCCACCAGAGAGGG
>CM059279.1:11287858-11297858 GCA_030347295.1 Setipinna tenuifilis
GTGTGTGTGTGTGATTTCTGCTTTCTGAGTTCTGTGCCAGTGAGAGACATGTGAGAATTCATGTGTATGTATGAAGGTTACAGTTTGGATGTACTGTGCTTTGGGAAGTGTTCTGAGTGATGTTGGAATTCCTTGTTATCATCATACATATACGTGTGTGTGTGTGCGTGTGTGTTGGGGGGCAGTGTGTGTGAAGGTGTCCTAGTCAGGAGTCCATTCTCTGCAGTGTTAAAAGCCGTGCCGTTAACCTCACTATGGAACTGGCTGTCCTCCCAGTCACTCCTGTACCCCCCCACCTCATCTCTCTCTCTCCCTCCTGGCATCTCTCCCTATCTTTCTCTGTCTGTCTGTCTCTCTCTGTTTTTCCTTGCATTATATTTCTGTCAGTCAGTCTGGGAGCCTCTCTCTCGCCCTCTCTCTTTCTACTATCTTTGCTCACTACATTTTTTGTGTCCATCTATCTCTCTCTCTACTCTCTTTTCCTTCCTCTTTCCTCACTATATATGGGCATCTCTCTATCTCTCTCTATCTCTCTCTTTCTCTGTCCCCCTCTCTTTCTCTCCCCTATTTCTCTTTCATCCCTTTCTCTCTCTCTCTCTCTCTCCTCCCTCAGTCTCTCTCTCCTCTCTCTCCCTCTGTGAGTATGTGTGGTGTCCTGCCGGCATGACCCGCCCCTGGTGCGTGCGTGGCCAGAGCGAATGGCGGCGGAGCCTGCTGAGGTAGCCCCCTCAGGGAGCTCACAGGATCGACCTCCAGATTGCCGCTCTGGAATTAGAGGGTCCGTCCGCCAGCCTTCGCCTGTGAATACCATTGAAATTCAAATCAGGGCAAACCGTAGCGAGGTGCATTGATTTTTTCCACCGGCAAGCTGGAGAATAGAGAGAGAGAGAGAGAGAGTGAGTGAGAGAGAGAGAGAGATAGTGAGAGAGAGAAGGGGAAAATGAGCAAAGGCATGGAAATGTGTGTGTGTGAGAGAGAAAGAGAGAGAGAGAGGGAGTGTGTGTGTGTGTGTGTGTGTGTGTGTGTGTGTGTGTGGCTCTGTGTGTGCATGCACACGTGGGTGTAAATGCAACTTCATTACTGGTGCAGTAAGGGTGTGAGGTGTGTGTGTGTGTGTGCCTTTCAGCGTGGCGGGCGTAGCGTGGAGTAGATTGATTTGCGTGATATCATAAGCCTAATGAGGAATCATAAAGCCATTTGCAGCGAGCCTCTGTGACGAATGGCTGGACGTCAATGAAGACTATTGAGGGTGAACATCCTCATGCATGTTCGGCAGCGCTTATGTCACTCTGTGTGTGTGTGCGTGTGTGTGTACACGTGTGTGCGTGTGTGTATATGTGTGTGTGTGTGTGTGTGTGTGTGTACACGTGTGTGCTTATGTCACTATCTGTGTGTGCGTGTGTGTGTACACGTGTGTGTATATGTGTGTGTGTGTGTGCGTGTGTGCATGTGGTGTGTGTGTGCGTGTGTGTGTGTCATTTTTATTACTATTTCATTCTGTCCGTGGTGCTCCAGGGGCACTGTGTGGGACCAGGGAGACCTGCTCTGCTATTCCAGGGGCGCGTAGTGTAGTCAGGCATGTGCTGCATGCAGGAATGGGCACCCAGCCTCCTGAATGCCTCCATACATGTTCATAGGAGAAGTGAGTGTGTCCAGGCAATAGGCTGGAAAGACATTGTACACCTCTCGCCCTCCCTCTTCCTTATCTCTAGCATTGTGTGTGTGTGTGTGTGTGTGTGTGTGTGTGTGTGTGTGTGTGTGTGTGTGTGTGTGTGTGTGTGTGTACTGTACGGGTGCGCACACACACTGGAAAAGGTGAGAGTAATATCCTCGCCCCTGGCCGGCCGTCAGGACCCCGTCCCTTAAGTAATGAAGCGGCGAGGCGTCCGAGCGTGTGCCTGACTCAAAGTACAGCCTGGCCAAGCCCAGCAGCAGCAGCAGCGGTGGTGGGGGGGGGGTGGGGGGGGGCATGATGGAGGGAGCGCCTCTCCCTCCCACGGGTCAGCAGGCGGAGAGGAACGAGGGCAGCAGCCATTTCTCTGAAATATTACTTCCATTATCCCCCGGAGACGGAGGCCGGGAGAGCCGGGGAGGAGGAGAGACCCGGGGTTAAGTGTTTAGCATGCATAGCAGGTGTTTTTGATGGCAGCCAACCTTTCTCCTCTCTCTCTCTCCACACCCTATGGTTCGCTCCCCTGCTCCCCTCTTCCTCTGTCTCTCTCTAACTCTCTCTCTCTGTCTTTCTCTCTCTCTCTCTATCGCTCTCTCTCTCTCTCTTTTTCTCATTCTTTATTTCTCTCTCTCCTAATCTTTTATCTTTCTCTCTCTCTACCCCTTTCTCTCTACCTCTCTCTCTCTATTGCTCTCTCTCTTTCTCTCCCTATCTCTCTGTCTCACTCTATCTCTGCCAGCGCCACTGGCAGTGTGCATAAAGGTAAAGGAAAACTGCTGGATACGCTTAAAGGTGTGTGTGTGTGTGTGTGTGTGTGTGTGTGTGTGTGTGTGTGTGTTCGTGTGTGTGTTCCTTGAGTGGCCGTGTTTTGGATTCAGCGGCTTCACTCACACGGCTCCTCGGCTGCCGGTTCCTCTTTTGTTTCATTTCACGTCCCGACTATTGGAATGTGTCTAGCCGAGGTGCGTCTGAGGTAGATCGAAACACACACACAAACCTACGCACACTTACCCTCACACACACACTTACACACACACACACAAACACACACACACACAAACACATGCACACAATTTTGAATTTCACACCAAAAATATTGGAAAATCGACCATGTGGAAGCACTCAGAGTCAGAGTTGAATTCAGCAGGGAGGACATTTCTGCAGGCAGGCTGGCTTAGATCCTGGTCCACAGGAAATGGCCGACCCAGCAAGAAGAGGTATTTTCATTAGGCAATCAGGTGAGAGCATACACAGAAGTGGCTTAACACTGTCGGGTGTGGCTTCACGTTAAAGGTAGAAAGAAGAGACCGTAGGGTAGGACATTAATGTGAGGGGTTTACCTGTCACACTCACTCTGATAACCACATATTTAAGCTGCACTTAGCATGGTAATATATCTGCACTGTTACAAAACAAAAAATGGAATCGATTGATTCAGTAATTTCTCTGGAGGAGGCTGGAGTAAAATAAATGTGTAGGTGGCTGCCTGTGTGAATATGCAGTGTTCGATTTGGGTTTGACAGGGAAGCTGAGCAACTTAAAGGGCGTGACTCTCATAACAGCCTTCTGAGCACTAATTAGCCCAACCTCTCATTTACTAATTAGCCTAACCTCACATTTATTAATTAGCCCAACCTCAGATCTACTGGTGCTGAAATATGACGCTCATGAAGAGGAATGTGACTTGCAAAGTAAGTCCCTCTCCGCTTGTCAGAAATGTTGTGTGCAAACAATGTTTTCTAAATCTTTTGTGCACCCCTACCGCAATGTTTTGGGGAATTATGCTTATCCACACAGAAATGGTAACATTACATTTGGTGCATAACCTTTTGCTGCAAGTTTGAGACCACAACTCAGTGGTCAAAGGTTTTGACACGAGTCCCCATGAATATTTTTTAAAAACACTTTATTTGTTAACATCAGAGAAATATGTAGTTTGGTTGAACAATATTTTCCCAGTACGGAGAACGTTACCCTGTGGTATCAGTTAGTGTCACTTCCTATCCAAGCAGCCCAGACAGAGAACAGACTGGAGACAGTGGGCCCAGAGCACGGACTGGGGCCTAGTCAAGCGTGGAAAGCGATTGGATAAAGTCAGGGTCGTGCCGCCACCGTTTTCCAAAAGCTCAGTTTTCACCTATCCCAGGCGGCGCCAGAACAACCGCATTTCCCGAAACGTTTTCAAACCGTGAGAATGCTGTTCTCGTTTCGCTGCAAGGCCAAAACACAAAGAAATAAAATACATAGAACATTTTTCATCTCTTCATGTGGGCAGGCCCAAGAACATCACTTTTGTTGAGTTATGACACAACAGCCAAAACATCGGTATTGTGTTCCAGCACAATAACCATGCCACGATCCCTTTCACCATTCCCTCACATGCTAACCAACTGAATTTCCTTGCTGCATTGTGCCTGTGAAAACATCAAGTGTACACACACCTCGCTTCACACACTTTCTATGGCTGTGTGCATGTGTGTGTTGGGTGGATTTTGGTCTCGCCTAAATCCCTCAGGAGGAGCATAAATTGTATAATATTGTGTATGTATGATTCTGTGTGTTTGTTTGTATGAATGTTTGTGTTTGTATGTAATGAGAATGAATTGAGAGTGAACATCCTTATACATGTTGGTCAGCTGTTCTGTGTGTGTGTGTATGTGCGTGCGTGTGTGTGTGTGTGTGTATGTGTGCATGCGTGTGTGCGTGCATGTGTGTGTGTGTATGTGTGCATGCGTGTGTGTGTGGGTGTGTGTGTCTCTGGTGTGTGTGTGTGTGTGTGTGTGGAGCAGATTTAGTAGAGGTCCTGTGGAGCGCTGGCCTGGTCAGAGGGAGGCCAGTTTAAATCAGTGAGCCGGGGCGTAATTACACACCACCTGTCTGACATGATGGACGACCTGCCCGCAGCCTACCTCTCTCTCTCTCTTTATCTCTCCCACGCTCCCTCACTCCTGTTTTCATTCCCACTTTGTCTTTCTCTCTCTTTCTCTCTCTCTCTCTTACTTTATACACCCTGTTATCTCTCTTCTCCAGTCTGCCTCCACTGCTTCACCTATTAGTGTCTATCTTTTCATTCTCTTTCTTTTTCCCTCCTTTGTGTGCGGGTGTGTCTGCATGTGTGTGTATGTACCTGTGTGTGTGTGTGTGTGCGTGTGCGTGTGTGTGTGTGTGTGTGTGTCCCTCCTTCATCATATGTCCTTGAACTCCAGACATCAGCCTTACACATACTGTGTACACACACACACACACACACACACACACACACACACACACACACACACACACACACACAAACACAAACCTAAGTCTGAGCCCAAAGCATTCCTTTGCTTGTCTCTTACACTCACCTCCTCTCCTCCCTAACCTCTGTCTTTTGTGGTTTTCTTGTTCTGTGTGTGTGTGTGTATCTGTACATGTGTGAGAGTACATGTGTGTGTGGCGCAGGTTTTGTCTGAGTGGCAGCTGGTAGTAGAGTGCTGAGTGCCATTAAGGCCGTTCATTACCCAAAGGTGACAAGAGACTGGCACCAGCACACACACACACACACACACACACACACACACACACCATCTAATCCAGGTGCCTGTGTAGCTATTATAAGCTAGCTGTGTCAGCTGCCATGGGATTGTGCATTGCTATGTGTGTGTGTGTGTGTGTGTGTGCATGTATGTGTGTGTGCGCGTGTGTATTTTTATTGGTGTGTGTATGTGTGTTGAGCTGTTCCCTCCTGGGACTCATTGCATGTGTCTCATATCTCAAACTCTCCCTCTCCCTATCTCTCTCGTTCTTTGCCTCTCCTCCTCTCCACCTCTCTCTCTCACACACACACACACACACACACACACACACAGGGTCACCTGGCACTGAGGTGTGAAGGCTAATTGAGTGGTCATAGTTCACATGGCCCAGTGGATGTAATTATGTATGTTCCCCTCATGATCTGCTTTATCGATGTAGGGTTACGAGTCTCACTGGCCACTCATGCACCACAGCACCCTCCCTCATCGCTCATACACACACACATGCTTTGGCAGGTGCTCCATGCTCCACACCCCCCCCCCCCCCCCCCCCACACACACACACACACACACACACACACACAGACTTCAGTAGATGCCTCTGTGTGCATTGCACAGGGGTCGTTACCAAGGACATATGTGATAAACATTGCCGGTGTGCGAGAGGAGAATGCTTCTTCCATTATATCTCTGCAGTCACGCATCCCCAGGCCCACCCTCATCCTCCTTTTGTCTCTCTCTCTCTCTCTCTCTCTCTCTCTCGTATCCTTTTTTTAATCCTTCTATTCCCTTCTTCCCTGCCTCGTCCCTCTCCACTTCACTTACTATCTTATCTTATCCTGTCTTTCCCTATTTTTCTTCACCCCCCCCTCCTCCCTCTCTCTCTGTCTCTCTCTCTCCCTCTCTCTCTCTGTATCCTTCTTTCCTCCCATTCTTTTACATCTCTCCCACATGCCTCGGGGGCACTAGTGGATTGACGCAGACACTGCCTTAGCCAGCTCCTGTTCTTAAGGTGTCGTTTATCACTGTCACTTTGAGTATGACCCCCACCCCTCTACACACACACACACACACACACACACACACACACCTCTTTCACACACCTCTTTTACACACACACCTTCACCACCCACCCACCCACCCACCCCGACCAGGTCGCCTCCTCAGCACAGCTCCTGTCACATGCGGGGCCGCACCGCCTCTAAGTGGGCCAAAGCCTGTCCTCCGGGGCCCCCCAGGGCATGCTGGAGCCGGGAGGATGAGGATACTGGGGAGGGGGTGGGGGTGGGGGAGGGGGGGTAATCACCAGCTGGCACTGAATACACTGTACAGTGCCCCAAGACATTACTGCGCTACGCTGCACTAATGGGCACTGCAATGCTATACCACTACACTACTATACAGTGTGCAAACCTATCTTATGCTATGCATTTCTGCTACTGTATGTTCCACTATGCATTTCCACTATGTATGCTTCTGTATATTAGTTGACAAAAAAAAGCCCACTTGACTTAACTTGACTTTGCTATGGTGTGGCCACTGGTAGCAGCAATGGGAGGTGTAGCCTAATATCTTAGTTGCTGTATCATTTGGTCCAAAGGCATTTTGGATCCATTTTCACAACTTTTAATTTTCATTATGCGTTTGGCATGACACTGTGGCTCTGTGTGCCAGGGGCTGTTCCTTAATTAGCAGTCTCTTACGCGTCTGTGGCAGGCATGGCCAAAGGGGAAGAGCTGAGAGATATGGCCAAGCAGGAAGGTGAATGTAGTGCAGGGGAGCTTAAGGGAGCCTGGGACAGATTGGTGGACTGGGCAGCCTCCGATGACTTAGGCTGGAAGTACAACCAAGGGCTACACAGTGTTCCCGGTTCTGTTGATTTGATACCGTTTGAAAATTTCTCTGACAGGAACATGGTGAAAATAGTATGATTTGAAGAAAAGCTTTATGTGGCTTGACTTTAAGCGCAGGGGGCAAAGTTACATTTTCTAACACCAAAGTACATTTTTGTCACAAACCTATTTGTTTTGATGAACTTTCTGTTCTTTTTTCATCGCTGTGGTCCCTTCTAGCTCAGCCGAAAAGATACCACGAAAACAAATGCTTTTTGGTCTGATGCCATGGCTACCATTTTGCAGGTTTACTTAATCTGGCTAGCGCACAAGGTCCTGTTGAAGTTATGATAAACGCATATCTTGTCATATTACATTTCACCAGTTGTTAACATCAAAGCGTTCCCTGGTAACTACGCTTCGCCCTCGCAAGGACAGATGTGTCAATTTAAACTGATATGGCATATGAATGGAACAGGATATGAATATTAATATTAATATTGGTAATCTACAGAGAACATCCTCGCTGTCTGACATGAAAGATGCATAAACGGCTGTATGAGAAGCATATGGATGATGGGGATATCTGCGTTAGTATAGCGGCGCAGACGAACCAAATGTCATTAACAGCTTGTGACTCATCTACATTGACACAGAGCCATCTAGTCACAAGTCGTCATGGGCACAAAGAGTCAAACAGTCATGAGGCACAAAGTATCAGTGTAACGAGCAGCGCCTAATTAAAAGCATCCTTTCAGTGGGCTGTTTGCACAGCGCCCCGTGGCCATGAGAGGGACTGTTTACAAGTATTCTCCAAAGCAGCAGAGAGCTCATCTACTGTATGCTGTAGCCTAATGGGAAAGCCTGTCTTTTAGTACCACAACAAAAGCAACATGAAAGACTTGGTGTGTGATTATTGGGAAAATTAGAGCAAGAATGACTTGATGAGCTGATCATTTTCAGACTACATATTTCACGTCTTTCCTCTGGAGGTTTTTTTTATTGCAAACGGGTCTTTTTGTCTGCAGGGAGTCCTTGTACCAACTAGCTCCTCCTTATGTAAATGCTGATGTTTTTAACTCCCCTAATGCAGGACATATACCATGTAGCCTGCAGCTTCTCATGTGGGCTGGCTCTTACTGGGATTCTGTAAAGTATGAATAAATGAATGAACGAACGAATGAATGAATAAATGAATGACAGAATGAAAGAAACAAGCAAACAAACAAACAAAAACAAACATGCACCCAGTACCACTGACAAAAGCTCTAAAATACACCCAGGAGCTGGAAAAGTAAAGATCTCTTGTGAGTTTGATTCGGATGAATTCACCTGACACACCTTCATGGAGGATTCACTCTGCGTGGGGGAGGATAAGGCCTTTAATTGAGGTTAGAGCTCAGCTCTTATCTTTCCTCCCCTCTCCTCTCCTCCCTCTTCCCTCCTCCTCCTCCTCCTCCTCCTCATCCTCTCCTCTGTCTCCCCTCTTTCTGCATCTCCTTTCCCACACTAAAAGCACGGCTGATAGATCGGATGTTAGTGCAAGGTCCAGCTGAACAAATGAAACCAATTTATCAGGGATGAGAGAGAGAGACAGAGAGAGAGAAGGAGGGAGAAATAAAGGGAGAGAAAGAGAAAAAGAGAGAAAGGGGAGGATGAAAGAGAACAGTGCAAGAGAGCAAAAATCGATCCAGGCCTGAAACAACGGAGCCATTGCCTTTTTAATGAAAAGAGTTGTTTTGAATACTACAAACACTGTAGATGAATTCCCCTAGATCTTTCCGTATGGTCAGATTGATGGATGGATGTTAATTGCTCCCAAAGGAAATTACGTGTGAAGCAAGACCATATTGTTTCTCACACACACACACACACACACACACACACACACACACACACACACACACACGCACACGCACCCTCTTACACTCACATAACAACAGACAGACAGAGACATGCACACAAACACACTCACACTTACACACACACACAAATGTTGCCAGTTATGTGTTTTTGCTCTTGCGGGTAAAGCAGTATAGCACATGCCAGTACCTCACACACAGGCCACACATAGAGGTTGTTGTCTGTGGAGAGCCTTGCAAGCATTTTTTTTATTTATTTATTTATTTTTTACTGTTAATACCACCATCTGTCAGTGGATCAATAATGAGTGTAACCTTGTGTGATGATGGCAAAAGCAGCCATAGCTGTGCTTACTATGTGATTGCACATGTGTATGGAGAGAAGAGGCCACAGGTCCCACAGGCTTTATACATGTGTGTGCGTTGTTGTTATTTTCATAATGACAGTCCATACTAAGGGATGCTCTGTGTGGAAGACCACCCTGGTGTGAAGTGCCAAACTCCTCCCCTGCTAGTGCAGTCAGTCGCTTCCCTATTCCTTGATGCAGTCAGCCACAATTAGCTGGTCCTAATTCATCACTGGTATGGTGCCTCTGGCCTGGCCAAGCCTGGACTGAGTGTCCTCTTTGTGCCCCCCCCCACAGGTCATCTCCCAGCTGAGGATCCTGAGCAGGTCTGTGGCCGCCGGCTCCAAGTTCGACAGGGAGGTCTGGTCCAGTGGCCTCTCACCCATCCTCAACCTGTGGAAGAAACTCAACCAGGTGAGAGCACAGTCTTTGGGATTTGCTGGTTGTGTGCGTGCGTGTGTGTGTGTGTGTGTCTGTGTGTGTGTGTCTGTGTGTGTGTGTGTGTGTGTGTCTGTGTGTGTGTGTGTGTTATCCTGATCCGCTCTTCTGCCCGGATATTTTGGTTTGCTGTAGTGATATCAAGCTTACTTTCATGACATATTTTATATCCTGCTACATACATGTGACAGTTCTGGAACCATGATTCACCAGCCTGGTTGATGGTGCAGAACATGTGTATGAAGAGTGTCCTTCAGCACAGCACAGCTTATACGGAGACCAGCTCCAGTGCATGCTGGTAACCCTGATGCTGTCATATGAAAGAGTCAGGTTA
>CM059279.1:11302858-11305358 GCA_030347295.1 Setipinna tenuifilis
CTAGCTTTCATTCCCTGTGGCCCATTCAGTTAGTGCTATCCAGCAGTTCATTATTCGGTCTATGTTCCATCAACTGTTTCTGTTCTTTTTCCTACCAACAGTACTCTGTGACCTCGAGCAACAGGGCTATGATTCACACCAAACTTTTCCTTCAGGTTGCTATCCAATCATTTTTATGTACGGGACAAGCTCTGAGACACGCTAGCAGACAGAAGTTCTGTCTCTCTTACATCATATCCTGTCCTCTGCACTACAAATTGTCCATTTCTCTGGTGCTGCCCAGTGCCCCTTTAATGCTGGCACGAGAGCATCAGCGTTAGATAGCGTGAGGTTGCCATAGCGCCTGGGTGCTGCCACATCAAAGTGAGCCTTAAAACACACACACACACACACACACAGAGCTTTTCAGCCATTACGTTCAGCTCATCGATGGTGGTATGGAGCGCCTTCTCTGTTCGCCAGTCTAGCATTAAGGCTAATATCCCCAGCAGAAGAATGTCCTGCAGGGTGGTGCCAAGTGCCCATGGTGCCAGGGGTTAAGCAGCCTATTGTACACTGGTATGTGAGGGCAATCAGCTTGCGATTAAGTGTGTTTGTGTTGGTCTAGTGGGTAAGGAGTGCTCAACAGACACAGAGATGATCTGTGTGACCGGTTCAGTGGCGGTAGAAGAGCTTTTAGCCTTTGCTCTTTTTGCTCGACATCCTTTTCGTTTCGTTTTCATCTCTTGTTCTCTTTCTTTATATCGCCCTTAGTCCATTTACTGTCTTACTGTCCATTACTTTAACACGTTCTTAAGTTTCTTATAAATCTTGACCTTCATCTAAATCCTGATGTTTATTGGCAGTAAGGGAGAGTTACTAAAAATGTACTGATGGAGAAATCTAACAAGTGGTGTGTGTGTGCCACTTTCTCGCTTCTGTCTCTCCCTCTGTCATTCTTTCAATCTCTCGCCTCTGCTCTTTTTAGCTGCCTTTCATTGTGTTCCCGTCCCTTACACACTTCCTCTCTTTTTCATATTCGCTCTGTCTGCCTCCCCCCCCACACACACACACACACACTCTGTATATCATTCCTTCCTCTCCTCCTCCCTATAACCCTTTTCCATCACATTTATGTCAAATTATCTCTTGCAAATCCACCTCTGTCGGGCGAATTAACTTAGCGCGTAAAAATTGGCATTAAAGCGATATAATTCGTTTTCCATCATGTACAGTATGTCGCACCAGCCTTTTAATGCACGTCCTTTTTAAGCAAATTATCTTTTTTAATGGAAAACGTGTGGACTGGTGTGTCTGTTCCCAGGGCTCGACGCTGATCCACCAGAAGGTGTCCCCGCCCAGCGAGAGCCAGGGCTCGCCCATCCTGTCCTTCATCGTGCTGGAGCAGTTCAACGCCATCCGTCTGGTCCAGGCCATCCACCAGTCACTGGCCGCCCTCAGCAAGGTCATCAGGGGGACCTGCCTGCTCACCGCCGACGTCCACAAACTGGCCACGGCACTCCTCAATCAGGAGGTTTGTGTGTGTGTGTGTGTGGGGGGGGGGGGGGGGGGGGGTTGTGCGCGTGTGTGTGTGTGTGTGTGTGTGTGTGTGTGTGTGTGTGTGTGCGTGTGTGTGTGTGTGTGTGTGAAAGTGACAGGGAGAGAGAAAGAGAGAGAGAGAGAGAGAGAGAGAAAGAAAGAGAGAGAGAGAGAGAAACAGAGAGAGGCAGAGAGGGTGATGGACATACACTGCATGCGACAGAGAGAAGTAAAGCCAGAGATGTGTGTGTGTGTGTGTGTGTGTGATGTGTGTGTGTGTGTGATGTATGTGGGTGTGTGATGTATGTGGGTGTGTGTTTCTGTGCCTACGTTTTTCAGTCAGTTTTAAAGTCAGTTTCCAGAGCATGGTTTGACTCCAGCTCTTGCTGACTAGGGTGAGGTGTCCTTGGCACAGACACTGAACTCCATGTAGCTCCCAGTGTACTGTTTGACAGCTTTCTGCCATTGGTGTATGAGCAAGTGTGTGAATAGGTGAAATATTAAAGGAATACACCACCCCTAGGTAAAATGTTGTCTATCCCCTGAAAAACGCTCTGCTCACTTATCCTACTCTAGGGACTGCGGGGATAGACAAGAGTTCACCTAGGGGTGCTGGATTTCTTTAACTTGTAAAACACTTTGGATGCTTTGCTGAGTATCAGAAAGCGCTGTAGGGGTGAAGTCCATTTACCATTTTTTTTTTTACTAAACATACACTCATCAAAGCTCATCTTATCAAAGCTGCATGATGTGGTTTTGCTGTTTATAAAACAGGCCCTTTGGTAAGGTTTCAAACACTCTCTCCTCCAGTCTCCTCCTCACCCTCTCTGTTTTCCTCTCTCTTCCTCTCTCGTCCTCTCTCTTCCTCTCTCTCTTCCTCTCTCATCCTCTCTCGTCCTCTCTCTTCCTCTCTTGTCCTCTCTCTTCCTCTCTCTCTTCCTCTCTCGTCCTCTCTCTTCCTCTCTCTCTTCCTCTCTCGTCC
>CM059279.1:11324227-11346727 GCA_030347295.1 Setipinna tenuifilis
TGTGTGTCTCTGTCTCCAACACGCCAATGCATCATCACCCAGCGCCCGCCTGTCCCGCACACCACGCCGCTCCACACCGCCGCCCCCGCCCCCCTCCCCTCCCCTTACCAGACACACACACACTTACACATGCAAACACACACATTCACAGTGTTAACCCCCTAAACACACATACAGTATACGCACACAGACACATATTCAAAGTGTTAATCCCCAAACCCATACACACACAGACACACACGCACACACACACGCATTCACAGTGTTAACCCCCAGACCCATACACACACGCCCACATGCAAACACACTCATTCACAGTGTAAACCCCCAAACTCATACACACACATGCACACACACTTAGACACACAAGCAGCTGTTTGCCAGCATTATGTCCCATCCAGCTACAGGAGCCCCTGCTTCATCAACACATGCAGGCACAGCCACTTGCGTACACACACACACACAAACAAACACACACACAGTATGCTGAGCTCAAACACATGTGCACATATACAGTGCCGTGAAAAAGTATTTGCCCCCTTCCTGATTTCTGTGGTTTTTGCATATTTATCACTCACAAAGGTTTCAGATCATCAAACCAAATTTTAATATCACACAGAGACAACTCAAGGGAATACAAAATGCAGTTATTAAATGAGGATTCAATTTATTAAAGGCACAAAAAAATCAAAACTTATCTGGCCCGATGTGAAAAAGTAATTGCCCCCTGGACCTAATAGTGAGTTGGGCCACCTTTGGCAGCGATAACTGAAATCAAACGTTTACGATAATTGGTGATGAGTCTTTCACAACGCTGTGGAAGAATTTTGGCCGACTCTTCTTTGCAAAATTGTTTCAAACCTGCCATATTGGAAGGTTTTCTAGCATGAACTGCCCGTTTAAGGTCACACCACAGCATCTGAACAGGATTTAAATCCGGACTTTGACTTGGCCACTCCAGAACCTTAATTTTGCTTTTTTTGAGCCATTCAGAGGTGGACTTTGTTGTGTTCGTATCAACAAAATAGACAGAGAAAGCGGCGTGCAGTTTACATTGCTTTTACTGGTTTCTGAAAGATTATGAACTGATACAACATTCGATTCACTACCTATACATAGTATCACTACGCGCAGTGCACGGCTCATAACTACTATGTTATTACACAGAAAATAGTTCCTTTGAACATAACAACTCCTCCCTTCTAGCTTTTAACTACTACAGAAGCTTAAACAATATGTCATTCTTTTTCTATGCTTTTCTTTAAGAAATAAACTCTAGATTCAAATTATAGTCTCTTGTGATAACTCTACATAAACACTGTCAATTAGCTCAGTTATCTTAAATACTTAACCTAAGATATATTTATTCAAACCAACTAAACTAGGCTACAATTCTAATCTATTTGGAGGCTGTCGCTCTCGGTCAGGATAGCGCCGTTCTTGTACATCTGGAACCTGTTGGGGAGAAGAAACTGAATTGTTAGTCACTGGAGCAGTCTCTACATTCAGTTCATCTGGAGGTTCATCCGGTGGTTCATCTGGAGTGAACGATGCAAAGCCCTGAGAACTGTCTGCACAGCCTACTTCCCCACGTTGGTCGTTTGTGGCGGATTGACGGGTTCCAGCATCAAGTAACTGATCCACATGTCTGCGCCAGATCAGTCCAGGTGGCACTCGGACTGTGTACGTAAGTGGGCCAGTTTTGGAAACGATCTCACCAGTTTGCCACTTCTGATTTCCATTACGATAATCTCTGGTGAGCACAGATTGACCCACATTGAAGGTTCTCAGTGGTGATTGCTTTTTGATCAGGCCGCTTTGTTTCTTTGACACATCTCTGTGCAGGTCTGGTTTCAGGAGGTCCAGACGTGATCTTAAGGATCTTCCTATGAATAGCACAGACGGTGTCTCACCTGTGGTGGAATGTTCAGTGTTGCGGTAAGACAACAGGAAGTTGGCCAATTTCTCCGATAAGGACATTTTGGTGTTCGCCATGGCTTTCATGGATTGCTTAAAGGTTTGGACGAATCGCTCTGCAAGTCCATTTGTTGCAGGGTGAAATGGCACGGTGGTAATGTGCTTGATTCCATTTCCTTTCATAAACATTTGGAATTCCTCGGACGTAAACTGGCTACCATTGTCACTGACTAGTTGCTGTGGGAGTCCAGCACGAGCAAACAGTGCACGAAGAGCTTCAATGGTTCCTGTTGATGTTGCACTCTTCATAGGGAACACTTCAGGCCATTTAGAATATGCATCGACGACTACTAGAAACATTCTGTCTAGAAAGGGACCAGCGTAGTCGATGTGAACTCTCTGCCACACCGTCGAAGGCCACTCCCAGGTGTGTGGTGGAGCTACCTGTGGTTGACGCTGAGTTTGCTGACATCCTGAGCATGCCTTTGCGAGGTCCTCAATTTCAAGGTCGATCCCAGGCCACCAGACATGGCTTCTGGCCAGGCTCTTCATTTTAACTACACCTTGATGACCATCGTGAAGAGACTCTAGGACTCCGCGTCGAAGCTTTGGTGGAATGATGACTCTGGTGCCCCACATTACACACCCTTGGCATACCGACAACTGGTCTCGTCGGGTTGCGTATTCCGGTAAGTCGGCGTTACCCTTATGAGGCCACCCCTTCACGGTCAAGTCGTAGACTCTCACCATTATAGGGTCACGAGCCGTTTCCCTCTTCACCTCCAGACAAGTGACAGGCAGATTCTCCATCTGTGTCATGTGAAAAAGTTCAGCTGGATCTGAAAACGCAGACATGTCACCTGACTCATGGGGAAGACGAGAAAGACCATCCGCATTTCCGTGAAGCTTGGTGCCTTTGAACTCAATGGTGTAATCATGAGCTCCAAGAAACAACGACCACCTCTGCAGACGTGCCGCCATCATGGCAGGGACTGACTTGCTGGGGCTGAAGATTGCCACTAGAGGCTGATGGTCCGTTATCAGTGTGAAGTGTTTACCATAAAGGTATTGATTAAACTTCTTGACCCCCCAGACTAAGCTCAAACCCTCACGGTCAATTTGGGCATAATTTTGCTCGGCTTTGTTCAAGGACCTGGAGGCAAATGCAATAGGCCGTTCAGAGCCATCCTTCATCTTGTGAGAAAGCACGGCCCCGATTCCATATGGCGATGCGTCACAGGCCAAACGCAATGGTAGATCAGGGTTGTAGTGCGTTAGCACCTTCTCTGAAACTATCAGTTGCTTTGCTGCCATGAACGCCTGTTCGCAGGACTTTGTCCATCTCCACACTGTTTTCACTTGCAACAGACTGTTCAATGGATGCAACACTGTTGCAATGTTTGGCAAGAACTTAGCATAATAATTGACAAGGCCCAGAAAGGAGCGTAGCTGACTGACATTCTCGGGCCTAGGTGCCTTCAAGACTGCATTCACCTTATCCTGTGCCTTGTGAAGACCATCCTTGTCAATCCTGTGACCGCAGTACTCGATCGAGTCTTTGAAGAACTCACATTTTTCTTTGTTCACTCTGAGCCCAAAGTCTGAGAGCCTCTTTAAGACTGCCTCAAGGTTGGTCAAATGTGCATCTTCGTCACTTCCTGTAACAAGAATATCATCAAGATAACACTGTGTGCCAGGAATGTCTTGAAGAACTTGGTCAATGGCTCTTTGCCATACAGCAGGGGCCGACGCTATTCCAAAAACTAGCCGGTTGTATTGGAACAGCCCCTTGTGGGTGTTAATAGTTAGATATTTCTTTGATGATTCTTCTAACTCCATTTGCAGGTAGGCCTGCGCTAAGTCGATCTTGGAGAAATGCTGGCCTCCAGCCAGCGAGGCAAAGATATCCTCTATCCGGGGTAGCGGATACTGGTCTGCCTGGAGCACTGGATTTATGCTGACTTTGAAGTCGCCACAGATGCGTAAAGCACCACTTTTCTTTACGACTGGCACAATGGGCGTGGCCCACTCTGACCATTCCACCCTTGACAAGATACCTTGGTCCTCAAGGCGCCTGAGCTCTGCTTCCACCTTTGGGCGCAATGCATAAGGCAGGTTGCGGGCTTTGTGGAATTTAGGTTGAGCATTATCCTTTAAAGCTACCTTGGCTTTGATTTGTGCCAGGGTTCCAATGCCATCTTGAAAAACTGGTGCAAAGCTATCCAGCAGCTTCCTCAGTCGTTCTGGGGTAGGCTGAGTGCTTTCTTTAGACATCTCCATCACTTTGATTGATTTCCAGTTAAGCTGGATGCTGCGCAACCATTCTCGCCCAAATAATGGCACATTGTCATTTTGTACCACATACAGATCCAGTACTCGTTTTGTTTTCTCATATTTAACTTTCACCTTTAATTTTCCCAATGGGGAGACTTTTTCACCTGTGTAAGTCTTCAGGGTGACTGAGGTATGTTTCAGTTTCATTTTAGTGAATTTGTGCTTGTAGTCTTTGTAGGATATGAGTGACAGGGCTGAACCCGTGTCTAGCTCCATTTTGATTTTCTGTCCCTCAATTTCAGGTGTCACCCAAATGACATTTCGTTGACTTTCTTTCACTGAGTGAAGTTCTAGGCAAGCCAAATCCTGCTCATATTCATCTGAATTGGATTCATTGGAATTATCCTCATTCATTTTATTAACCTTTTTGCTTTTCCATTTCACATTTGATTTTCTCTCTGTTTGTTTGGTTTTGCACATCTTTTGAATATGCCCTCTTTTGCTGCACAAGTTACAGTCTTTGTCTTTGAACCAGCACTCATCAGGGCTATGGGATTTCTTTCCACATCTGTAACAGGCTGCCATCTTTTCAGCACGTTTCGTTGTCATTTTGTTCACTCTACATTCGCTAGAGGGCGCTGTCTTCTTTTGCAACTCAACTGCATCCTTTGCAGCAGTCTCCATAGAGACGGCAATCTCTAGAGCCCGCGCAAGTGTCAGGTCTTTCTCTGTGAGGAGCCGCTTCTGCGTGCCTTCATACACGAGACCACATACGAGGCGATCACGCAGTGCGTCTGCCAATCCGTCTTTAAACTCACAGTGCTCTGATAACCTGCGTAATTCGGCCATGTATTCCGTGACAGACTCATCTTTCCTTTGATTTCTGCTATGGAATCTAAATCTTTCTGCAATGACCAGCGGTTTTGGATTTAAATGTTCTTGCAGCACTTTCACAATTTCCTTGTATGGCTTACTTGCTGGTTTGTGCGGTGACATCAAATTACGAAGTAAATTATAGGTCTTTGCACCCATTACGCTGAGTAGCACTGCCACTTTCCTATCGTTTTCAATTTTGTTAGCCGTGATGTACTGTTCAACCCTTTCAATGTACGTGGCCCAATCTTCCACTGTACTATCAAACGCATCCATCTGTCCCACGAATCCAGCCATTTCTTTTAATGCCTACGGTTTCACTATAGTTAAGACAGTCCACTTTTATTTCGTATGAAGTAACTGTTGATTTGGTTCAGGTTACTCACGACCTCAGGGCCTAATGTTCTCCTCCCTTCCTCGCGAGCCGAGCGAGCCGGACACTTTTTCCTCGTAGCTTGCTTCGCTTCGGGGGTAGGCAGAACACCGTGGAAAGTTGAAAGGAGACAATTTTCACTTCCATTTAACATTCAGTCCACGTTAGGTTCGAGACTCGTCGCCAATTGTTGTGTTCGTATCAACAAAATAGACAGAGAAAGCGGCGTGCAGTTTACATTGCTTTTACTGGTTTCTGAAAGATTATGAACTGATACAACATTCGATTCACTACCTATACATAGTATCACTACGCGCAGTGCACGGCTCATAACTACTATGTTATTACACAGAAAATAGTTCCTTTGAACATAACAGACTTGCTGGTGTGCTTCAGATCGTTGTCCTGCTGCATGATCCAAGAGCGCTTGAGTTTGAGGGCACGAACTGATGGCCGGACGTTCTCCTTCAGGATCTTCTGGTAAACACCAGAATTCATTACTCCGTCAATCACAGCAAGTCGTCCTGGTCCTGAGGCAGCAAAGCAGCCCCAGACCATCATGTTCTTTTTGTGAAATGCTGTGCCATTTTTACGCCAGATGTAACGGGTTGCACACCTTCCAAAAAGTTCAGTTTTTGACTCATCAGTCCACAGAATGTTTCTCCAAAAGTCTTGAGGATAATCAAGATGCTTTTTGGCAAATGTGAGACGACACTTTGTGTTCTTTTGTGACAGCAGTGGTTTTCGCCTGAGAACTCTCCCATGGATGCCATTTTTGGCTAGTGTCTTCCTTATAGTGGAGTCATGAACACTGACCTTAACTGAGGCCAGCAAGGCCTGCAGTTCCTTGGATGTTTTTCGAGGTTCTTTTGTAACCTCCTGGATGAGCCGTCGTCGCACTCTTGGAGTAATCTTAGCTGGTCGACCACTCCTGGAAAGGTTTGCCACTGTTCCCAGTTTTCTCCATTTGTGGATAATAGCTCTGACAGTGTTCGCTGGAGTCCCACAGCCTTGGAAATGGCTTTGTAACCTTTTCCAGACTGATAGATATCAATCACTTTTTTTTCTCATTTCATCTGGAATTTCCTTGGATCGTGGCATGGGGATCGTGTTTTTGAGATTTTGTAGCCTACTTCACTTTGTCTAACAGATTCAATTTAAGTGATTTCTTGATTCAACACAGGTGGTGGCAATCAGGTTTGGGTGTGGCCTGTGGAATTGAACTCAGCTTTCCCAAGTTAGTCACAGTTACTGTGTGATTTAACAAGGGGGGCAATTACTTTTTCACATAGGGCCAGATAGGTTTAGATTTTCTTTGTGCCTTAAAAAATTGAATCAACATTTAAAAACTGCATTTTGTATTTCCTTGGGTTGTCTCTGTGCGATATTAAAATTGGTTTGATGATCCGAAAACTTTGTGAGTGATAAATATGCAAAACCCACAGAAATCAGGAAGGGGGCAAATACTTTTTCATGGCACTGTAGAGTCTCTCACTAAAAGTTTCTCTCTACTCCACTATAATGTTTGTTATAATTCTCCACTATAATGTTTGTGAACACCACATACACATACACACAAAGTCCACCACTTTACACCTTTAAATAAACTCCCACAAAACCTTAATGCCATTGCTTTCTTGACATTCGCTTTCCTCCAGTTGCTTGAAATCGAATCCCCAGTTAATGGTACCCAGTTGGAGTTTGATGACACACACCTCAACTTCCACCATCTAGCCGATACACATTTCCAAAGCGATGAGCAATCTCTCTTCCAGTTCCCAGCCTGTGTGTGTGTGTGTGTGTGTGTGTGGCTGCAGCAGAGCCATCGATATCCCAAGCCAGCGACCCAGCAGCAGCCAGGCAGCCACACAGGGCACAGTGTGCCCCAGACACCTCCAGACGCTTAATTGGTGTGTGAATAATTTATTTCCCCTAATACGGATCTCATGCTCCAATCTAGAGTGCCTCTGCATGCTTGTGTGTGTGAGTGTGTGTGTGTGTGTGAGAGAGAGAGAGAGAGAGAGACAATTGGTGTGTGTGTCTTTGTGTGTGTCCATGTCCATGTGTGTGTGTGTGTGTGTGTCTGTGAATGTGAATGAATACCCCTAATAGTCTAATGTGCTGTTCTCCTGTCTACCATGTCTCCTGCTGTTCCACGCCAAGTCCTCATACTCCGGCAGAGATTAACACACTGCATGACCTTTGAACCCTAAACTCTTAACCTTTGACCTATTTTGACACACCTGTCAGCCACGCTTGCCAGTTTCCACCTGGTGTACAGAATGCATTTGCCAAGTCTGGTTTGAGTGGAAACAGTTGAAGAGCAGGGGTCGTTTTAATCATGCTATTTTTTAGATTTCCATCCTGTGATGTAATTAAAATAATTATAATAATAGCACATTAGGGTTTCTTTTATAGTGCTTTCCTAAGTACTCCATGTCACTAAGTCTGGTCCTTTCCTGAATTGTGCAAAGAAACATGGCAGGATGAAATATGAACTTTGTTTTGAAAGAAAAACAAGAAAAGTTTTTTTTTTTTTTTTTTTTTTAAAGCTGAGTGGTGATTGATGAAAGGGAAACAGAAACAGCCATCACTGTGGCGAGGTGTGAATGAGGGAATGTGTGTGTGTAAAATAAATAAATAAATAAATGGAGCCGATCTGTAGTGCATTTGTCTGCCAGTGCCTGCTATTGGTGATTGGGACAGCTAAATAAATCACAGGCCACATCTACTCTTCCAGATAGACAGGACAGCCACAAGGTGTGCCATTGCCAGCTTTTGTCCTCCACAGCAGAGCATCTCCACCATTGTGCTGTTCTGTGCTGTGCTGTGCTGTGCTGTGTTGTGCTGTGCTGTGCTGTGCTGTGCTGTGTTGTGCTGTGCTGCGCTGTGTTGTGTTGTGCTGTGCTGTGTGGTGTGGTGTGGTGTGGTTGGGTGTCGTGCAGTGTGGTGTGGTGTTGTGCTGTGTTGTGTTGTGTTGTGTTGTGTTGTGTTGTGTGGTGTGGTGTGGTGTCGTGCTGTGTTGTGTTGTGTTGTGTGGTGTGGTGTTGTGCTGTGTTGTGTTGTGTTGTGTTGTGTGGTGTGGTGTTGTGCGGTGTCGTGCAGTGTGGTGTGGTGTTGTGCTGTGTTGTGTTGTGTTGTGTTGTGCGATGTCGTGCAGTGTGGAGTGGTGTGGTGTGGTGTTGTGGTGTGATGTTATCTATGGACCGAGCCAGGTTGTGGCACAGTGTTGTGGTGCCAACCCAAAGGAACCAATCACGGTGCCATCCCGGTCCAAGGTAACCAATCACGGTGTTATTCCAGTCCAAGGTAACCAATCACAGTGCCATCCTGGTCCAAGGTAACCAATCACAGTGCCATTCCAGTCCAAAGCGAACCAATTACGGTGCCAAGTGTGCTGTGGCCCGGCTGTCAGTTCCCCTTCCCTCATGCCTCTGTGGTTACCATAGCAGCCGCTGCAGTCCACTTCCATTTTGGGAACATTTGCTATTATTGCCTTCAGTCGCCAACATTGGAACTTCTTAATAATGTTGGTGGACAGCCCCTATGTCTGTCTGTCTGTCTGTCTGTCTGTCTGTCTGTCTGTCTGTCTGTCTGTCTGTCTGTGTGTCTGTCTGTGTGCTAGTGCCTAGTCATCACCTTTCTGCCCATCTTTTTTTTTCATTTCTTGCTTCTTGTTCAGTCTTTCTCTTTTCTGACGGTGAGAGAAACTCCCTCTCTCTCTCTCTCTCTCTCTCTCTCTCTCTCTCTCTCTCTCTCTCTCTCTCTCTCTCTCTCTGTACTGCTTTCCTTAATTTAGTCATCTCACTCCATCATTACAGTATGTGCCATTCAAGTGATATCAGTTCAATATACTGTAACCTTCACTGGTGTCAGGGAAAGCATACCGTACAGTATGGACCTGCAGTGCCTTAGACAGGAAGCAGCAGAAGGACTTTATCATGGCCATGTTCAGTCTGTGTGTTTAGTCATCTATAGTCTCCCAGTGGCTCTTTTCATTGCATTACACTCATTACACACACATTACACTTTTTAAAAAGGTAACACTTGCTGTTATTGCTTTTAGCTGCTATCGGTGTAACTTCTTATTAATGTTAGTGCAGCACCCCCCCCCCCCCCCCCTCCCCCTTTTTTTCCCCGTCTTTCTCTTCTCTGTCTGTCTGCACTGCTTTTCCTTAATTCAGTCATTTATAGCCCCCCCTTGTCTCTTTTCATTGCATATCGCCCCTCTGGAGTGAACGCAGATAGAGTGATATTAATTTTTATTGTGACTTTTATAAAATGTTATCATGTTAAATATTTGTGTAATTGGTTTGCCGTTTTCCCTAGAAAGCCTCTAATAGCTTCTGCGTGTGTCAGCAAAGTTTGGGTCTTATCATTTTTTCTCTATTTTGCCTCCTCCCTTGTTCTCGAGGGATCCTTACTGTAAACTGAGGTCATGGGTTTGTGTAATGGGGAATGCTTTTGTCAGCATTGTTATCAGAGACGGAAATGTGCCAAGTTATTGTTGCTGAAATGGGGGGCGCTTCATTTTAGTAAACAAGCTCCCAGCAGGCAGTTCAGTGTCTGTGTGTGTTTGTCTGTGTAAAGTGTTTGTCTGCTCTTTGTAAGTGTGGGTGTTTGTGTGTATATGTTTGTGTGTGTTTCATTCTCTCTTCGTGTCCTTGGCTGCGTCTGTCTCTCTCTCTGTATTTGTGTGTATGTATCTGTGTAAGTGTTTGTGTGTTTGTCAGGCCTTTGTAAGTGTGTGTGTGTGTTTGTGTGTCTGTGTTTGATTCGGCCACTCTCTTCCCTATCTCTCCCTCTCCTGCCATCTCTCTGTCCCTCTCTCTCTTCCTCTGTGTGTGTATAGGTGTGTGTGTGTGTGTGTGTGTATGTGTATGTGTGTGTGTGTGTCTGTGCCTGCATGTGTGTGTGTCATGGTGTGTGCATGTGTGTGTGTGTATGTGTGTGCGCACATGTGTACATGTGTGTGTGCAATACCAACACCTCAGTAATTGAATGTGTTCATTTAGTGATGCTGCTGTTTGCTGTGACAGTGCTGTGTGTGCTTAACTAAATGAATGGTCTCACACACCTACCACTCTCGTACATCTACCACTGACACAGTTTAGCAATAGCGCGGCAATGATGATTTATACATATTTAACTCCTCTTTTGCCTAGCACACATTCATGGGAAATACATCACCAAACTGGGTGTCAGTGAAATGCATGGATGAATTGCCACGTTAACAATTTCTCTTGAAATATGTTATCATAATGTCAAAGCCAACAGCTGTATTGAGTGACACAAACCCTTACAGTCATCCTCTTGTTAGCCTTTCATTGTTTAAGTCAAAGAGATTCCCATTTGTCATTGTGATCACACAGCACACAGTGCACACACTGCATTTAACCCATCACACACGTGAGCGGCAGGAGGTGGGGGGGCGGGGTGGCAGACTCTGTGATGACCCTCACTGGCATACTCTAGGTCTAGGATGTAATAATTAGATCATTGATATGCACTAAGTTTGGAGGGCCTGTCAGAAGCCATAATTGGCCATGAAAATCCATTTGAAAAAGGACAGAAGTATCAGCACATGGTTATAGCTCCCACAGTGGGATTTCTTAATGTTACTCATGTTACTCACTACATGGTCTTTGCCAGGTGTGTACATACTCACAACGTTTTAACCAACGAGGCCTTACAGGCCTGACGAAGACCACGTTGGTTGAAATGTAACATGAAAAAAACACCTTGTGGGATCTACAACGGTGTACTGATACTTCTTTCCTTCTTGAATACATGTATTTGTATCCGTGACAACTGCTTAGAGATGTGCGTACGTACACACTGGGCATTTATACCAGTATGTACATTTGTAGCGTGTCTACAACGAGCGGTGTTGCCTCAGAGGAGCTGAGATTGATGTTTCCCTAACGAGCCCTAATTAGCTCATTAGCCAGTCTCAGTCTCTGAGCAGTGGTCACCACTCCTGGGCCGTCCAGTCAAAACTCTGGTCGGTAGGGGCTCTCTTTACTTCCTGCACTGACAGGGCCACTACTACGCTCCGCCAGTGGAGCCGGCCATGGGGTAGTTGTTCCATCTGAGCCGGCCATGGGGTATTTATTTGATCTGTTTTATTGCTAAGCACTCCAGCATATGTACTGTAACTCCATGCTGTGCTGTGCAGTCAGGGTACCAAAAGGTCAGCACAGCACAACAACAACAACAAAAAAAAAAGTTGCCAAGTCAAGTTTGGGGAAAGAAATAGAGGGCAAGAACGCAATACAAAGAAAAAAGAGAGCAAGAAAGCAATACATCAAACAAAAGAAGTCCTCCTGGTGTAAAAATAAGTGTTTGTGCCTGGTCTGTGTGTGTTTGTGTGTGTGTGTGTGTGGGACTGTTCTGAAACAGCCTGGCAGAGGGAGGCCTGGGTGTGTTGTTCTCGGCAAAGGGTCCAGCCTGCATGTAGGTTTTCTCAGGAGACACTATTTATGTTTTGCCACAATTATAACTTTGCGTCATGCTGGCAGACCACTGGTCCTTATCTTAATTGTTATTTTTTGTAAAAGCTGACAAAGTGATGTCAGTCTATTGTTACAGAAATTGTTGGTTAATTACATGGTGAAGTGAAGCCAGTTCGGCTTGGGATATTAAATAAATAAATAAAATGTCACCTTAATCTATAAAAGAAATGCACTGAAATGGGTAAAAATGTGCACAATACTTAGATTTTTTATTTGGTATAACAATTACATCACTATATTGCATCATATGCACAGTAATTGTGAGAAAAACTAAAAAGGGTAACATTTTTCACTGTCTCTGCCCTCTACACAGCCACTGTATCTGTATCTGTATCTCTCTCTCTTTCTCTCTCTCTCTCTCTCTCTCTCTCTCTCTCTCTCTCTCTCTCTCCCCCCCTCTCTCTCATCATGTCCTTCTGTGCTGACTGTCCTCTGCTGACTGAAGGGCGGCTGCGGTGGCGTTCTCCAGGGTGGTGAGCCTCAGCCCAGGTGCTGTTGCCTTGTAATTACGACTGCGACACTTTGTGGTCCCCTGCTTACCTCCACCCTGTTGGGTGGGCTCCTCTGCTGCTGTTACCATGGCAACCCTGCAACGGAAGATGGCGGAAGCCTCCAAGGACTGCGTCCCCCCTCCCCCTCCTCACTCGCTCTCTCTCTCTCTCTCTTTCTCTCTGTCACTGTTTCTCTTCTTTACTTACTTTTACATACAGCTGTACTCTCTGCCTCACTTTCATCTCAGCCCCACTCCCTCCCTTCTTCTTTCTTTCTTTCTTTCTATCTCTCTTAAACACATTCTCCTGTAATCTAGTCTTTTTTCCTCCCTCTCGCTCTTTGACAGAGTTTTCTCCTGCTTCTTGACGAGTTATCTCTTATTTTGCTGAGTGCATCATTATGCGGTGTTCATGTGCTGCCATAACCCTGCCCCTAAACCACCCACCCACTCACCCACTCATCCCCCCACTCACTCAGTCACTCACTTAGTCACTCACTCACTCACTCACTCACTCACCCACTCATCCCCCCACTCACTCAGTCACTCACTTAGTCACTCACTCACTCACTCACTCACTCACTCACTCACTCACCCACTCATCCCCCCACTCACTCACTCACTCACTCAGTCACTCACTCACTCAGTCACTCATCCCCCCACTCACTCAGTCACTCACTCACTCAGTCACTCATCCCCCCACTCTCTCAGTCACTCAGTCACTCACTCACCCACTCACTCACCCACTCATCCCCCCACTCACTCAGTCACTCACTTAGTCACTCACTCACTCACTCACTCACTCACTCACTCACTCACCCACTCATCCCCCCACTCACTCACTCACTCACTCAGTCACTCACTCACTCAGTCACTCATCCCCCCACTCACTCAGTCACTCACTCACTCAGTCACTCATCCCCCCACTCTCTCAGTCACTCAGTCACTCACTCACCCACTCACTCACCCACTCATCCCCCCACTCACTCAGTCACTCATCCCCCCACTCTCTCAGTCACTCAGTCACTCACTCACCCACTCACTCACCCACTCATCCCCCCACTCACTCAGTCACTCATCCCCCCACTCACTCAGTCACTCAGTCACTCACTCACCCACTCACTCACCCACTCATCCCCCCACTCACTCAGTCACTCAGTCACTCACTCACCCACTCACTCACCCACTCATCCCCCCACTCACTCAGTCAGTCACTCAGTCAGTCAGTCAGTCACTCACTCACTCACCCACTCACTCACTCACTCACTCACTCACTCACTCACTCACTCATTCATTCACTCACTCACTCACTCACTCACTCACTCACTCACTCACTCACTCACTCACTCACTCACCCATTCCCTCACCCACTCACTCACTCACTCACTCATAGACATGGATCAATGAGCCCATCCTTATGCACACCTGGCTGTTCTCCGATCAGTTTTCCGCGCATCCTCAGCCAACATCCCCCTGGCCTCTGTGGCCTATTCACTCACCTCACACACTCACATCATATTCACACACTCACATCATATTCACACACACATCACATTCACTCACACACACATCACGTTCACTCACACACACATCACGTTCACTCACCTCTCACACTCACATCATATTCACACACACATCACATTCACTCACACACACATCACGTTCACTCACCTCACACACATCACATTCATTCACTTTACACACATCACGTTCACACACACACACTCATCACATTTACTCACACACACACCAAGCACATGTGTCGCACATGTGTCGCATACAGTACACTCTTTCTCCCTCTCTCTTACACACACACTCTTCCATTCTCTACGTCTCTCCCCCTATTTTTTCTCATACACACACTCCCTGTCTTTCTTTCTCTCTATTCCTCACCCCCTCTCTGTCTCTATTTATCTCTTTTCCCCTCTCTCTCACTGACAAACACACACACACGAACACACACACACACACACACACACTCATAAAACACCTTCTCTTATTCCCCTTGTCTCAGAGCGCAACTGTTATTAATTGATGGTGTATGACGGCACACTTCCACACACACACGCACCCCCACCCCCCAACCCCTCCTCCACCCACCTACCTCTCTATCACTCTCTCCCTCTTATCTCTCTCTCTCAGTCATCCATGCTCTGCTGTCATTCATCCATGTGTGAGATGTGTGTGTTGTCAGATCATCCCTCTATCCGTGCCTGTCCTGAGTGCTGATGTGTCAGTGTGTAGCGTAGAGGAGCGGAGGAGAGGAGGAGAGGAGCGAAGGAGAGGAGAATAGGAGAGGAGAGGAGAGGAGGAGAGCGGAGTGTGGCCCATGGTGCTGTTCCCTGTGTGCTGATGTGCCAGTGTGTAGCGGAGGAGAGGAGGAGAGAGGAGGAGAGGAGAGGAGGAGGAGGAGGAGGAGAGAGAAGAGGAGAGGAGAAGGAGAGGAGAGAAGGAGAGTAGTGGAGGAGAGGAGAGGAGCAGAGGAGAGGAGAGGAGAGTAGAGGAGAGGAGAGGAGCAGAGAGGAGAGGAGGAGCAGAGAGAAGAGGAGAGGAGAGGAGAGGAGAGGAGCGTAGTGGAGCAATGCCCATGGTGCTGTTCCCCGTGGCGTGTGCCAAGGCCATATGTCAGCCCCAGGTAAACACCCCCGCCAGGGAGTCTGCAATTATCTACTCGTTAATATAGCACACACATACCTCCCACACTCACCCAATACAACTACCCGTGTGTGTGTGTGTGTGTGTGTGTGTGTGTGTGCGTGTGCGTGCACGTGTCGGAGAGAGAAACAAGAGAGAGAGAGTGTGTGTGTGTGTGCGTGTGTGTGTGTGTGTGTGTGTGTGTGTGTGTGTGTGTGTGTGTGTGTGTGTGTGTGTCTTTTTGAATTATAATTGTGATTACTGCTTTCAACATATGTGGGAGTGGAAAGTTTGCGCAGTGACAGCTGTAATTAGACCAGAGCTTAAGTCATTGCACTGTTGTGCTCTGCCAGTAAATGTGTGTGTGTGTGTGCATGTGTGTGTGTCTAAATAAATGTGTGTATGTGTGTGTGTGTGTCTGAATAAATGTGTGTGTGTATGTGTGTGTGTGTGTGTGCATGTGTGTGTGTCTAAATAAATGTGTGTATGTGTGTGTGTGTGTGTCTGAATAAATGTGTGTGTGTGGATGTGTGTGTGTCTAAATAACTACCTGTGTGTGTTTGTGTGTGTCTAAATAATGTGAGTGTGTGCATGCATGTCCATAATTTAATGGTGGTGAGTGCTTGTGCTTATGTGCGCAGAAGGTTTTGTGCAGAGCTCTGTATATATGTGTGTGAATTTTATGCTTGTGCCTGTATGTTCATGTTTGCATAAATCTGTGTGTGTGTGTGTGTGCGTGCACGTGCGCGTGCACATGTGCATGTGTGCATGTGTGAGAGAGAGAAAGTAAGTGTGTGTGTGTGTGTGTGTGTGTGTGTGTGATAGGCAGCTGGAGGGTTATCTTCTGTGAAGAAGCTGCTGCAGGGCCTCATAGAGTGGGATGCATTAACATAATCCCTGCCAATGTCCTCCTGCTCTCCCTCTCTCTCCCTCTCTTTCTCCCTGTCTCTCTCTCTCTCCCCCTCTCTCGCTCTCTCACTCTCCCTCTCTCTCTCTCTCTCTCTTTCTCCCTCTCACTGTCTCTCTCTTTCTCTCTCTCTCTCTCTGTCTCTCTCTGTGTCTTTCTCCCCCTCTCTCTTTCTCCCTCTCTCTCTGTCGCTCTCTCTCCTCCATGCCCCCTCTTACTCTCTCTTTCGCTCTCTCCCTCTCTCTGTCTCTCACTCTCTCATTCTTCTCCATGCCCCCTCTCTTCCTCTCTCTTTTCACCCCAATTCCTTCCCTCCATCCTCCTGTAATAAAATACACCCCCCACCCCCTCGCTCCATAAACTGAGTCTTGCTCTCTTTCGGCGGTATCGGTGTGTTTAAAAGGATGATTAAGCATTTCTGCTTGCCATCTTTAAAAAACATTGCTTGTATCCTGCAGGCCAATTTCCTACAGAAGCTACAGTGCGTATACCTGGACGTTATAATCTGCTTTTGCACCGATCCTTCCTCTGATGTTTTAGTGGCATGACTTGTGGTTTACCTCTGGCAGGAGCTGTGTTCCGTAGACACCATAAAGAGCCTTCATCATCATCATGTGTTTGTTGTGGGGAAGCGTGGAGGGGCTGGGCTGGGGTGCAGTTATTGGGTTTAATCTGGGGTGAAGTCATGACTTTGTTAAAAGAATGTGCTGGCAGCTTCGGTGGAACAATCAGCAACCTCTGGCCTCACACTAAATAAGGCAGAAATTGTGTTTCACCTCCATTCACACAACCTTGAGCTCCTATGACTTACTGAAGTATATCCTGCAGCAGAATACTGCGTTTGGACCTGCTGAAGGGGTACCACAGGCCCCAGACTCGGACCCAAATGGAACCGAGATAAGAATGTCCCAAATGAAAGGCAGGTCACAGGGAGAGGAGAAACACATTCAGCCAATGAAACCTTGCCCTGCGAAGTTACTAGTGCCGTGCCCTGGGACTCTGGAGCAGTGGGTGGCCCTAGGAAGTTCACTCAGGTGACAACTATATCAAATCAACATGGGAAAAAAAAACACTTTATATGGCTAAGTCTTTCTACACACTTCATAACTAGACTGTGTGGCTGTGAGCCAGTTTTTTTTCCAGCTGGTTCGTTCTGAACAGGAATAGTATTTTATCGTTTCTGGTTTTAAATTCCATCTTAAAATTGACGTTCCCGAACATAAAATTCATTCCTGAACCGGCAGTTGGCAGGATTAAAGACAAGGTTATTGTCTATTAAAACAGCACTACACCACAGACTCACAATGAGCTGCTGGCAAAAATCAGAGAACAACTCCCTGCAACTTAACCATTCACACTTGCAACTATACTGTTACCATAATATTCATCTTAAAGAACAATTCATGTATTTTAAATGGAGTGGCATCATAGCTAGCATATATAACAAATGGATAATACATGCAGCTTATTGCCATTGCAGGTAAGGTTTTTGCAGGTTACACCATCAAGGGCATAGTATACTACAATCAATAGGATCTGAAAACAGTTATTTGAAGCTACAAGAACTGCTTACTTTATTACCCTGCTGTTGTAAAAAAAATTGAGAACTATAAATCCTACAGAAACTGGTGCTAGCAGTAGGCTAGGGCTCTACTTTATACAAGCTGCATCGAGGTAGTTGTTATGCCAACATTTGTATATTGTAGTCTACATGAATTAAGAATTAATGCAGTACACACTTAATTTCTGCAGTATCATTTATTGCCAAATAACATGTTTTCTTTGTGCTTCTCACAGAAACAGCAACTGCCTTTGAGAGCAAAAGACAGTAGACTTGTGTATGTATGTAGGTATGTATGTGTGTGTGTGTGTGTGTGTGTGTGTGTGTGTGTGTGTGTGTGTGTGTGTGTGTGTGTGTGTGTATGTGTATGTATGTATGTATGTATTCATGTATGCATGTATGTATGTATGCATGTATGCATGTATGTACGTATGTAAGTATGTATGTATGTATGTAAGTATGTATGTATGTATGTATGTATGTATGTATGTATGTATGTATGTACGTAAGTATGACAGGCTAAAGCTGCTATTCATATTTAACTCTGCCTGTATTGGTGTGAGCCTCTCTGCGCTCTCTCCATACATTAAGTGAAAGACAGAAAGTGAAGCTAATCGGGGTCATTGTAAGCACACAATTGTTTCAGGAATGAACAAAGAAGCAGTATTAACTGATCATTTTTTTAAAAATACAACATTCTTTTCTGGAACATAAACATTCATAAAGTTTCTGTTGGTAGCAAAATACCAAAAGTTTCAGTTTTTTGGTTTTTATTCCAAGAACCAGTTCAAAGCGTTGGAGTTAAAATGCCTCTCTCACTTTGACACTGAACCACCTGTTACTGAAGTTGGCCCGGTAACCCAAACCTGAAGCCATTGGCCACACTGTCAACAGAATTTATAACAGCACTTTCACAAACATTTAAAGTTAAGTCAACAAATGTCCAACTGAATCTATTCACACTGAAACTATTCAGATTTAGCACTGAATTATTCACTGAAATAAATACAAAAAAAAAACATAAGGAAATGTTTGCAGGTTTGAATTGAGCAGATCTCCATGGATCCATGACTACTGTACCAGAGCTGCATCTTTCCTAAAACATCTCTGCAGTCTTGAGTCTGTCAGTTTCAAAAAGTATGGTCCAAGCACTAATTGAAGGGCCAGGCCCCTAACAAGCACTCCCTCACAAACACTAGTCACAATACTGTAAATGTGTCTTGACAATAAGCTGTTAACATTGAGACATTTGAAAAGCCAAGTGAAATCATAAAATTGATTTGTAACAGTTGAAGTGGGTGAAATAAGCATAGTAGTCTTAAGAGCGCTTAGCTGTCTAGATTAAGCAGTAGTGTGTAATTCATGAAAAACTCACTGACCAATATCTCTCTCTCTCTCTCTCTCTCTCTCTCTCTCTCTCTCTCTCTCTCTCTCACACACACACACACACACACACACTGCCAGAGAAAGAGAAAGAAAATGAACCACACAAAAAACATCCCACACAAACACCCACACTTACAAAGACCATACAAACACTTTACACAGACAAATACACACAGACAAACAGACACACACACACACACAAACACTGAACTGCCTGCTGGGAGCTTGTTTACTGAAATGAAGCGCCCTGCATTTCAGCAACAATAACTTGGCACATTTCCGTCTCTGATAACAATGCTGACAAAAGCATTCCCCATTACACAAACCCATGACCTCAGTTTACAGTAAGGATCCCCCGAGCACAAGGGAGGAGGCAAAATAGAGAGAAAATGATAAGACCCAAACTTTGCTGACACACGCAGAAGCTATTAGAGGCTTTCTAGGGAAAACGGCAAACAAATTACATAAATATTTAACCTAATATTCATTTTCATTATAACTTTTCAAAAAGATGTTGTCATTCTATCTGCTTTCACTCCAGAGGGGTGATAGGCAATGAAAAGAGACAAGGGGGACTAGAAATGACTGAATTCAGGAAAGCAGTGTGGAGGGAGAGAGAGTTGTATAGACATAGACAGAAAAGACTGAGAAAAAGAATGGAGAGAAAAAGAGAGAGAGAGAGAGAAAGACAGACAGAGAGAGAGAGAGAGAGAGAGAAAGGGCTATGCACCAGCATTATTAGGAAGTTAAAATGTTAGCAACTAAAAGCAACAATAGCAAATATTACCTTTTAAAAATGCTGTCATTCTAGTAAGTGTCATTCTATTCACTTAGGAGGAGTGTAATGCAATGGAAAGAGCCAGTGGAGGACTATATAAATGACTCAACCCCCAGACTGAACATGGCCATGATGATATCCTTTTGTTCTGCTGCGTGCTGGCTGTGCTACTGCACTTATGTTTTCTCTGACACCAATAAAGCTCATATTGAACTCATCTCGCCTGAATGACACAGAATGAGGAAGTGAGTTGAAACGAGTGTGTATCTGACTAACAGTGTGTGTGTGTGTGTGTGTAAGTGTGTGTAAGTGTGTGTGTGTGTGTGTGTGTGGAAGGTGGGAGATGAGGTTTATGTGTGTGTGTGTGTGTGTGTGTGCGTGCGTGTAAGTGTGTGTGTGTCTGAGGAAGGTGAGATGAGGTTTATGTGTGTATGTGTGTGTGTGTGTGTGTGTGTGTGTGTGTGTGTGTGTGTAAGGTGAGAATAGATGAGATTAAAGTGTGTATTAGAATGAAAGTGAGCCCATGGCAGACTGATGCGCTCCCATTTGAGGCGTACGCGAGCTGCTTCATGAGGCCCATCAGCACACCATCCTCACTCTCTCTCTCCCTCTCTTACTCTACCTCTTTACCTCTCTCTCTTTCTGTTTCTCTCTTTTTCTGCCTCTCTCTCTACCTCACTCTCTCTCTCTTTCTCTCTCTCTGTCTCTCCCTCTTTCTCTCTCTCTCTTTCTGTTTCTCTCTTTTTCTGCCTCTCTCTCTACCTCACTCTCTCTCTTTCTCCCTCTCTCTCTGTTCTTCTCTCTCTTTCTCTCTCTCTTCCTCTCTCTCTGCCCCCCTCTCCTTACATCTTTTTTTTTTTGCTATTCCTCCGACAGAGCCCTTTCATCTAGAGATGAATATGAAACGAGGGCCTAAATAATGGAGCAGGCTGGCTATATAGAAGTTTAAAAGGGAGGCCCTCCCCAGGCTCATCCATAATCTATATTTAAGGGCCTTTACGCTGGGCCGCGGTGGGGGTGGTTGGGGCTGTGGAGGAGGTGGGGAGGGGGCAAGGGGAGTGGAATTAATTAAAGGGGAAACAAAAAGGAGCCGCGGGCCAGTTTGACACGGACAATTCAATTACGACCTCCAAAAGTTAGTTTCGCGATGGGGCCGCCGCCGTCACACACACTCGACTTGCCTTGTTCCCTCGCTCACTCACTCGCTCACACACTGGGAGTTGCCTGTGATGCACGCCACATTTGAATTAGTCAGTTTTAGGTTGAGTACAGAGGAAAAGAGTGGAAGAGACAGCGAGAGAGACAGAGAGAGAGAGAAAGAGAGAGAAAGAGCACATTGGGGATGTGTGAGGGAGGTGTTGAGAGAGACGGAGTGAGAGAGAGAGACGGGCCTTTTAGGGGCTCATCTGAATGGCTCAGGAGAGATTATGTAATGACCTGATGCGGAGCATTTAAAGCGATTATTTAATGACCTGATGCTGAGCATTTAAAGCGATTAATGTCAACACTCCAGGTGTGACTATCTCTAATCAGGGACTTTTTCTGTGTGTGTGTGTGTGTGTGAGAGAGAGAGAGTGTGTCAGCATTTCATTGACAGAGTAGAATGTGTGAGTGTGAGTGTGGGTGTGTGCATGTTTGTGTGTCTGTCTGTCTGTCTGTCTGCCTACCTGCCTACCTGTGTCTATTTGTGTATGTGTTTGTGTGTGTGTGTGTGTGTCTGTGTGAACACGCTGAAATGCATGTCTTGTGCCATCCACACGCAGTCTTGCACAAGCTGTCCCCACTGCAAGCCAAGGCTGACTTCTCGAGGACAAGAGGAAGAGAAAGACCTGAGCAGAGCTTTACTAATGACTACACACACACACACACACACACACACACACACACACACACACGGCCACACATTGCCCTAAATCATCGGCTATTAGAGTGCAGTCATTTAGACGGTTGGCGTGGACACTCTTACCTCTTGGCTGACCATCTGATCGTCCAAATGGAGTTGACATGAGGACACCATGTCTGAGAAGAAAGAGGGGAGAAGAGAGGAAAGGAGTGCTGAAAAGAGGAGAGGAGAGTCAAGGAGGGGGGGGGGGAGAGGAGAGGAGAGAAAATGAGTTTTGATGTGTCGGTTGCTGTGTACACAGAAGAGGCTTTAAATAAACCAGACGTTGATCTTTATCTCCAGAGGTTGGATGCCACTCTAGACACACACATGTACTGTGGGTTTTATAACTCTATTCTACATTTACTTTAGCAACTTAGTGTCTTTCTTTTATTGTTCTTTTCTTCAAGAAATCTTTGATGTATCTTTCCCCCTCAAATGGCATTTTCATATCTTTCAACTTCTTCCTCTGATCTCTCTCTCTCTCTCTCTCTCTCTCTGTCTCTCTCTCTCTCTCTCTCTCTCTCTCTCTCTCTCTCTCTCTCTCTCTCTCTCTCTCTCTCTCTCTCTCTCTCTCTCTCTCTCTCTCTCTCTCTCTCTCTCCTCCTGTCTGTGTGTGTCTGAGGCAGGAGAGGCAGCTGAAAGTGATGGAGTGAGATAAGTGCAGAATCGTCACATTTAGCCTGACAAGAAAAAGAGAGCGGGGGCTTATCACCGCAGACGGCCCCTTCACATCATGTCACTCAACCCCCCGGGGACCTGTCACACACACACACACACACACACACACACACACACACACACACACACACACACAACTACAGCGGCCTTTAGGGGACACACAGCACCAAGACCCTGTTGGCCTGAACTTTGAATCAACTCCACTAGTTTACAGTACCACATAGCGACT
>CM059279.1:11374227-11384227 GCA_030347295.1 Setipinna tenuifilis
GAGCAAACACACACACACACACGGGCACACACATACACAGGCATACACACACACAGGCATGCACACAACGACACAGATACATACATACATACACACACACACACACACACACACACACACACACACACACACACACACACACACTCGCGCACGCATAAACACACACACAGGCATGCACACACAGACACAGATACATACACACATACATACACACATACATACATACACAAACTCAAAACACAATCTTCTGAGAGAGTTTACCTTCGCATTGAACTGTTTACCCACAGCCCAATCAGAGACATTAACAAGCCATTCCCCACAGATGATGTCACCGCCCAACAGTAGCAAAGGGAAATGCCTCATTTGGGCCACGGACCAGCCCCGAAGATGAAAGACAAAAGATGAGGTGAGGAGTGAAGATGAGAGAAAAAGAGAGTGAGAGTGAGAGAGAGAGAGAGAGGAGAGAGGAGAGAGAGAGAGAGGAGAGAGGAGAGAGGAGAGAGAGTTGATCTTCCCTAGTTGCAGAGGAATGCTGAGATAATGTGGTGGTTGCGGCTGCTGGGTCAGTCTGGGGATTTCTTCAGCGGGTGTTTTTTGGGCTGTGTGGGTGTGTGTGTGCATGTGTGTGTGTGGGTGAGGAGGAAGAGGAGTGGTGGAAGGATGGGAGTGTGGGCATGAAAGGAGTATGTGTGTGTGTGTGTGTGTGTGTGTGTGTGTGTGTGTGTGTGTGTGTGTGTGTGTGTGTGTGTGGGTAAGGAGGAAGAGGAGTGGTGGAAGGATGGGAGTGTGGGCATGAAAGGAGTGTGTGTGTGTGTGTGTGTGTGTGTGTGTGTGTGTGTGTGTGGAGGAAGAGGGGTGGCATAAGGATGTGGGGAGGGGGACGGATGAAGGGAGTGTGTATGTGTGTGTGTATGTGTGTGTGTGTGGAGGAAGAGGGGTGGCATAAGGATGTGGGGAGGGGGGGCAGATGAAGGGCTTTTGTGTGTGCCGGCCCGATAAGAGAGCAGAGAAGGGGGAAAGGGAACGCCGCCACGCCACCGCATTCCCAGACGCCACAGGAACAAAGAGCCCAGCGCTAGAACAAAACAAACACCACACAGAGGAGAGAGAGAGAGAGAGAGAGAGAGAGAGAGAGAGAGAGAGAGAGGGAGGGGGAGGGAGAGAGAGAGAGAGAGAGAGAGAGAGGGAGGGAGAGAGAGAGGAGAGATTGAGAGACAGAGGGATAGAGGGAGAGTGAGAGGGATGGTGAGAGAAAGAGAAGGCGAGAGAGAGAAAGAAAGAGAGGGAGAAATGGAGAGGTAGAGAGAAAGAGAGAAAAGACAAAACAGCCCAAGTCTCTCAAGTCCAGCATCAAAGTGAGAGGCTGACTCTTCATCACTACCACCACCACCACCATCGTCATCATCATCACTAGCAATAGCAGCTTGACATAGCACAGGCTATTAACGCACTGCGCTAACATACAGGGGGAGAGCGGAACTGAGACCTGACACACTTCACTTGAAACGTTTCCTGTCTTCATAGTACATGACCTTCCCCTGTGCACACCACTCCTCAAATAGCTCTTACCTTCCCTCTTTATCAGCCTCCCTCCCTCCCTCCCTCCCTCTCTCTCTCCCTTTTCTTTCTCTCTACTGTACCTCTCTATTGCTACCTCTTTCTCTCCCTGGGTTGGCATCTCTGATGGAGTGTGGTCAAGGTGGCAGTTAAAACCACTCCTTTGCCCCACATTCAAAAGCAGATGGATTTTTCATGAATATTCTTCATAAATCACACCAAGGCTATTTATCAGCAGCTCTCTAAAGGCCAGTGCTAAGATATGGAGTTCTATTTCGTTTCTCCTGACCGCCAGGCGGTGCCTTCAGCACTGAATGTTCATCACATGCTCCCATGCAGGTCGAGAATTGTATATCAACAAAGTCACGTGTGACCGGGTAGGCGTGTATCACGGAAGTTTACTTATGACACGCACTTCCCGGAACCGGTCTCTTGTCATCTTCTCGTGCTGAAGCAGGTTTGTTTGGATACACGTCGCTATTGACGGCCTCTGTATGGAGCTGCGGTTTTTCGCCCTCCGATAGGCTGCAGACGTTTTCCCAACTTCTGACGGTAAGATTAAATTCATTTCTCGTGGGTGCTTTCGCCCCTTGTAGTTTCGTTGTGTCGGATGTCTTGGTGTGTTCGCCTGACGACTGCTACTGCTACCTTTGGCTAACAGCTACCAGCTAGCTCTACCTGGCATTGAGTGTGTTCGCTCGTTCTGCCAGTTGCACTACGGTGTACTTTTTTTTTGTTATTTGTGTGTTGTAGGTGAGTTCGGCTTGGAGTTTGCTAAGTTCCTCGCCGCTGGTGGGGCATAGCCCGCCTGCCCTCGTGCTGTGGGGTTGCCGGTTGCTTCCGTGCCTTTTGGCTTTCGGTTTGTCAACTGCTGGCCGTGTCACGTCTACTAAGTGGCTTCGCTCTTAGGCAGATTATTGGCATTCGTTTTGCCGTTTCTTATTTTCTAACATCGGCGATTGTGTGGGCCTTCCCTGTATATCTTGGGAGGTCCTTTACGCGGTGTTTCGTAAGTATCCTCTTTCCCCTTGTGGTTTTTGTATTGTTGTTAATTATTGCTACGGATTCCCCCCGCCACCGCGTCACTAGGGTTGCGTGGGTGATTACGCCTGGCACGACCAGTGAGTGGCAGTTTCTGGACCGGCTTTGCTGCGCGGGAGTGTCTTCGCTCCTTGCGCGTTATTGCCTGCCTGTGCGCTTTCTATAGGACGGTTTTCACGTCTTTTTGAGTTGTTTACACAGTGGGTGTGTTCGCCCCGGGTATTATTTACAGGTAGTGGGTGTTTCCGCCCCGACTGATTATTGTGCAGGAGTGCTTTCGCTCCGCTTGCTGTTACTTGTTTTTTTTTTCAAAAAAAAAGACAAAAAAAAAAAAAAAAAAGTGGGTGTTTCCGCCCCGACTGATTATTGTGCAGGAGTGCTTTCGCTCCGCTTGCTGTTACTTTGGTTTTTAAAAAAAAAAAAAAAAGACAAAACAAAAAAAAAAAAAAAAAAGTGGGTGTTTCCGCCCCGACTGATTATTGTGCAGGAGTGCTTTCGCTCCGCTTGCTGTTACTTTGGTTTTTTCAAAAAAAAAAAAAAAACTTGCTGGGTGCTTACGCCCGGACACTGCTGTTTTGCTTTGCTCGCATTGGCCCCCTGTGTGTGCAAACAATGTTTATGATTTGTATTGATTGTCGGGCCCCCCTCGAACCGGACGACGGGCACGAGCTCTGTCCAGATTGCCTCGGCCTTGACCACCTCAGGCAAGGCCTTACGGGACTGGCATGCGCTAATTGCAGCTGCCTGAGCGTGGCCCGCCGCAGGGAGAGGCTGGCCCGTGTGGAGGGCGAGGAGTCGCCCTCGGCGCAGGGTGGCACTGTGCCCCCCAAGCCTCTGAAGCGGCGCCAGCGGGAGAAGCGGGCGCCGCCTGATGAGCCTCCAGCAAAGCTATCTAAGGTGGACCTGGTTGCACAGAGGGTGGACACCATGGCAGCTGAGTTTGCTGAACTCAAGGCCATCCTATTGGGCCAACAGCGGCCTGCGGCCATGCCCACGGCGGCTTCGGCTGTGGGGGCTGCGTCCTCTTCTGATTACGGGGGGCCTCCGGGGCTGTCCCCGGCTATAACGGGCCCTGAGGAAGATGTCCTCTCTACCAGGGCTTCGGAAAGTCTGGCGGTCGTCGATGAGTGGGCGGGCCAGTCTGAGGCTACGGCTGAGGTTGGTGTGGAGCCCCTCTCTGGCCAGAGCTCTCCTAGGGGATCGGTGCGGGCCCAGGGCTCAGTGGTGGTGCCCACCCTGAAGGTGGCCCTGGCCCGGTTGGGCCTTGATGTGCCTGCGGCGGAAACGGCCCCCCAGAGTGCCTTTTTCCAGCAGGCCACCGGCCCGTCGGGGTTCAGCGTGCCTCCGTCCGCCCCGTACGTTGCTGAGTTGCAACGGTGCTGGGCCGATCCCAGACGCTTTCCGCACAGGACCAGCGATGATCGCGTTTTAGCGAACATGCGGGATGCCGCTACCTACGGCCTTGGCTCTATGCCGGGCGTCGAGTCAACCCTGGCTGCCATCATTGTCTCGCCCGATGAGGCGTTGAGGCCGGACGCACGCTGCCCCCGGCCGCAGTGCCGTATTACTGACGACTACATTTGCAAGAGCTACGATGCTGCTGCACGTGCTGCACGCATTGGGAACTCTATGTCCCATATGTTGCTGGCCTTGTCACAGTCCCTCCAGTCGGCTGAGGTTGAGACGCCCATCCGCGACCTCACTGGTACGCTGTTGCAGGCGTTTGCCTACATGGCCAGAGAGCAGGGCAGAGTCATGTCCCACCTGACCTCTGCGCGGCGGCAGGTGTGGCTTGCGCAATCGCCCCTGTCAGAGCAATGCAGGAGGTCCCTCCGTTCTCTGCCAGTGGTCCCCGGTCATCTCTTTGGACCGGCTGCCCAGGATGCGCTACAACGCGGCCTGCAGGTCTCTCAGGCCAGACGCCAATTTGCTAGCCTCCACCAGGCCCGTACCCAGGCCTGGAGGCCTAGCCCCGTGGTCCACCAGCCTTCCCCTGGACCTTCTCCCGCCCCACAACCTCGTCCGTCTACGGCTCGTAGGTTTCGCCGGCCTCCAGCCGGCCAGCGGGACCAGCAGGGAGGAACGCCGGGCCCCCGCCCCAGTAGGGGCGGTGGGAGGCGTGGGCGGCGACAATGACTGCCCCCTCCCGGCGGTCGGGCGCTTCACCAGTCAGCAGATTGCTTACTGGGAAGCCACTACCTCCGACCCATGGGTGTTGTCCACCGTATGCCACGGATACAACATCCAGTTCAGGTCCCGACCGCCGAGATTCCAGGGGGTGAGGATGACCAGGGTCCGCGACAACACCAGGGCCTTGGCTTTGCGCCAGGAGGTGCAAGCCCTCCTGGCCAAAGAGGCGATAGAACAACTCGAGCCGTCCTCACAAGACAGTGGGTTTTATTCCACTTATTTTATCATTCCAAAGAAAGGGGGCGGGCTTCGCCCCATTCTAGATCTGCGGCCCCTGAACCAACATCTCAGGGTGCTGACGTTTCGTATGCTGCGCACCTCAGACGTGCTGACAGGCGTCAGAAGGGGCGACTGGTTTACTTCAGTGGACCTCACGGACGCCTACTTTCACATTCCCATTACACCTCGGCATCGCCAGTTCCTGCGCTTCGCCTTCGAGGGGAGGGCGTACCAATTCAAGGTCCTGCCCTTTGGGATGTCCCTGGCACCAAGGGTGTTTACGAGGTTTGTGGCAGCGGCGCTTGCCCCGTTGCAGAGCAGCGGGATGCGAATTCTCCCTTATTTGGACGACTGGCTCATCTGCTCAGCGTCCAGGGAGAGGGCGCTCGGGGATTCCTCTCGGCTGCTCAGGCACATTGCCGACCTGGGTATTGCGGTGAATCTCAGGAAGAGCTCACTGACACCGATGCAACGAATAGTCTTCCTTGGCATCCAGCTGGACTCCCGACTCATGACTGCGCGTCCATCCAGCCAACGCATAGATGCCATCATACAGGAGGTGAGTTTGTTCAGACGGGGTACGTCACGAACACTTCACTCCTTCCAGGTATTGCTCGGTATGCTGACCGCAGCATCCCACATTGTCCCTCTCGGCCTGCTTTCGTTGCGGCCTCTTCAGAGATGGGTGAACGCGCTTGGCCTGCACCCGCAGTTCCATCGGCACAGACGGATTGTCGTCACGTCCGACTGCTTGGACTGCCTTCGCCCATGGAGGCGGCGCTCACGCCTGGCTCGTGGGGTCCCCCTGGGCGTGATAGCCCATCGCAGGGAGGTGGTGACCACCGACGCTTCCCTGAGCGGATGGGGCGCTGTTTGGCAGTGCAGAGCTGCCCGGGGCTCGTGGCGCCCACGGCAGCAGCGGTTGCACATCAACGACCTGGAGCTACTGGCGGTGTTGTTGGCTCTCAGGCATTTCCTCCCCTATCTGGAGGGGAGGCATGTCCTGGTGAGGACGGACAACACGTCCGTGGTGTACCACGTCAACCACCAAGGGGGGACGAGGTCTCTGTCCTCCCTGACACTGACGCGGCGACTGCTTTCATGGGCGCACCCGCGTCTACTGAGCCTGAGGGCAACCTACCTACCAGGCGTAGAGAACTCGGTCGCCGACTTTCTCTCCCGGGGCCAGCCTCATCCTGGGGAATGGAGGCTTCACCCGGATGTGGTCCAGAACATCTGGTCCAGGTACGGGATGGCGCAGGTGGACCTTTTTGCCTCCCTCGCCACGACACACTGCCTCTGGTGGTTCTCACTAGGGACACCGGCAGGGCCTCTGGGCCAGGATGCGCTGGCTCACAGCTGGCCCAGACTCCTCCTTTATGCGTTCCCGCCTCTCTCGCTCATACTGCCGACCCTGGAGAGGATCCGGCAGGAGGACCACCGGGTTCTCCTTGTGGCACCCCGGTGGCCCGGCAGGGTCTGGTTCCCCATATTGTACAGCATGCTGGACGGGGAGCCCTGGTGTCTCCCCCAGCGGACGGACCTCCTCTCTCAACTAGAGGGTCGGCTGTGGCATCCGAACCCGGCACGCCTCCAGCTGTGGGTTTGGCCCCTCAGGGGCCGGAACCGCTTCTAGCGTTATGTGATCCGGCAGTCGCTCGGACCATTTCACACTCTCGGGCGCCCTCCACGAATGCGCTATACGAGAATCGGTGGAGGCTCTTTGTTACGTGGTGCAGTGTCCGGGGCTTGGAACCATCGGCCTGCCCCATACCGGCCGTCCTTGCCTTCCTACAGTCCCTCTTTGATAGAGGGCTTGCGCCCTCCACCATCCGGGTGTACACTGCGGCGATATCGGCAATGCATGCCAAGGTGGACGGCCTTACGGTGGGTTCGCATGCACTGGTGAAACGCTTCCTGAGGGGCACTCAGCGGCTGAGGCCTCTGCGGCAAAGCTTGGCGCCTTCGTGGGATCTACCCCTTGTACTGGAGGCATTGAGAAAAGCGCCTTTCGAACCTCTCGGCATGGCGGAGCTTAAGTGGCTGTCTCTTAAGACTGCCTTCCTCCTGGCGATGGCGTCGGCTAAGAGAGTGGGTGAGTTGCACGCCCTCTCAGTTAGCCATGAATGTCTGCAGTTGGGCTCTGGTGACACCGGGGTTACCCTGTGGCCCAACCCCGCGTTTCTTCCGAAGGTTTTGCCTTCGTCCTATGTTAACCAGCCTCTCAGGCTGGCCGCTTTTGGTTCCTCCGCCCAGGCGGGTGGTGAGGAGCGGACTGACGCACTGCTGTGCCCAGTCCGGGCACTCAGATCTTATGTCGCAGCGACTGCCGCATCCCGACGGTCTGACTGCTTGTTTGTCTGCCACTCGGGACATCGACAGGGACAGGCGTTGTCCAAACAACGGCTGTCCAAATGGATTGTGGACACGGTTTCCTTTGCCTACACGAGCAGTGGCCGTGTTGTACCTCGGGGTGTTCGAGGTCACTCTACCCGGAGTGTGGCAACATCATGGGCGGCTTTGAGAGGGGTCCCGCTCCCTGACATTTGTGCCGCGGCATCTTGGGCGTCATCTTGTACCTTTGCCCGGTTTTATAGGGTCAATGTGGCGACGGGCGGCTCATTGGCCGCGGCGGCCCTTTCTGGCTCTGCGTAGCCATCTGACTGGGTGAGTGGGTCTTCCTCGTGACCTTGTTGGTATTAGTCATCCAGTGCTGAAGGCACCGCCTGGCGGTCAGGAGAAACGAAATAGAACGATGGTTACGTATGTAACCGCGGTTCTATGAGTTTCGGATGACCGCCAGGCCTTGGCAGTCACTCGGAATACTCGAGAAGATTGCCAAGAGACCGGTTCCGGGAAGTGCGTGTCATAAGTAAACTTCCGTGATACACGCCTACCCGGTCACACGTGACTTTGTTGATATACAATTCTCGACCTGCATGGGAGCATGTGATGAACATTCAGTGCTGAAGGCACCGCCTGGCGGTCATCCGAAACTCATAGAACCGCGGTTACATACGTAACCATCGTTACTACACTAGCCAGTCTTTCTTCTCCTCTGCCGGAGTGCCGGAACACATGCACACATGCACACGTGCACACATGTACACACACACACACACACACGTACAAACATACATACACACATACATACACACATACACACAAACATACACACACACACACACACACGTACACACACACACACACACACACGTACACACACATGTACACACACACACACACATGTACACACATGTACACACACACACACACATGTACACACACACACACACACACACACACACACACACACACACGTACAAACATACATACACACATACATACACACAAACATACACACACACACACACACACACAGTGCTGGAATGTGGAGGAATAAAGGTCTGGAGAAGAAGCGAGAGAGGGAGAAGATGGTATGTAGGAGTGTGTGTGTGTGTGTGTGTGTGTGTGTGTGTGTGTGTGTGTGTGTGTGTGTGTAGATGTGTGTGTGTGTGTGTGAGAGAGAGAGAGCCAGACAAAGACAGACACACGGAGGGTGTGAGCAGAAGGAGCAGCCATACGTTTGGGCCAAATGAATGGAAACAATGAGGGAGCTCCTATATAAACACCATACTGCGCTCTCCCACTCGCACGACGCGCTGTCACTTGTGCTTTATTACAACGTCAGGCCTGCACAAATGGGAGTCGTCTGGACTCTAACGCGGCCCATATGGAGCTGCTTTAGTGACATACGATCCAGACGCTTAGAAATGAAGCCTCGCCCGGTTCCCAGGCTTCTAACGTGCCAGCCTGCCTCGCCTCGCCTCGACTGACCGCCAGACTGACTGACTGACTGGACTGCACTGAGGCACCAGGTGAGGTCTTTGAATGTGGCGCCGTGAAGCTCGCAATGAAGGCAATGGGTGCAAAAGCCAGCAGCACTAGCTTACGCATGGTGTTGGGTAACCTTCACAAGGTACAACCCCAGACCTTATATTTGTTTAGCCATTCACTACATTAATTAATAAAGTAGTGAAATCCCCTGGCTCTACTTGGGTCATTTGTGCACTTACAAGAGGTGATTTCACTCATAAAGTAATTACTTAAGTTGCTGGATCAAAAGATAGGGTATGGGACTGTAACCTCTGAAGTCAGGTTACCCAGCACTGCTGATATATGGTGTTTTTGGAATATTAAGAATGCTATCATGTGTCCCATGGACAAGTATGGGCAAGGTGAATTAGCTTCTTTGGGTAGTGACTTTCATCCGTCACCCATGACTAGTGGTGTATATGCCACACTCCTTTACAGAGCTAAAGCAACGTGGGACAAGGGGCCTTTTTACATTAACAAAATTGTGGTTTGCAGCTAGAGCAAGGCTGATATAGTTGCAGTATTCATTTCTTTGAATTTTGTTCCATTTTTTTGTTCTAGTTTTATTAGAAAAAGAGTCTTTTTGTTTTGCTTTGTCATTCATTTGTATTCCTTAAACACCAACCCCCGTTTAAAAAAGGAGCTCGGTATTTGCTTTCTTGGACATATCCATGATTCAGTGTGTGTGTTTGTGTATGTGTGTGTGTGTGTGTGTGTGTTTCTGTGTCTGTGTGTGTCTGACTCCTGCAGTTTTGCCATGTGGAGTTAGCCATCAGTGTCGGCCAGTGTGACAGCAGCGTGCGTGTGTGCGTGTGTGTGTGTGTGTGCGCGTGCGTTTGTGTACCTCGTGCAGCTTGCTGGTGGTCTTGCCGGCGGTGCAGGTGCAGGAGTTCCAGTTGTCGGTGCCGCAGGCGCAGTTTCCGCCGCAGCGCTGGACCAGCAGGCAGCGCGGGAAGAAGACGGCGGCGGTGGCCCGCAGCTCCTCACGCAGGTTCACTGAGAAGTTCCGCGGCGTGCAGCTGTACAGCTTCACATCCTCATGCAGACGGTCCAGATCAACTAAGGGAGAGAGAGAGAGAGAGAGAGACAGAGAGAGAGACAGAGAGACAGAGAGACG
>CM059279.1:11391727-11396727 GCA_030347295.1 Setipinna tenuifilis
ACACAAATGAAGGACATAGGGCTATAAGGACACAGGGTTGATTGATTCACCTGCTGTGGCCTTAATTGATTCCTTGAAACACATTTCGTTTATTTCTGTTACAGGTTATTTGACAAGGACGCTAGCTGCCTGTTGGCATTTGCACTCTGAGCAAATACTAATGGCCAAGCTGGCTGTCTGCGCTTGACCGATGCGCACTGAGGGAGGCGTTTCAGTTGAAGCCGTGTTGTGAAATAATGTGCTGAATGCGTTCGCTGTGGACTAATATGTTTGCTCAGGCTTTTGCTTCAGTAGCAGAAGCAAGACCTGGCCTATACTTAGATGTAGAGCAGAAACAACAAACAGGAGCTTAAGCCCCATTACAGAGGCCTCGTACACAAACACATAAGCCTGGAAAAATATGTGCAGAAAATACATACTGACATTTCTCACCCATAGCAGCACATTAAAGCTTGCTAGTCTTTACATCATCACAGAGACCACTTTGTGTGTGTGTGTGTGTGCGCATCAGGGGTGGAAATTAACTTTGCAAAGTGTGTGTGTATGTGTGTGTGTGTGTGTGTATGTGTGTTTGTGTGTATGTGTCAGGGGTGGAAATTAACTTTGCAAAGTGTGTGTGTGTGTGGGGGGGGGGGTATGTGTGTGTGTGTGTGCACGCATATGCACTTGTTTTTTTTTGAAGCCTATCTTTGGAATTGCTTGTATAATTTCCTGATACGTTGCTGATAGGTCAGTAAGACGACTCCTGGAAGCTCAAATGTCTAGTTGAAAATAAGAGCCCGCTGCGATGATTGTGTTTGACACAGAGTGTAATCCAGCATGCTGGCCGCGCTGATATCTCACCTATTGTGGCTGGATGCTTTGGAGGCACTGATGATAATGAAAGTGAATTACATTTAAATAGGTCGCCCACAGAGTAAGGAGGTCAGCCACGCGGTTCACACACACAGTTTATCTAGCGCGCCGTATTTTCCCCGCTTGCCTGTTTACGAGGAGTTGGACTACCCACAGTGTTGAAATGGAGACTTTTCACAGGCTTAAGTGTAAGAAGGATATTCCACTCGCACTTCAACAGAAACAGGAAGCCGGGCCTACGGGCTCAACAGGCTTAGTGTTCCAGCCTGTGCATGTGTTTACGGGCCAAAGATAGCCCCTAATTACGGCATACCAAAGGGTGCCTCTCTAATCCTCTCAGCTTTCTGGACACTGAGGTGGGGGGAACGCAGGAGAGCAAGGGGGGACAAACAAGCATGAGCAATTAACTTCTTTTTGTTGAATAACTAAATTAAGCCTAATTTCAGTTATAAATTGTAAGGAACCAAATTCCTTTATTGGTAGCAGCTACACTGAATACAATGCAAAACCAAATTGATGCTGCATTGTGGTTAGCGTATAACAACTAATAGCTGTCCAAATTCGCCGTCCAGAAGATGATGCCATGGCAACCCCAAACAGAGGCAGAAATAAGCCTGTGCATGGCCACTTGTCCACTGTTACCCATAATCCTGCCACTCCAGAGGTTAATGTTTTTAACCTCCATCTTCATTAACTGTCGGTGCTTAGAGTGGAGGGCTGGCGAGCTCTCTCTTTATTTCCTTTTCTCTCTGTGTTTCTCTCTTTTTTTCTGTCACTGTCTCTCTCTCTCTCTCAAATGTCTTCTCTGTTTCTCCCACAGACAGAGCTCTGTTGTCTATGTCCCCCTCCTCATTCTCACTGCCCCCCTCACACACACACACACACACACTCCTGGGCAGGCAGACAATGCCGCAATCAGCATGCAGCTCATAAGTCACACTCCCCCCGCCAGCAGCGCAGAGCGGCGCGCGCGCACACACACACACACACACACACACACACACACACACACACACACACACACACACACACACAAGCACTCATCTGCGGACACAAATTGTTATGATTGCAGGCTGCGCACTGCACTGGGACCAGAGTGATTTCCTTGGGTAAATATTCCACAATCTATCTCACTAGCTATTCATCTTTTACGGCAGTGAGAACCTGCCACATGCAAGCACACAACACATGCTCGGGCAGCGTACATACACACACATATGAACACACACACACACACACAAGGATGTACACACACACACACACACACACATACACACACACACACACACACACACACACACACACACACACACACACACTAGTGCTGCCATGCACAGCACACGGTCGGGAGTGGTTGTGAGCCAGGCGTGCGCGGGGGAGGACATGGTCTGCATCACAAACAGGCCCCGGCTCTTGGAGGCAGTTTAGCCGCGCTACGCTACTGCGACATCCGTCACCAGCAGACAGGCTGGGCAAACCAGCTAACACGCGCGCAGCAGCTAATGCTAACACGCCGCGGCTACGCTATCGCGCTCGCAGCTTAGCGGAACCTTGTGAGACACAGGACACTGGGGGAGAAATGGCCTCATTTATAAAGAGGGCAGAGGAGAGGAGAAAATGGAGTGATCAATGGAAGGGGAGAAAGAAAGAAAGAAAGAAGGAAAAGAAAGAAAGAAAGAAAGAAAGATTAGGTTATATTTCAAGCACCTAATGTTATGTTCAACTTTTCACTGCTAACTGTTTAAATGTGCTACATTGGTGGTGTCTGCCAGACATTTTGTCATGCCAACAGGCCCACTGTATTGAATTGAACTACAGTGAAGGTTAGAGGAGGAGAAGAGAAAGGGTATGATGGATAATGGCTGGATGGACTCTACAATTTGTGTGCGTGTGCGTGTGCGTGTGTGTGTGTGTGTGTGTGTGCGTGTGTGTGTGTGTGTGTGTGCGCCAATTGCACTTACTACCATGGAGTGGGTGATCACCTCCCAGTTCTTCTCTGACGTGATTGGAGGAGAATCATCCTGTGGTGACAGATGGATAGAGAGAGAGACAGAGGAGAAAGATAGATAGAGATGAATAGAGAGATGGGTAGAGATGGATAAAAAGAGAGACAGAGAGAAAGACAGAGGGATAGAGATATGGATAGATTGATAGAGAGGCGGATAGAGAGACAAAGGGGAGAGAGAAAGATGGATAGAAAGATGGATAGATTGATAGAGAGGCGGATAGAGAGACAAAGGGGAGAGAGAAAGATGGATAGAGAGATGGATAGAGAGGCGGATAGAGACAGAGACAGAGAGAAAGACAGAGGGGAGGAGAGAAAGAGAAATGGAGTGAGTTTTTGGATGTAGAAGCACAGACCTTCAACAGTATTTCCATTTGACTGCTCTCACCAAACTGGGTATATTCATTATTTTTCAGCATTCTTCCTTCCTTCTGTCTGTCTGCCTTTCCATCACTGGCACACACACACACACACACACACACACACACACACACACACACACACACACAATGCAAGTACACACACAGAACACACTATTCAGTGACAGAAATACAAACAGTATAATGGGCTGAAATGCTTCCTGTGGCAGGCTGGCCGTGTGTGTGGGTGGGGCGGAGGGAACTGGTGCTAAACCAAATGTCAGCTCCACTTTGGCATGTGCTTTGTCATCAGAGCCCTTCAGATGGAGACCATCACTCATAGCCTTTAGGGAGGTGAGGGGAGAGAAGCCACCCAATCACACTTGCTGACTGAAGTGTGTGTGTGTGTGTGTATGTGTGTGTGTGTGTGTGAGTGTGTGTGTGTGTGTGTGTGTTTGTGGTTGACATTGTATGTAAGTGTTTCTACCTGTGTTGGTATCTGTCCATGCAAGTATCTGTGTGTGTGTGTGCGTGTGTTTTTGTGTGTGATCTTTGCACACCTTGTCATTTCTGTAAGTGGGGTATTACTGCTGCCTGTAACAGCCAATTCCATCGCCTTTTTCTCCGTGACCCTCTCCCATTGGCTCCTCCCACACCTCTCCATCTCCTGTCATGACCCCCCCCAACCCCCACCAGAGTGATGGTCAATGTCACCCCTTATTGGCACACCAGGGGGAAGATTGAGAAAAGTGGCAGTAATGGAGAGGCCAAACGTTACAAAGAGAAAAAGGGAGAGAATTACTGTGAGTGTGTGTGTGTGTGTGTGTACGTGCTTCTGTGTGTGTGCGTGTGTGTGTGTGTGTGTGTGTGTGTGTGTGTGTGTGTGTACGTGCTTCTCTGTGTGTGCGTGTGTGTGTGTGTGTGTGTGTGTGTGCATTTCTGTGTGCATGTGTGTGTGTATGTGTGTGTGCATGTGTGCGTTTCTGTGTGCATGTATGTGTGTATGTGTGTGTTATTTTAGCTCCATCAGATCACTTTCCTCTCTCAGTGTTACAGTTTATGACTCTCAGTGTCCAGAGTGTTTTGAAATCTCCTCTGTTTCTGTCTCAGATCACTAGCAGTTATGTTTCTTGCAAAACCTCTGACTGATTTACAGTAAGCAGAAACCTGTCTCCATGTGAGTGAGTGTGTGTGTGTGTGTGTGTAATAAAGAGAGTAGTGTGTGTGTGTGTGTGTGTGTGTGTGTGTGTGTGTGTGAGAGAGATAACTGCACAAACTCCTGTGATTTGACCATATAGCAGAGGCATCACTGTGGGGCGGTCGGTGGGTATCTGGCTTCATTACATAATCCCTCTGACAGGCCGGTGTGCCGAGACGTCAAAGATAATCCAGAGTGCCAGAATGGAATTACGGAGCGATCGCAGCACACACACCTGCCCCCCGCAGTCTCTCAGTGAGGAAACAGATGAAATGCAGAAGCTAGGCATGGATGAAGGAGAACCATGGCGTCTCAAATTGCCCCAAACGGAACCCCCCTCCATCCAGAGGATGTGTGGGTGGGTGGTGGTACGGGGCAGTAATGGCTGTCTGTGTTTACCGTAGGGGCCATTTGAGAGGGTGCCCCAGACAGGGGGAGGAGAGGAGGGGGGGGGGAGAAGGGGGGGAGGGGAGTGACCCCGTAAATCTGCCTGATACACTCTGCAGCCTTTTGGCCACATCAAAGGGCTGCTTTCCCTGAGTCATCATTCCAGAGCCTTAGCTCTGTGGAAAATGGGTATATA
>CM059279.1:11401727-11406727 GCA_030347295.1 Setipinna tenuifilis
AAAGTTAGAAAGAGAAAGAAAAAAATAGTGAGAGGGAGGGAGAAAGAAAGAGAATAAGAGAGAGAGGGAGGGAGAGAGAGAGACGGGGTGTAAGTAAGAGAGAGAGAGAGAGAGAGAGACGGGGTGTAAGTAAGAGAGAGAGAGAGAGAGAGAAAGAGAGAGAGAGACGGGGTGTAAGTGAGAGAGAGAGGGAGAGAGACTGAGAGAGAGGGAGAGAGAATGAGAGAGACGGGGTGTAAGTGAGAGAGAGAGAGAGAGAGAGAAAGAGAGGGGGTGTAAGTGAGAGAGAGAGTGAGAGAGAGGGAGAGAGAATGAGAGAGATTAGCTAGTGTGCAGAGCCTCACTAAGTGTGAGATAAAGAGATGCGAGGGGAAAAGAGTTGAGAAAAGAAAAAAAAAACCTGAGCGAGCAGGGGTGAACAGACTGGCAGGCTGGCAGGCAGGAAGGCAGGCGCGAGCTGAGAGGCTGAGAGTGTCTGAGTGTAATTTGTGTTGAAAGCAAAGTCAAGTGCTTAGTGAAGGGATGAAGAAGAGTGAGAAAGAAAAAAATAATTTAAAAAATGTGAGAGAACCTAAGAGAGAGAGAGAGAGAGAGAGAGAGAGAGAGAGAGAGAGAGAGCGAGAGAGAGAGAGAGAGAGAAAGAAAGAGAGACAGAGAGACAGAGAGAGGAGAGAAAAGGGAGGAGGGGGAGGAGGAGGAGAAGAGCGGAGCACTGGGAGATGATTATGTGCCTGAAACCATGGGAACATCTTCACATCTAAATCTCCCCTTAAAACTGAGGAGCCGTGGCAGACAAAAGCCTCTTACGGCGGCCAATGGTAGCACCACAGCTCCACTGGCCAAATCAGCCCCCACCACCGCAGCGCAGTGGGTCCTCTTTTAAACAGAGGTCCATTACGTCCCCCCCAACCACCACCCACCCACCCACCCCCCCATCCTTACGACTAAAATGGCTTTTTTCGGTCCCTTCCCAAGTCATCTAAAAGTGCATCCTCTTAAAAGGGACATAATGAGCTTGCTTTTGTAAGGCTGAATGGGCCTCGTTAGGAGGAGGTGACTGTGTGGATCCAGTCAGCCAGGATGATTGAGACAGACTAAAGATTCACAGTGAGACAAGCTCCAACTGCCTAAAACAACTTCAACTGAGTGCTACAAATCACTCTAAAGCCAGGGGGGCTTTTTAAACTGAATTAAAAGAAGCACTTGGTCTCATCTCTCACCAACAACTCCACGGTGCCATGTTTCGGTTTGCTGAGGGGCAACAAGGCACAAAAGCCAGGAGATGCAAGTTTACTAAATACCTTGTCACCCTAGATTCCACACAGGACATCTACCACCATATTCGGTGGCTTGCAATAGGCTTGCAATGATTCATACACACTGCTGTAACAGTCTGCAACAATCTTGTCTTGCCACAAACATGTGGGAACAAACTAGGCCTGAAGACTTGAGCCTACTGTGGCACAATTGTGTTAAACTACATCAGCCACTCATGCACACACACTCACTCACTCACACGCACTTTACACACTCAGGCACATACTCTCACGCACGCACACACTCAAAATAAACCAAAACCTCCATCAACTGCTTGATTTCAGTGTCTACCCTCTTATAAAGTTGTGATGGTGACATCACCATCATGTTTGTGAGCTCATCCAGCCCTGTCAGACTCACAGTGTGTTGGTGTGTAAGTACAGTAAGTCCTAGTGGACATGAGTGCATTGATTTATACATTGATTTCTTTGTGCTTTCTTGCCCTGATGGATCCGCCTCCCACCATTGCTGGTGGAGCTCTTGTCCGCTGGCAGGACAGATTAGCCTGAAAGTGGCATGAATCTCCGCATATATGTAGCAGAGGAAGACGGTCTCGCAGTAGTGCACTCACTTGTTCTGGAGTGGGCAATTGGCTGTCAGTTCAACTTAAGTTCAGCTCATCTGGCATTAACCATCCCCATTCACATCTGCGCCACCACCTCCTCCATGGCAGCGGCAGCAGCTTGTAGTCATAATGACATTTCATAATGACATTTCCTGGGTAAGTCTTGTCCAGATGAGTTAAGAGTGTGTGTGTGTGTGTGTGTGTGTGTGTGTGTGTGTGTGTGTGTGTGTGGCGTGTGTGTGGTGTGTGTGTGTGTGTGGTGTGTGTGTGTGTGTGTGTGTGTGGCGTGTGTGTGGCGTGTGTGTGGCGTGTGTGTGGCGTGTGTGTGCTGTGTGAGCATGAAAGGCACTCACCAAGAGAGAGTAATGGAGCTTGAAGCCGGGCTTGGCCACGAAGTAGTTGTCGGACTTGAAGGTGACCTTGATGACGTTGGTCTTGGAGGTGATGTGGGAGGGAGCCTTCGTGCCACACCAGCGACCCCAGATGATGGTGCTGGTCTCGGACATGTCCTCCACCTCCACATAATCATATCTGAGAGAGATAAAGAGAGATGGGGGGGGGGGGGGGGGGTTGAGGTTTAACACTCCTTTATTAAATCATTGTCAGACAGTTACAATTTTGGAGGTAGCCCCTCCCTCGTTACACACTTAACCCACCATACCATCAGCAGTGACATGACACAACATCCCCCACACAGCCACAAAACAGTCAACATCATCAATTAACTTGAGAGAGAGAGAGAGAGACAGACAGACAGAAAAGAGAAAGAGAGCAAGAGTAGTGGTAAGAGAGTGCGAGAGACAGATCTGACACCCTCTCGAGACATCAGATTGGTTGACATCTCCTGCAATTCTTCTTCACAGTATCTCAGCTCCAGAGCTATGCCTACCTGGCTACCTTGCAGCAGCAGCCCGGCTTGTTCACAGCCCACACAAAATCACAACTCCATTCCAAATTCACCTCTCCTTGCACAAGCTGTGCACCAAATTAATATTCACAGAATTCATTACAGCCAATATATCTACTATCTATATCTACTAGCTGTGGAGAATGTCCACAATCTGACGACAACCCTAATGCTCCACAGTGGTGCTGTAAAGGTAATACAAATAGACAGGGTAAAGCCAGGTAGGTTCATATTAGCCTATGACACTTCCACAGGTACTATACAGATCTTCACTGATGGACAAGTTGTCAGGTAAGATGCGAGAGCTATCCCAACAGTTAATGCTGTGCTGCAGTGTGTGTGTGTGTGTGTGTGTGTGTGTGTGTGTGTGTGTGTGTGTGTGTGTGTGTGTGTGTGTGTGTGTGTGTGTGTGTGTGTGTTCCTGCCTGCCTATATGTGTGCCTAACACACTTTACTTACACCCCCAGTCACTAATTTCACTGCATGTCCTACTCTACCCAGTATGTCTATACATGTGACAATAAGCCATGTGTGTGGTACAGTGTGTGTGTGTGTGTGTGTGTGTGTGTGTGTGTGTGTGTGTGTGTGTGTGTGTGTGTGTGTGTGAGTGTGTGAGTGTGTGAGTGTGTGAGTGTGTGTGAGTGAGAAAGAGAGCGAGAGAGTGAGAGAAAGATTGACAGCCCAGTCACTTGTGTGTGGTGGGTACGTGGTGGGCAAGGTTGGCGAAATGGCAGCGATGCCTGGCTGTGGGCTGATGATCCGCAGAGACGGAGAGACAGGCACACAGGCACACGGGCACACAACCCTGGCGTGCTCCAGTGATTCCCATCTTGTATAATTAGCTGTATAAATGCATAATTACATAATAGAGCAATAACGGCGTCAGTGTGCGCCGCTTCAGACATGACTCATTGAGCGAGCTGGTTCGCGAGCACCGGGCATAATGTCTTAAAGCTTGTTAAAGACGGCGAAGACAGTCAAGACAGTGAAGACAGATGGTACAGACAGACAGACAGGCAGGCAGACAGACAGGTAGACAGACAGACAGAGAGACAGGCAGACAGAGAGACAGGCAGACAGGTAGACAGAGAGACAGAGAGACAGGCAGGCAAACAGTCAGGCAGATAAAAAGATAGAAAGATAGAAAGACAGAAAGAAAAACAAAAAGACCGAGATAAAGAAAAAGAGAGAGAGAGAAATACATAGAGACAGGGCCTGAAAAAAAAATCCTTTTCATTTCTTTGTCTCTCTTTGCTTCTTTCATCTCCTTCATTCCCCTCTCATCCCCACTCTGCTCCCTATATCCCTCATCTGTCTGCTGCCTCTCGGCCCTAGTGAAGCTGCTCATGTTTCAGCTCCAAGACAAAGAGAGAGTTGGCTGATTTAAAGCTCTAAGACCACATGGTCGACCCCATCAGAGAAGAGCTTAGAGTAACAAAGAGCTAGAGGGAGAGAGAGGGAGGGAGGGAGAGAGAGAAAGTGACAGGGAGAGAAAGTGACAGGAAGAGAAAGGGAGGAAGGGATAGAGTGAAATAAAAAGACGGAGAGAAGAGAGAGCGAGAGAGGGGCAAACAGAGCGAGAGGGAGGGGAAGCTGACAGACAGAAAGATATAAATCCATCTTCACCAAGGATGTTGTTTGCTGCTGCAACCACCTTGCCCAGAGTATCTTTGAAAGAGTCACCTATAACACTATGTCTGTCACACACTCTCTCTTGTCTCTGAAAAACACACCCACCCACACACACCCACCCACAACCCCCCCCCCCCCCACACACACACACCCATCAATGCCTGTAGTGCCACTATCTGCAAAGCAGTAAATATCTGACATCACACACCCTTGTCTCTGCTATTCTTCAGCAGTTCTACTCTTTTCCTCTTTTCTGTGACCATGTTTCCTGGCTCATTAGTTTATCTCTGAGACTAACAGATAGCACTTTGGTTACACGCCTGCCAGTGCTCAGTGAATTCCTCTGGGGCTCCCAGATGCATATATCTGATGCGTGAACAGAGCTTATTTTTAAATTTTTAATTTGAACCACTCTGCTACTTCACATTTTGATTTTATGGTCTGATAACAGTCTAATTAGCTCAGAGCTCTAGTCTAATTTTCCCAATGCTTGCCCCAGCACTCTCTTGTAATCAGATAAATGTTTGGTGGTGGACTCTTTATTGGTAATAATTAATAGGTTTTTCGGCTAGCCTCTGT
>CM059279.1:11409227-11429227 GCA_030347295.1 Setipinna tenuifilis
CTGGGTTTCGGAGGCTAAACTCAAAACTGATGACCCTGCTCTTTCTTGCCTCAAAAGCAATCCATTTCTGCCATGCCATCAGACACAATGAGAGGAGAGGCGGGCAGGAGCTGACTGCAGCGCGAGACAGCAGGATAAAGTCGCAGACATGCGGCTAATTACCTGACGGCAGCAGGGATTCAAGGGGAGATCAGATGAGACCTAGCAGACTCTGCCGTTACATACCAGACAGGCAAGGGGGCCTCGTCGCACCCCCACAACCACCCCCCCCCTCTCCACCCCCACCCCCCACCCCCCACTATTCAACAACCTCGACTTCATCAACTGGCACCTGCCAGTCAGCTGAGATTAGCCGCACGCAGTGTCACAACCAAACAAGGCTTTCACATTCATCACATGTTATAAAAAACAGTCAACTGTTGACAGCTGTCAATCAAAGGGGGTCAGATAACAGCATGTGTGAGAGACAAAGGGAGAGAAAGAGAGATAGAGAGAGAAAGTGAGAGAAAGAGAGCGAGAGGGGGAATTGTATTCCCTGCTACGGTTCAGTTCCCCTTGTGGTTTAGGAAGACAACAACCAATAAAAAAAAGCTCTGCCGGGCGACATGATGCATCTGAGTGCCAATTCTCATGTTGGACTTCTGAGTGGCACACAGCAGTCTTCACACACTCTTTCTAAACGGAGCATCACAGCAAGACAGATCCCTCGCCAGCTGCACACACACTCTCAGCGCTCCCATCACTCCACTCCAGAGCTCAAAGAGGGAAATGACTCCTAATAAGACGCCACATCAATGCATCACGCGCCACTTTTGTTTATTTTCTTTCTTACCTTCCAGAGAGCAAAGCACAGCTCAGCAGTAAGGGCGTTTTTTTCTCACATGAGCCGATAGCTTACCGAGCACAACAAACGCTTATTAAACTTCCCTCTTAAGTCTCTTCTCACCCGCACCTCATCACCGCTCCCTGCATAAAGCACGACACAAGACACCAATTACTAGAGAGAGGATTCTGGCAGGATGAGGAGGGATTCCTAGCTAGCGCGAGTGAGCGAGCGAGCGAGCGAGCGAGGTCACCTTGGATGTGTTAAGTGCGCTTTTGACCCCAGGGGGGAAGTGGTTGGGTGGGTAAGGGGGTGGGTGGGGATACAAGAAACCGCAGTACGAGAAACCGCAGCTATTCTAAATTCGGGCCCTGACATTGTAGCGTGATGAGCTAATTGTGAAGGATGCTGTAACAGCAGAGAGAGGCCAAGGAGCCATTAGAGGGAGAGGGAGAGATGGAGGGAGAGAGGGAGAGAGAGGGAGAGAAAGAGAGAGAGAGGGAGGGAGAGGGAGAGAAAGAGAGAGAGAGGGAGGTTCTCCAGATGAGGGTTGCGGTTGGACCCTGTCAACCCTGTGGTGGTTTTTTGGCCTGGCCAGACGTCTAGGTTATGACAGATAATGGTTCTGGGCCCTACAAACTCACTAGATGGTTCTCACCATAAAAATGCTTCTTAAAACACTCGTCTGGAACAAAAAGAGAGTGAGGGAGAGGGAGGGGGAGAGAGAGAGAGAGAGATAGAGAGAGAAAGAAAAAAAAGAAAGAGAGAGAGAAGGAGAGAGATATATTTTTAATCCTGTTATTGAACCACATATGGCCCAAAGATAGCCCAAACCCAAAAACACATCATGGCAAGGCAGTGTCACATGTATGAACTCATGTTATCAGCTCACTAGCAGGCTGCCATTACCATTGCCTGACCACAAAACTTTGCCCACACACAGTCTGCAAGCTCAATATTGTACACGTTCAACTTGATTCAGCTAAGGACTTAAGAAGAGAGAAAGAGAGACACAAAGAGAAAAAGAGAGACAGTCAGAGACAGTAAGCCAGAGAGAGTAAAATAGTGTGTGTATGTGTGTGCATGTGTGCGTGTGAGTGTGTATGTGTGCATGCGTGTGTGTGGGTGTGTGTGTTTGTGTGCATGTGTGTGTATATGTGTGTGTGTGTGTGTTGTTTGCCACATCCCATCAGTCAGAGCTCATGTTCTGCCGTGTCCACACAGGCCCTCGGGTCATTCCTCCTCATATCCCAGCACCTTTGCACAGACAGCCCAGCAGCCTCCTCCCAGTACGCTCCATCACACCCAGTGGTACAGAAGAGGCAGAAACAGGCCTTTGGGCCCGAATGACTGACGCTCTTCTCTTCTCCTCTCTTTACCCCACTTCCTTTCTTTGGCCCACCTACGGTACACCCAAAGGGTCAAAGGAGATGAACGATGTCAAGCTCCCAGGTAGACCCCCATAGTTTTCAGCACTGTCATGTTTAGAGGGCGGCTGTCTACCAGATCATTCCTCAAGAAAACGTATCTGTGTGACAGGGAAGAGTATGAAAAAAAAGGAGAGGAAAAAAGAGAAAAGAGGAGGAGACACATGGAGGGACAGGCAGGGACAGGTAAACAAATCGAGGCGCAATAGCAGATGTCTAAACAGACGCTGGATGGGTACACAAAAGGTGAAGACAGTGATAAGAGACAGAAATATATACAGACCTATAAACAGGAAAAAAGTCAGGAATACACTTAGTTCAGACAGATGATAAATGAACAAACTGACAGACAGATAAAAGGACAGATAGAGAGACTAAGAAAAAAAACACACTGATAGATCAAGAGAAGGACTGACAGATGAAAAGATGGATGGATGAACTGATAGATACATAGATTTATGGAATAGTGTATAGTGTATGACTGTGGATGGATACATGTCTATGTATGTACGGATGGATGGGTAACGGAGTGATGGATGTGGAGTGAGATGGAGGGATAGATGGATGGATGGACAGACAGTCAGTCTAATGTCAGTCTGGAGCAGTCCTGGAAAAGTCTGTGTGTTCCTGAAACTATCCATCAGCAGGGCTGGTGGGTGGTCCCGCCTCCACCAGACACCTCCTCTGTGAAGGTAATGGGCCACGGCTACCCACAATGCACTGCACCGACTGCACCACAGACAGACGCACCGAGCCATATCCACCACATACACTTTTCCCACACTTCCCCAAGACAGCATGTATACTACAACATATCACTCTTGCAGAGCCACAGCATGAGACCAGAGAGGGGCACAGGGCAGGATTATAAGGGCATCCAGAACATTCCTCACTGAGGAAAGACTGATCCTGAGACAGATCCCTGAGACAGATCCCTGGGTGTAGAGCTACTGGATCTCAGATAATCAGACCTGTAGTTGACCAGGAGACTCTTGCCAACCATCTCCTGATCCACTCAACCACAGTGGTGCAGTGCAGGGTAAAAACATGATGTGTCATGTATCATCCTTTATGCATCATTTTAATTCACAAAAGTGTTCTTTTTATGATCATGGATGTTAAGGATATGGAAATTTTCATATATACTGTGGCGTCACCAATAGACTTTCTCACAGACAGGATGAAAAGAAAATTGATGGTTCTTGGTGCTAATAGACTAAAAAAAAAAAAAAGCCCTCCGAGTTGTCATGGACCTGAAAATTACTGAAAGACACCAAACCATTTTTTTTGAAGCAGGTTGCAAATATGTTTATTCTTGCTGTGAAAATAGACTTTTTAAACATGGGAGTCTTCTATGCAAAGTTGCTCACTTCTGCAGCAAAGCCCCCAATGGACATGGGAGGTGTTGCAACTTTTCGATCTTTTAGCTTTGGCTTCAGTGTTTAGCCTGGAACATTGCTGCTTGAATTTTCCCCAATCTTTTTACCCATCACCGAGGCAATCCATCTATCCCTGTGTATATCTATATGTCTCTATCCAGTTTTGTCTTTCTACTTATCTGTGCAGTCGCCCTGCTGTCACAATGTCTGCCTGTCTATCTATTGATCCATTGGGGCCATCCAACTGTCTCTCTATCAGTCGAATCAATAGTCAGTCATCAGATTTGAAAAAAACAGGATTCTGTGTGTGGGTGTGTAAGAGGATGTTGTCGGAACATTCTGTTTTTGTAACCTTTTGCTTAAAACATGTCAAAGCAGTCAAAAGTCACTGTCTGGTGCATCCTAACCACAAATAGGGTAATGGGACATACATCAGCTGCTGTGTAGCAGTCAACCTAGAAAACACTTCCTCTTCTCCTTACCTCTTTGGCAGTTGTGCAAGAGCCTTGTACTGTTGTCTTTCTCCCTCTTTGCAAAGATTTAAAAAAAGATTCATACTGACTGACATGTGCGTCTCTGTTCCCGGTATTGTCTTTAAAATTAACCTAATAAAGATTTTACGGTCGGGTGTCACTCTAAAGAAAAAACAGCTTGTCAAGATCACTTTACCGTAAATGTATGGAAGGAAACCTATCCAATGTGCAGGTTCAAAGTGAAAAAAACGGTAAGGAAAAGTGAGGTGAAGAAATAAAAGTGCCTATCTAAATGAATGATGACAGGTGGGCATAAAGTAGGTGCAGAGTGGGTAATGGCCGGGTTGCAGTTGTAAACACATTTAAGTGTCTGCAGCTTTGAGAACCAATAGCATCCATAGCCACTCATAGAATTCACAAGCTGCCTAACTGCAGTGTGGTGCTGTCATATTGACCACTTCTCCTCTCCTCCCCAAGCTACTCGCCTCCTTCCACATGACATTTCCCATCACAGGATGGAAGTAAATTAAGTGACATGTAGACAGCTGTTTGGAGATGGCCAGGAGAGTCTGACTGCCTGCTACCCCGAGAGAGAGTATGGTACCTGGGGGAAGCCAGACAGACTGTGTTGTGTACTCAGGTTCAAGCTGTCAAAACAACCATTAGTAATCAACCTGGTCAACAACTGACAACATCTGACAACATTCATCACGGCGATTGATAAATATTCAGTAATAAAAATTAAAAGGTGACAGAAAGAAAAAATAAACAAGTGCCAAGAGTGCCAATACTGTTGTAAATATTTCACTGTTGCACATTTTATTTAAACCCATATTTGCACAAATAAAACTCGAAAGGTGTGATTTCAGTCAGTGGTGAAGGGAACAGACTAAAAAGGTGACACCTAGTAGTGCACGGTGTTTAAACAAATCTCACACACAGCCCACTTATACATTATGAAAGTCAGACAGTGACATTTTAAAGCAAATAAAAAAAGGCACTGACAGATCGTACTGAAAAAAGGCCAGCTCCTGTTTAAAGGCCAGGAGGCATCTCTCACTGTCTAGTTTGTCTCAGCCTACCACTGAGAATAAAATGAAGGAAAAAAAAAATCTCCCATGAGTATTTTTTTTACAAGGTTGTAATAAAGCGGTTCTTTGTTATTTTGCCATTAATTTCAGTAATGTTGTACTAGTTGGCCACATAGCATTCCACTTTTCTGTTGGAATTTGTTTGTGTGTGTGTGTGTGTGTGTGTGTGTGTGTGTGTGTGTGTGTGTGTGTAGGGTGGGGGTAGGGTGGGCTGGTTATTGGGTGTATTAATGAACCCCAAGTCGGCCTATTTTATTGATTCATTCATTTATTAGGTCCTTCATTCATCTAGTGCAGCATGGGAAGAGGGAGGTTGGGTTGGGTTGTCCCCAGAGCCTCTTTGGCTTTGCCCAGCAATTCCACTTTACGATCCAGTCACTATTCACCCTCTAAGCATTCCCCTGAACTGCTCCATCCAAAAACATGTCAGGTCCTTATTGCCTACCAACCACCCTTCCACCCACCTGTTCCCTTACTCACTCCCTCCCTCCCTCCCTCTCTCTCTCTCTCTCTTCTCCATCCAAATCCATTAAAATATTTCCCTCTTCCGCTGCGAGATTAAACCCATTCACTGAGAGCCGGGGCCAGTTAAAACAATGAGGCTGCGATAAATGAGCTGTTTGACATCCGTAATGAAGCGCGGCCCGTGCATAACAACACGGGACGTCGGAGGCAAATCACATAACAAACGTGGCGTCACCGCACCTGCTCCGCAGCACGGCCAGGGCCAAATTAGCGCTCCATGTGCTGGGCAGCTGATGACTGGCTTGCCTGCTAGCCTGGGTGCCTGGGCGCCTACTTGCCTGGGCGCCGGTCTGCGTGCCTGGGTGCCTGCTTGCCACAGTGGGCATCACCATTACCGCCTGACAAGGGGGAAGCAGAGACACCCCCCCCCCCCACACACACACACAAACATCCCCACCACCTGATCCAAGATTCCCCGTCTTGGGTTCTGGTTCTTTTGTTAGCCTGAAGTAAGTGCCATCAATGAAACATTCTCCTGGACTCACTTTCTCCTGGATGCACTTTTTTGTTGTGAATTTAATTTGCTCAGTGATAATCTGTCAGCAGAGGGCAGAGGGAGAGACCGAGAATGGAGAGACAATGAGAGAGAGGGAGACCGAGACAAAAGGACAGAGAGGGAAGAGAGGGAAAGCAACTGCAAGGGAAAAAAAATAGGGAGAAGGGTAAGAGAGGGACCAGAGAGAAGAGAGGAGAGGAGAGGAGAGGAGAGGAGAGGAGAGGAGAGGAGAGAAGAGGAGAGAAGAGAGAGAATAATTGTCTCAGGACAGATGTGTTCCAGCTCAGGGGAGAGGGAATGGAATGAGGTCAGTCTTCTTCAGACAAGGCTCTCGCAGATACAGAGACAGACACAGACTGGAGGATGGTAGTGGAGGGAGAAGGTAAGGGTGGGAAAATCGAAGAAATCTAAGGGTAGTCGAAACAGAAAGAATGAAAAAATAAAAGAACAAACGATTGAAAGAATGAAAGAACAAAAGCAAAAAGAAGAAAGAAAGCAAAAAAGAAAGAAAGAAAGAAAGAAAGAAAGAAAGAAAGAAAGAAAGAAAAAAAGTGAAACAGATATCATACATGGGTAAGAGGAGTGAGTGAAAGGAGAAAAAAAATACAGACAGAGAGCGAGAGGGAGTAAAAGTAGAGGGGAATATGTGAGCAGGGATTGGGCTTCTTATTTGTACTGGGAGCCTGAGCGCTGCAGAGGAGTCTGGTGGAGACAAATGTGCTCCTTTCCCCACCAGCAGCCCCTCAGCTCCTCAGCCCCTCAGCCCACGGCGCCTGGGCAAGACAAACGAGCGCAGCAGATCTGTGCTGTCAGATGCCATTACCGCCCCCCGCTCACTCCGCTGACCCCTCCGCCGGTTCAGGTGGCGCACTGGCCTTTCAGCGAAGGTGTTTAATATTTATTCAGCCCCGTTAAAATAACAATGAGGTCAACGCGCTTCAGTTAGCGAGAACAACACCGCACACTCGCTCTGGACCAGCGCCGCCGGGGCCACGGATGCCTTTTTCCACACTCGCACGCTGCGAACTTTGGTTGGGGGTGTTGGGTGTGTGTGTGTGTGTGCGTGGGGGGGGGGGGGGGCAGCTAATCCATACGGCCGGGAAATTTAGCATAACGTCTAAATGGATTTAGCCGGAGCCGTCGATATTTAGAATCATCAGCAGGCTAAGTATTAGCCCGCAGGGCGAAAGCACTTGTGGTAATAAAGGAAGTCTGACCTCTGCAGCGCACCATGAGATCAATGTGGACTCAGAGACCCACAGGGCAAATGTGCTCCAAACTCCAGATTTATACAGCGGAGGTGCACTTCAATCAATGCTCTGTCCAGGAACTTATTAAAAACTCTAGAAGTGCCATTTTGTTGGTATTTCGAACGTATTCAGGGAGTGTGCGTGCGTGTGACTGGGTGTGTGTGGAGGGTGTTTTAAATAACAGACCGACTGCTTTGAGTACTGTAGCCTAAGAGATGTTTACTCTACTGTACATGCAAAGGCCAGAACAGCTGGTCTGGGAGGGGGTGGGGGTGGCCTGGGAGGGGGGCTGATTTGGGAGGGGGGCTGATTGGAAGAGTCACTGATACCAGACTCCACAGCTCATTTTTTCACACATGGACGAGCTGTTTCTCATTAGTGTTAGGGCTTAACGAGATGAGTAGATGACACAAATCTAGTCGTTAAGGAATCAAACATGTCAGCTGGTGATTCCCCTACATGACGTCATCCGCATTACGGGCAAAACAATGGGGACAACACCCTCCACTCTAGAGCTGGGGCTGCTGCTTAGTCTGCTATAGTGTGTGTGTGTGTGTGTGTGTGTGTGTGTGTGTGTGTGTGTGTCAGTGTGTGTGTCAGTGTGTGTGTCAGTGTGTGTGTGTCTGTGCATTAAAACACTTAATAATTTGATTCTTAATGGAAGATTTACAAAAAAACTTCCTCAGGGAAAAAAATGTTTCTTTGAGAACAAGGATTTATGTTGAGCCAAAGAACCAACAGAATCGGAAACCTTTCAAGTGGACACTTCTGGTACAGTCAGTCCTTAAAAGGCAGCACATGCCATGTACTGTACTGTATCTTTTCATCTTGTTTTCAACATGTGCAACACACATGTCCGATGTCAACCCCTTTTTTACCCAGCATCCCCCTTGGCTCCCACCACTTCCCCCCCCCCATCCCATCAGCCACCTCTCCCACCCAGACTCCCCCCGCGCACTCCTTCACGAATCAGCACGCTTTAACACGCACACTTGGCAATTAGTCAAGGGGAACACAGCGCCATTAGCTCCCCGTCTCCTCTTTAGGCTCCCAGCGCTCTGAATATTTGATGGGGAGGTATTTAAAGCGCGGCCTGTGGACGGACGGCTGGACGGATGGACGGACAGACGGACGGACGGAGGGGGCAGGAAGCACATGTGGGAAGCTGATAGGGCCTGGCCGGGACTGAGTTTTCTATTACAGATTCACGTTCACCTCAATGCAAACAAGTATCTGTCAGTGGGAATGACAGAGCTCTCAAAGGGCCTGTCACTGTGAATATGCCGCTCCGAATTTCACGCTTTATAATCTTTTTGATAAATATTTGGCAGCTGATGAATTTGGATTGGATATTTATTTTTTTCATCCTTTTTCGTTTTTCATACAAATGCAACCGTCATCTTGCATTTGTAAAGGACTTTGTGTGCACGTCTTTTTATTATGGTGAAGTTTATATAACACGCTGCTGCTTACTTGGGTAACAGTCCCGACATGCCCAACAAACAAAAAGCCAGCTGTACTCCGTTTCAAGCATGGATAAAGGTTTTGGCTCAACCTGGAAACTGTAGAAACATGGTACAAAACTACAATCCCCTGCAGGGATTGACCATTTTCCATGCCCCATTCTTCTTTAATGCTCAATGTTACATTGGATACCTGGGCCATGGTTTTGCCACCAAAACAGTTAAAAGCTGACCGCTGGACTCACAATCAGAACATTGGCATTGACCAAGATGGCCGAAACTCTTGGCCACACAGGCACATCATGTAAACAAGCCATTGGGTGGCACGCTTTACCAGCCATGGCTTACGGTCTCTATTGACTGTGACTACGGCCCCTCTGTTGTTACCCATCGTCTCACCATCTGCGCGTAAAACATGGCAGCAAACAGTGCAAGAGACAGCGGTGGTCATAATATTGGTTTTAGGTAACAGCCTAATGGGCAGACAGCGGTGTGGTTACGGGCGAGGGGATGGGATGGGACTCGCACTCCGCTGGAAATGGAGCGTGAATATGCACATCCGTTACGTCTGTACATGAAGCATACAGTTTCAGTCCTCATGCACACACTGTGTGCAAAGCCTCCATAGCAGCTACACTAGTCATCCCATATGCACACACATACGCCTAATTATGTCGACTGCCACTTGGTGGTGATGGTGTTCATAGTGTATGCATTACACAAACCTACACAGGGCTTTCATGAATGAATTAAAAGGCAATGTGGCTTGCATCATACAAAGTCCATGAAAAACAACTCTTAGGGCAACTGAATTACTTGGTTAAATCTTTTGTTAATACTAAGTCCAACCATACCATAAGGGTTTGTCGATCATGCAGTAGAGTGTAGTGTGTCCATACACAGCCAAGTACATACTGTACCATGTATGATGGACATGACTTTCCTTTAGGCAACAGCATTTCTGTAAAACTTCCAGCTGGTCCCATGACAGGCAGACCTGCACAAGAGTCTCCTTCATCTTTGTGAAAAGTGTGGGTAAACCACACTACTACTCGCAAGGGGAACTGGCATCCACTTGACTGTACAACCACTGCTGAGCTCCTTCTGAATGTTAACAAGAAATGGTCAAATCACTCACACTGACTGTTGGGGAATTACATTACTGCATATCCAGTAATTACTCAAACTATTTATGCCTGATTGCGTCCTGCTCTGTGTCAATGGAGTTACAAAATATGGCTATCCCCCACCAATTATTGCGGAATGGTTGCTGCGGCATAACATGTGCTGCTCGCGATGACATTCGGGCCCACACACTCAGCTGTCTAATGCTGCAATAGCTCAGCCCTACGACTGGCCAAGAGGCACAGCACAGCCAATAAAATACATAATCATTTGTCCAGAGAAACTGTCTGCCACACATGCTAGTAATCACCATAATTAAAACAAGTTCACACAGTTCACACAGTTCACACACACACTCTCGCATACACACACGCGTGCACACACGCGCGCACACACACACGCACACACGCACGCACACACGCACACGCACGGACACACACACGCACACACACACACACACACACACTTCTTAGCAAACACAGTTACTGCTGGCTGAGTTCCGTTATGGGCACCTGTACATTGCACTACAAAGGCAAAGTACAGCAACTATGCAAACACTGAAACTGAGAAAAATGCCTTCAAAGTTGTCACACTGCCCAGTCAAACATGTTGTCAGTATAATACTGGTGATGCTTTTATGTGCTTTCTTAATAGGAAGAAGGAAGACATGTAGTCACAAGAGAAATGAGGCATTATAAAGTCAATATCTACTCTAAACTTAATTTTGACAAAATATGCAGCTACTGTGTTCTGGCTTTGTAGAGCTGTACAGCTATGTGCCCACCGTGGTGAGACACTGCTGAACAGGATGCCTTTATATGCACATCTGCATTTTTCAGGAACTTTTGTTTTATGTATGCAATAAGTGTTTGTGCTGACTGGTGCATTGTTCAGTGAGTCTAAGGCTGCATATGCGTGTGAGCTGATGTGTCATGTGTGTGTGCACCTGTGTGTGTGTGTGTGTGCAGACCTGTGTGTGTGTGTGTGTGTGTGTGTGCGCGTGTGTTTGTGCTGGCCTAAAATGGCCCAGGGGGCCCTCCTCAGCAATATCCACTCCCACACACTTCTGCAGAGGGTCCAGTCATAACCTTCAGCTGACCAAGCAGAACACACCTACATAAAAGACACACAGACACACACAGACACACAGACACACAGACACACACACACACACACACACACACACACAGACTCGTGCATGCATACACAAACGTACTTACATGCACACACCCAGCATTGCCTCACAATCATGCATTGAGGCAAAACACTTTCAAATGTATTCATACTAAATGAAAAACAAAAAAAAGTACACAGTAGGTTTCACCGCCTTCATTTCATCTAGTGGTGTAATAATGAAGCTGCCCCCCAGGCTTCCAGCACAGAGCAGAGCAGAACAGAACAGCCTTATCCCCAGCAGCACGGCTTAGTCTGTCACATCAGTAATTGCTGGGAGCCGTCTCAACCCATCCCCATTTCACTTCTCACTCCTACACACACACACACACACACACACACACACACACACACACACACACGCATGCACGCGCACACACAGAGACAGACAGACACACACACACACACACAGGTCAGGACCAGAGGAACAGAGAGCAGAGAAAAGGCTCAAGATGTGGATGGCTCAAAAACAAGAGGAGAGGAAATGTTTAGAAGAGGACAATGATAGAGCTAGAGGGAGAGAAAGAGAGTGAGAGAGAAAGACAGGGAGAATGAGAAAGAACAGGCAAAACATTGTTAAAAAGAGAAGTGAGTTAGAGAGATGGAGAGAGAGACACAAAGACAGAGATGGGGAGAGAGAAAAGGCAAAAACAAAAAGTGTAGAAGGGGAGAAAGAGGGAAAAAGAAGAGGCAAAACATTTTCAAAAAGAAAAGGGAGGGAGAGAGAGGAAGAGAAATGGACAGAGAGAGAGAGAAAGAGAGAGAGAGAAAGAAAGAGAGAGAGAAAAAGAGAGAGAAAGAGAGAGAGAAAGAGAGAGAGAGAGAGAGGAAGAGAAAGAGAGAGAGAGAGAGAGTGTGTGTGTGTGTGTCTCGCACAGCGCTGGCTAATGCATCAATTATGCCGTTTAAACATTCTGCCTTGGCCAGCGGAGGCGGTGGCGGTGGACGGACGGGCGCGCTCCATCTGGTCGGAGTTAAAAACGTTAAAAACGTTAAGCATTTCTGGCCCCGGCAGCGGCGCTCAGGCCTGGCCACTAAAACACAGATCAAACACAAGACGACAGCCGGGACCGAGAGGCAGGGTGGTGGATCCAGCAACAGCCCACTGAAACCAGAGAGAGAGTGAGACAGAGAGAGGTGAAGAGGTGGAGAGTGAGTCGGTGTGAGTGTGTGTGTTTGTCAGTGAGAGAGAGGGAAAGAGAGACTTTGAAGAAGTGGAAGGTGAGTGAGTGAATGAGTGAGTGAGTGTGCGTGTGTGTGTGTGTGTGAGAGAGAGAGAGAGAGGGAGGGAGAGAGAGAGTGTGTGTGTCAGAGAGAGAGAGAGAGAGAGAGAGAGAGAGAGACAGAGAGGGAGAGAGAGACAGAAAGGGAGAGAGACAGAGAGAGAGTCAGAGAGAGAGAGAGTGTGTGTGTGTGCGTATATGTGTGTGTGTGTGTGTCTGTGAGAGAGAGAGACTTTGAAGAGGAGGAATGGAGGGAGGCGGCTGAGGGAGAGGTGGGTCTGGCGCTCCAAAGGGCCGGTGGGGAGGCCATATGGAGCAGAGAGATGAGGACACCAAAGGAAGCGGATACAGAGATGCTGTAAGCAAGCTGCTATGGCACAACATTTTACATGATTGACCAGATCAACCACCCTAATTGTGTGTGTGTGTGTGTGTGTGTGTGTATGTGTGTGTGTGTGTGTGTGTGTGTGTGTGTGTGTGTGTGTGTGTGTGTCTGTCTGTCTGTCTGTCTGTCTGTCTGTCTGTCTGTGTTCTTGTGCGTATGTTGTGCCCAAAAATATTCCCAGTACTGAGTGATAATGTCAAGTGTAAGGAGGGAGCTAGACTGCCAAACCGAGTGTGACTGCACCTGAAATTAGGCTGTGAATGTGACACACAGTTAAAAGTAGCGGTGTGAGTCTTGCGTAAGTGCAAGTGTAGGTGTAAGTGTGTGTGTGTGAGTGTGAGTCTTCCGCTGAGACTGACTGTCAGCTTAAGATCTATACAGTTTGCAGTCTCTCACTTCAGCTTTTCACACAGTTCATACAAACACACACATTGTGAGTTTCTGTCGCTTAACAACACACACACAGACACACACACACCCACAGACATGTATACACAAACAGTCAAACACACCCCCACACAATCTTTCTCTCTCACATCCACACACACACACACACACACACACACACACAAACTGATATCCACTCCTTCTCCTACCCCCCGACACACACACACTTGAGTTGGCTTATTCTATTAAACACACCTGTAAGACAAAGACCATCTCCGCCTCTCTCCTCTGCACTTGATGACGCTCCCATCTGTGCATTAAGCCATGCATGCAGATGTGCCTCTGTGTGTGTGTGTGTGTGTGTGTGTGTGTGTGATATCCCAACAGCCCCCTCGGTCAGTGGAGGGCTGGTGCGGCGGTGCTGCTTGAGATGTGCCCACTCTTCTGTGACACCCGATTATTCGGCTCCAGCGGCCGCGGGGGGAAAAAAACACAAAAACGTGAGCCCCTGACCTCTGTGAAGGTCACAACACCTCAGAGCAGTGACACGAATGACAACAACCTCCACGGAGGACCTACAGTACATCGCACATACATACACACCTGTGCGGCAACACGAGGAGCTCCAAAACGCCCTTGAGCCCCTAACTAAGGAAACAACGAAGGGACAAAAAGTAGGGATGGAGAAGCAGCTATTCCATGTTGATGCTGCTTTCCGCCAGTGTGGAGGATGGGAACATCTGTCTGAAGGCTGGCACATCTGACCGTTGCTTTGAGCAGCTCAGCGCTGGCAGATGTTGCCAACTTATGGAGGTGAAGGGCATTTTAGAGTCAATCTCACTAATGAGAAGTGAAATTCATCTGAATCGCATCTTCTCTCTTTCACTTCACTTCACTCCCCCTCTTTAAACTCCTCTTTTTTTCCTGTCCCCTTTCCCTCCATCCCTCAGGAGGCCTGGTGTCATTACAGACAGATTCATTAATAGGCTTTAAAGGGGTCGCCAATCTTTCGGATATGCTCATCTATTTCTGACACTGCCAGGCCCAATATTAGATGGTACAAAAGAGCCTGTATCCGATGTTCCTTCCTGCGCTCACCTAGCATACTGTGTCTTTTTTGGGGAAAACACACACACTAGAAACTATACACACTCTGTATGACTATGTTCAAATGTCATTAAGGTCACTTGACTTTGACACAAATGGATATGTTATGTACACTATTCAAGTTGTGTTTGATGTTTGATGAGCGTTTTCTGTGCGTTAAACATGCCAGTCATTACAGTCGTGAGTCCTTTTGGATAGCGATGTCTGAACAGCTGTAAGTGTAAGCGCCACAGACACACAACAGAACAGAGCAGAGCAGAGCAGAGCGCCCCCCCTCGCCCTCGCCCCCCCTCATAAACCTCAGGGCTGACAGGAGGATCAGCTGCCCTAAGCCACTCTTACCCTCCTCTGGGCCTGTGTGGGGGGAGGCCCCAAAGACCACCCAATATAAAACACATACAGCCCGATAGTTAAAGCTTCAAACACACACACACACACACACACACACACACACACACACACACACACACACACACACACACACACACACACACACACAGACACAGACACAGACACAGACACAGACACAGACACAGACACAGACACACACACACACATCACACAGAGAACAAGACAGAGAGAGATGCTGCTGCGTGATGGCAGGTTGGTGGTGGGCTTATATTGGAGCATCAGCATTGGCTGGGGGCTTTGTAATTAATAGCAGGACCTGCTGGGCTGGAGGAGCACTGATGCACCCCTTCCCTTAGTGTGTGTGTGTGTGTGTGTGTGTGTGTGAGAGAGAGAGAGAAAGAGATCCTGAGGTGTGTTCTTCTTTGACCTTACTGGAAGATGCCCTTCATGAAGGTCAAAGTTAATAGAAACACTTAGATTTTCTAAAGCCATTCTTCATCCCCTTAAATCCGCCAGCTCTTTATGGAGCCGTTTTTCAAAGTTCACAATAGCCACACACAAAAAACCCCTCTCTCCTGCGCTAGCTACAGCACTGTGATCACAATGACAAACCTCAGCCACACCTGAGCCACACCTCAGCCACACCTCAGCCAATCCGGTTCCAGATGATGCCAGATGATGCCCCAGACAGCCCTGCTGTTCTAATGCGTCTTTGATTCGGCTAGATAGAATGCATGATTTGTTTAATACTGTTTCCTGAAGGACGGCCTCCATTTTAAACCAGGGAAGTGTTTTCCCTTCTGGTGTGGGCTTAGCACACATACATACGTACCTGCCAATATTTAAGTAGCTAAATCCGGGGGATTTCAGAGGCGGTGATCAAACATATTGATTTGATTATTAAAGAAGTAGTTTGCACCTTGTAAATGGGAGGGGGATTACGGAGACAAGGTGGGGGGGAGAAATGCGTATGGTATACGGGAGCAACCTTGGAACCATAGGAGAGTTGGCAGCCTTGGCTTAGCGGTGCCATTACCATACTGGCTCCACACCGGCACACCTGTCCCATCTACCTCCTCCGCCCCGGAGAGACATGACTAATCTTAACAGAGGAACCTTCGGAGGGGCTTTTCATTCAGCAGACATGAAGCAGTATTGAAAGGATAACTCTTCCACATGGCAGAGACAGATCTGGAATACTAAGGACAGCTACTCTTTTGCACATATAGGCCTGTGAGGACACCATTTTTTTTTCATAATATATTTTACTTGAGAGTGAGTCTAATTGCAGGCTCCTCTTCTGAAGTTGGCTGCAGTTGTTGTTGTGTGGTCGATCTCTGTGGGTCTGTCTGTGTGTCTGTCTGGGACACTGTGTGTGTGTGTGTGTGTGTGTGTGTGTGTGTGTGTGTGTGTGTTCCCTGAGAGAACATCTCCCAGCTGCAGCAGTGTTCCCACTAATGTGAGCAAAGGCATCGCCTGTTTACTCCCCTCCGCATCACACACCCCTTAGGCATGCAAAGCAGTGTGTGTCTGTGTGTGTGTCTTTGTGTGTCTGTGTGTGTCTGTGTGTGTTTGTGTTTGGGGTGAGCATATGAGTGTGCTGATGCGTTTTCCAAAACCGCATGGCGTCCGAAGGCATCTCAGGTCACAGCTGCGTCTTTGCACCATCTCCGCGGCAACCAGTGTGGCATCCCATAATACACAGGGGAGTGCAGTCAAGGGCAGCGGTCAGAACTCAGCTTCAGAGGCTTCACTCCTCCCCCTTTACCTCTCCTCTTCTCCTCTTCTCCTCCTCCTCCTCTGTGTCCATTCATCTTTTTTCTTGTTTCCCTTTGCTCTCCTCTTCCTCTGTTTGCTTTACCTCTATATACTCTTCCTCCTCCTCCTCCTCCTCCTCCGCCTTGCTATCTCTCCCCTGCCCCTACTTGCCTCAGTTTTAAATATTTCATCTCTTTTTATTTTACCAACACAGTCACGCACACACTGAAACATACTGCACACTTACGTATGCATTCTTGCGTGCGTGTGCGCGTGCACACACACACACACACACACACACACACGCATACACACACACCTAAACTGCTCATGCACATTGACATACACACACACATGCAAAGAAACACACACAAACACACACAGAAGCCAATAAAGCACATGAACATACACACACATGCAAACAAACACACACACACACACCTACACACACACACAGACCTCAGACTAAGACAGCGTCTTATCTTGGCCTTCCACACAGAGTCAAGTGTCAACTTTGGTCCACATCAGCATCCCCCACTCTGAATTAGCCATTCCTCTCCACAAGCACCCCTCTGTGTGCACTCCCTATCTCTTCTTCCCCCTCCTCTCTCTCCCCATCCCCCTCCTCCTCCTCCTCCTTTTCCTCATCTCTCGCTTCCAGACCCTCTATCTCCTCCCCTCACCCTTCCCTCGCTCATGACTGCAGGGCTTGTGCTGCTGTTACTGTCCTTCTACCACCCCCCTCAAAGAACCCCCCCCCAAAACAACCTTTTCAGCACTGCACTGGAGCAGAGAGAGGGAGAGAGAGAGAGAGAGAGAGAGAGAGAGAGAGAGAGAGAGAGAGAGAGAGAGAGAGACACAGACAGACAGACAGACAGACAGAGTCAAAGAGATACAGGCAAACAGACAGACAAACAAACAGACAGACAGACGGACAGACGGATAGATGAGACAAGCGGGGAGCCAGCAGGGTTAGATGAGGTAGGGACAAGAAGGAGAGACAAAGACAGCTGAGAGAAAGAGATGATGGGGCTGGGGGGCGGGTGGTGGGCCGTGTAAGATAGAAAGTAAGTGAAAATTGTAATAATGCTGGCAGGAGTGCGCCAGTGAGCGAGCAAGAGAGAGAGAGAGAGAGAGAGAGAGAGAGAGAGAGAGAGAGAGAGAGAGACAGAGACAGAGAGAGAGAGAGAGAGAGAATATGAATGAGAAGGCCGGGGATCAAGCAAAATCAGTGGGAGGACAGAAACTCTGAAATGAGATCCAAAGGCTGGGATAGAAAAACACCAGGAGGGTTAAAGTAGCATAAATACCCCGTGGCTAGCTAACACAGACAGATGGAGGACAGACAATGACTCTGAGGCAACATCACCGACATAACCAAACAGACACTTGTCTGAGAAATGTGATTAGTCCATGTTTTTTTTTTTCTTTTTTGGGGGGAGTGGGGACAATCAAATTCTACCTCTGCCCTTTATTAGGTGCTACATTCTATGCACTTTACTGCCCCCCTCCTCATGCACAGTTTTAGACAAACAATCACCAATTTCACTGCATGTCCTACTCTACCCGGTATGTTTATACATGTGACAATGTCCTACTCTACCCAGTATGTTTATACATGTGACGATAAACCATCCTAGTATCCTAGTATCCCGCCGAGTCTATCTGAAAGCGGTAACAGTAGGGTACTCTGTCTGACAGACCACAACAAAAGCCTGGTCCTGAGCAATCAGCTGCTTAAAGTGTGGGGAGGAGAGAGGAGGCAGGGTTAATCTAGTTGACCCCCCCTGGACCAACTTTGTAAATGCAGGCTGGGAGTACATCATGAAAATATACTGAAGCTGAGAATGCAATAACGCTACGAACAGTAAACAAACGTCTGCTGCCTATAACCTTGAACTGCTTGAGATACGTATATAAATCAGTGAATGCTGTGTGTTATTCAGCTCAATAGTGGGCAGTTTCATTCCTCCTTTTTATCCACGCTCTCTTTTAAGGACTTGAACCAAATATCCTGGACTGTGTCTAAACATTACCACCTAATTCCTACAGTCCTCTGGAAAAAAATCCCGCAACCTATTTTTATTCTCTTTTTGTCACAGGAAAAAAAAAACAATGGCCTACCCTGCACATACTGCACTGAATACTTTTCCACGGTATGACACGGCATGTCAATGGCAGCCAGCGTGCCGAGACTGCAGGGAATTAGGCGGTTATGAATGAGTCGCTATGAGGAGGGGAGGAGGGGGGAGAGGGGGAGGCAGGGAGGCAGGCGGGGAGGCAGAGAGGCAGGCAGGGAAGGAGGCAGGCAGGGAGGCAGGCAGGCACTGCTCTTATTGAGATTCTGCTGAGGCCACCCGGCTAAGAGGGGGAGCATGGAAGGTGACTGATAAATATTTAGCTTGTGTCAGCATTCGAGTTACTCTCCTTTCCTCTAAACTACTGCAGCCCCCCACACACACACACACGCACACGCACATACTTAGACACAGACACACACATACATAGACACGGACACACACGGACAAACACACACATGTACACACAGACACAGTGCAGAACAATTTTAGAGTAACTACATCAACACCCAGCACAGCATGTCCTTTCTCATACCACACACACACAGGGGAGAGCAAGACACACACACCAGAGGTCCATTATTTTAGAGTAGCCCACATTGCCACATAACCACAATATCAAAATATAACCTTACACACACACACACACAGATACCACATCAGACAATGACACATTGCATTGGTTGGTTGTACCCTATCTTTGTTGCAGGATAAACATGGTCACTTTGAAAATGGTGGAGAGAGGGAGAGAGAGAAACTGGGGTTGAGAGAGAGAGAAAGAGGGAGTCAGACAGAAAGGGAGAGCTGGGTGGTGAGGAAGGTGGGGGCCCATGCGGTGAAGCCCCTTGTTTTCTCAGCTAATTCTGTGCTCTTTGCGGCCGGCTTCACACTACCGTAACCATGGGACACTGACGGAAAGTTACTCAATCATAACGAAACAAAAGGCGGAGCTATTCATAGCCTTCCCGAGACAAGTCGCCCGCAAGACCAAACACATCATCAAAAGATATATCCGTGCGGGCGGCGCGACAGAGCCTGCCTTTGATTTATTCTTTATCACGAGTAAACAAACCTAAGGACATCCATCATGGCTTCCTTCACGCTCCTCTCTCTCACACACACACACACGCACACACACACGCACACACACACACACTCACTCACACACACACACACGCACACAAACACAGGCCTGCCTCGCCGCAGCAAAGAGAGGCGAAGAGCCATTATTTTATATTATGGGTGCACCAGGGCGTTCGGTGAGCTGGGGAGCCTTGATGAACCACAACAGGGTCCCTGTGGACAGGGGCAGACTCGGTGTGTGGAGACAGCGTGTGTGTGGCTAAAGGTCCGCTTGGCTCGCTGATAAGCGTTAATTAAGTGAGGCCACCACCAGTGTGGAGGGAGGGTGGGGTAAACGGGGGCAGGAAAGGAATTCAGGATGGCCAAGCATGCATGCACACACACACACACACACATACACACA
>CM059279.1:11434227-11451727 GCA_030347295.1 Setipinna tenuifilis
TATAGTGTCACCCGCTGTTGTGATACTGACTGACCATAAACATTCATAAGTGAGCTTGGCTAACAGGGACATGCTACAGGCTAGCTGATGAACTGACCCACCTCCACGACCCGACCCAAAACCACCATTAATGAATCACTCTAAGCACTAATTCCACTCAATTCTAGTCCTCTTCTGCATCTTTCACCCACTTTATCCCTCAGTTATGAAGTGTTTTTATACATAGGATCTGACACTAGCCTTAGCGCTAAGTGCAATGAGGGTACTTTGATGCACACAACCTCTCTGAGATTCTCCACGAGCAGGATCCATGCCCAGACTACTGCTTGTGTGTAACTAACCCCTCCCCGGTTGTTTGAACATGCTGAATTCCCTGGTGAAGCTGATCCATCATCATCAGTGCAGATCCTTAAACAAGTCTCATCGAAAGCTTTTGAACATGCACTTTGCATGTCAGTGCATGCACCCCTTCTGTCAAGCAGAGGCAAGGGGGAGATATGGAGAGAGACAGAGCAAGTGAGAGAGAGAGAGAGAGAGAGAAGGAAGAGGAAGAGGAAGAGGGGGAGAGAGTGGAGGAAGAGAGGTAGAGAAGGGAAACGAGAAAGAGCAAGGGATAGATAGATAGATAGATAGATAGATAGATAGATAGATAGATAGATAGAGTGAATGAGTGTGTGAGTGAGAAGGAGAGAGAGGAAGGGAGAGAGGTGCTTTTCACTTTTCACTTTCAATCAACCAGGCTCTTCAAAAGGGTACAAGCACCCGGTCAGCATTTTGTGCGGCAGGCCTTTCGTCAAATGAGAGCACCTCTCGACGTGAACACCATGCTGATGAAAGGCCGCCCCTCTGATGTTGCTCATGCACTTCACTTCACTTAATTAGGCACCTCTCTGCTGCGCACCCACCAAAAAATGTTAAGTCCCGTGTGTGTGTGCACGTGTGCTCTCTCTCTCTCTCTCTCTCTCTCTCTCTCTCTCTCACACACACACACGCACACACACGCACACACACACACTTTTGCATTCTGGTCTGTACGCTTTAGATATCAAGGCCGTGCTGTAGGAACTCCAGAGGAGGTCATCCAGCACAGCAGACAGGAAATGATGTCGGCAGTACAGGTTGTTTTTGAAAGGTATTTTATGATCTTCCTTAAGACCTACAGATAGGTGGTTTCTTCAGTGAGGTAAAAAAAACAAGGATATAAAATACAAAACAACAACAAAAGTCTGTGATTCCAAGATTTTCCTCTCCTCTGCATAATGTTGTCATGAGGATCAATCGCCTCTGTGGCTTCTTGGTGATGACAACAAGCTTGCATCTGACGGCTTACTTTCCAAGGAAAGAAAAGGCTTCCGTTTGTCATCCACTCTTCAAAGGCACCATTCAACGCGTGACGTGCGTAAAACGCCCGCCGTTTGTATCCTACCAGCCTGTGACAAGAGTAACAAGGGTCGCTTTGATCTCGCACTTAAATTTCAATTGTCTTTTTGCGGCTTTCGCTAGAGCAACTTTAAAAGGCCATGACTGATTGAGCAGTAAGAGAGTAGCTCCTGCTGTTTGGTACTATCAATTCATTCTTAAGTGTCTCGGATGCATTTAATGTTATTTTTTTTTTATATGTGGTTGAGACTATTAAACATCAGAATGGGCTTTATCGTCAGGCTGTATTTTAATTCACATTCACATTGCATCATTTCTTTGTATTCGGTCTCTCTTTCTCTCTCACAATTCTTCTTCTTAATTCGTTCAGCCTAATCTCTAAGCTGTCAAGATAGCCTCCCACAGCCAGCAGAGCATGTGTGACACTAAGACACCACGTCACACGCTGTCTCACAAACACACACACACACACGCGCATACACACACATACACACACACACACACACACACAGGTCCTGCAGCCACTGCAATCAGCACTCTCTCCCATAACTCATCATGCGGTGAGAGAGGCACACATCATGTCAGCTTATTCCTGTCAGGGTTTCTCAAACGGCACTGAACTAAGGATGACAGCGTTCACAGGGGACACAGTCACAGGCAGGGCTCTAGTGGAGGGTAAACACAAATAAATGAAGCTTACCCACTTCTCAAATTTCAGAAATAAGAGTTTATCCACCTCTGAGGAGAATTATTCTACCTATTAATGGAGTGTATTTACTTCGTAATGCAGTTTATGCACCAAATACGACTTTTCAAAATCACACTACAGCATTTATATTTATAATCTGTGCACTGGGGACCATTTACAATACCACTTGTATTGTCCAAACATATTTTGAGTATCTTTTTAAAACATCTCATACCGTACAGCACACCAACCTCATTGTGATCACGTCATAGTTTAGCCACCTCTTATTTTACCACTACACCCCTACTCACAAGCTGGGCTGCACTGCCTTTCCTCTTTCTCCTTCTCTCTTTGTCCATTTATAAACCCACATACATTCCCTTCTCTTCTGACATATTTCATTCTCACTCATTTCTCGTTTTCTCCTAAACCCCATTACTCATTTCATTTTTACAAGCTGCTATTGGTCTCACTGCTCCTCTTTACCCCCCATCCTGTCTCTTCCCTCCCTCCTTTCTTTCTTTCCTTCTTCGTTCCTTTCTTTCTTCCCCTCTACCTCTTCCTTCCCCTCTGTCAGTCTATGCGTGCGTGGCGTGTGTGATGATTGACTCTGAGGAGTATTTCCATGGGGTTTTTACAGCGGAGCGGGCTGACCCGCCCCTGATTACGAGCAGGCAGCCTGAGCGCTGAGGTCATGGCCACGATGACAAATCTGTGCGGCTCGTGTCAGGGCTGAGGTCTATTATAGGAACTAATAACAATTAATTACCACAGCGACACAAACACCGGTCACAGGAAGAGGTAGGTGGTGTGTTTGTGTGTGTGAGTGTGAGAGTGAGTGTGTGTGAGTGTGTGTGTATGTGTCGGAGTATGACTGTGTGTGTAAGTGTGTGTGTGTGTCTGTGTGTGTGTGTGACTATGACTGTGTATGTCACTATGAGTGTGTGTGCATATGTGTGTGTGTGTCACTATGAGTGTGTGTGTGTGTGTGTGTGTGTGTGTGTGTGTGTGTGTGTGTGTGTGTGTGTGTGTGTGTGTGTGTGCACGCGAGGAGGGGGGGGGTTGATTCAGCATAGGAGGGATTGACCTAGCGGCGTGTGAGTCATCACTGGGACGTGTCTCCCCCCTCCGCCCAACTCATGAGCCGGCTGAGACTGCCATCACTCCATCCTCTCAGGAACACTCCTGCGCCCCCCCCCCCCCCCCCCCCACTCCACCCCCACCACTACCCCCCAAGTCTATTATTCGTCCACCCCAACACGTCCACTGTTCCATTACTCAGTTATGACAACTCCACCACCCCCCCAAAAACACACACACACCCCTCTACCACCCCATCTCTCGCTAACATACATATAGCAGAAATACACACACGCTATGTCAACACGTGTGCAGACACACACTCATGCACACGCTCACACACACATGTATACACAGAAGGCATGTAAGGATAGCCAAAACATTCTTCGACACTGTTTCCAAGGAACACTTGAGGGATGGCGTGTTTACCAGGGGCCTGACAGGCTAGGCATGGGCGTGTGTGTGTGTGTGTGTGTGGGGGGGGGTGCCACCAGAGAAAGAGAGAGAGACAGAGAGAGAGAGAGAAAGAGAGGCAGAGAGAGAGAGAAAATAGAGAAGGGGGCAGACAGTGGGGGGTTGAGAGATAGAAAGAGAGATGGAGATGGAGAGAGAGAGAAAGAAATAGAGAAAAAAAGAGAGGGGAGAGAGATAGACAGACAGACAGACAAAGAGACAGAGAGAGCGAGACAGAGAGAGAGAGAGAGAGAGGACCTTTGTAGAGAGCAGTGGCCCTGGCAGATCTGTTCCAGTCAGCCTGCTATCTGATAATGTCCGGAGCAGCGAGTGTTGCTGGCTAGCTGACGGGCCTGTCTGTCTGCCTGCCTGCGATGGCCCCTCCACAGGGCCACACTCTGCTGCCCTCTGAGCTAAAGGCCAGCTGTGCTCCAGCATCAACCTTGGTGGTCTGACTGAAACAGTGAGAGTTTTCTTAATGGACACACACAGACAGACAGGCACACACACACACACACACACACACACACACACACACACACACACACACACACACACACACAGAAAGGCTTAGGTTACAATGTGTACCCTTATTCTTACTCTGTTACTTACTGTTGTTTTTTGTTGAGTGAGCAAGCAAGAGAGAGACAGAGAAAGTGAGTGTGTGTTTGTCTGTGTATGTATCCGTGAGAGAGAGACAGAGAGAGACAGAGAGGGAGAGAGAGCAATAGAGAAAGGGAGTGTGTGTGTGTCTGAGAGAGAGAGAGAGAGAGTGTGAGGGAGGGTTGGGCAGCAGTTCAGTTTGTCAACACTCGTATCTCAGACATGAATATTCGGCCCACAGCACGCACACATCTTGAAATACCTTTATGTACGACAAGCTACAGCCAAATCTCGTCAGGGGTGTCCAGGCACTTCCTGCATTTAGGCGTTTCATCGCGAGCCAAGACTCAGCACTGTGTGCTGCTGAGCAGACGACATCTGCCCTAAATCTATCACTGGCGTGAAGACTGTGCCTTTAGAGATACTTGCTTACAGCGCATCAGCATGAGAGCCCATGAATCAGCGCCAGGGCCACAGAATCACTCATCACTCCGCTGCTGACTGGAACAAACTCACACACACACACACACACACACACACACACACACACACACACACACACACACACACACACACACACACACACACACACACACACACACAACGCTAAACTTGGCAACTGGGGAACTCGCAGTCACCTCCTTCTCCACACCGTGTTCCAATATTGGAAACGGACAGATCCACAGACACTGACGTCATCATCCACACAGGATGTGGTTAGAGGACTCGGGGTCTGTTTTCGACCAATGCCAACCTCACTTGTGCCCAACCGCCCCCCCCCCCCCCCCACACACACACCCAACCCTTTTTCAAATTGTCAACATGCCAGGTCAGAGGAGAGGGCACATGGCCGCAATCTATGAGCCGTTTAGTTAAGGAAAGTTCATGGTGACATAAAATGACAAGACATAATCTTGCATTATTTGCGGTGCCTTGAGAGGAAACAATCATTGATTTTTAAAAAAAAGAAAAACATTCTGATTCATTGGCTGATGTCAGGGGAGAGATGAAATGGATGATAAAAAGGAGGAATAACTGTCTATAGGTAGAATGATGGAAGAAGAGAACATTGCTTTGGGGAGGGGGGGGGGCTTGTAAAGGAAACTGGGCACAAGAATAGGATGAGAAAGTTCCCCTTAAAAAAAAACATAAGTAATAATGCTCAGTCATGCTCTGTATCCCGCATAATAAATATCCTTCTATCTTATTCATCATTTATTCTAATCCCGTTTCACGCACAGCTGGTAATCACTACAACCATTAAGCTCTTGCATAGTCAAGACAGTACCAGGTCTCTTAAGAGTACCAGACACGAGTTCACTCAAGGATGCAGAGAAAGATGGATTAAAATTTTCTAAATGCAAAAGCTTCCAAAATGTTTGAGAACTCCCTAACTGATATCTACACCTTATTAAAGGTTAGAAAAGCAGTGAGCTACAATAAGAATTAGTCATTAAAAGACACGACCTGTTACAGATTGTTTACAGTTCGTCGTTGTCTGCACTGGAGTTGGAGCTGGTCAGTGTAAACAGTGAACGTTCACACGAAAAAATGTCCTCATAAACGCAGGCAGATGTGTTTCCCCATCACTTCCTATAGGCGCCTTCAGCAGTACGTTCGGTGAACAAAGTTGGACTCGTCATTCAGGGCAAACATTTTAATCCCTTCCACAGAATGCAGAGTTTACCAGATAGCTCAGAGCTTACGTTCCGGACTGCTGGCTTCGTAACGGTTCAAGCATTATGAACAACCGCAAAGTAACTTTCAGAAAGTGGGTCTCTGGTGTGTAGCTGACAGGAAGAAAAGCCGCTATATGGAGACCAGCCAATTCCACTTGTTTTTGTTTTGTTTAGCTTCTCGCGGTGGAATGGCGCGCAAACAAACTGTTGTATCAACATTGGGGAAATACCTGCGGGTAAATTCTGTCCAATAGCACCTGGACAAAGAATGTGCTTTCCAAAACTGATCTGTGGGCCTCTGTTGACGTGAGGGCCTTCACACAGCCAGCGCGGTGGGCTTATGCTTAATTATCGAGTGTCAAGTAGCCTGTCGGAACCTTTCTAGCTGCCAGTCGCACATATCTGGGGCCCAAGCGCAAACAGCCTCCCCCCTCCACACGCCCCTCTGGTCGGCATTCACTGTACTGTGCAAAGTCATTTTGAACGGGGGATCTCCGCGGACAGAGGGGACAACTTTCAGAGTGCAGTTTAGGTAACAACAAAAACAAGGTTTGCATCACCATCTCTTCATTCGATGTTCAAAGTGCACTGCTCTATACATGTTTAGTTTAATATATAGGCTATATTTGCGGTCGGCTATGTAAGTCTATCTCGTCCAGTTGCATAAAAAAGACAGGCAGTGCTCTTAGGACGCCGTGAGCGCACAGCCTAGTCAGCAAGTTAACCCATCTATTCTGGACAGCCCCAAGCGGTCAGTGAGAGTGTCGAGTCTGGTAACATGTTTTGGTGAGACGCTGCAGTGTCAGTGGAGATTTTATTTTGCCTTAACAGAAATCAGTTTAATGCCAGAAGACATCCACTAAATAACCTATACGTGAAACAGAAGCTGAACAGAAGCTTACCTTCCATAAAATATATGATATGTTTATGAGAATAACGACACAATGACACCTATTTAACGCAGTATTAATAAAACACTGAGCTTTGTTATATGTGTCTGTTCAAATGCCCATATTCCAATATTGTTTAGTGCAGTAAAATAAACACGTACTCAATATAACATATCATAATAACTGTGTATTGCCATATCTGTAGCCTGAATTAATTTAAAGCCAATGACCTGTTGCTGAATGACGTAGTTTACACGTCCATAATCTTAAATTGCGTGCATTCAAGTCTTAAAGGATTTCACCAGTTCTCGCAGCGGTTTAGGTCAGACTGTGACGGCCTAAATATTTCCAAGGAAAAGTTTTGTTATAAGGGGATGATGAATGGTAAACTTGAGACCACTACAAAGCACGTACACCACTTTTCCAAGTTCCCACGTTAAACTTTTAAGATACCAATGCGGCTATTTTGCAATTAAATCAAGCTGGCTTGACAACTAAAGTGGCATAAGATCTATTTCAGTAAACTGAATTAAATATCAAGGTCAAAGTAAAAAGTTATAGTCTCATGGGGTGGATTATCCAACAGGAGTCGCCAAATATCACAGGAAAACTTTAGAGGCGCAGTTTGTATTAAGTAGCACTCACTGAAGTTACAAAACATAAAACTTACCATCGCGCCTGAACTGCGTAGATCTGAATGATTTAGAAGAAGCCACTTGAGCCTTTGAGCTTTGATGAATGCTGACCAGCAGTAAAGATGCGAAAAACACTGACACTTGCATTCTGAACACTGTTTTGATCAGATGCCTTCTGGGTGAATAAATTCCAGCTATACCCCTGTATGGGAAAACAAATGAATTGACACAGTCCCCCTTTCTGTTTGACTTGCTGTGTAGTTGTGCGCTCGTGTACAGTTTCCGCAAGCCTTTATTCCCTTCACATAATTGAGGTCACGCAGCTCTGGAACCGCAGACTGACCTGTCGCCGTTTTACCCTTAACCTTGATGAATGTAGCAGGTTCATAAAACCTCTTTCGCGGCAAATGTAGAATCCATACGCGTCCGACTGTCTCGCCGCTTTTTCCACTTAGTGTAGTGTCTTGCACCGACCTTATTAGCCCCAACAGAATATTTTCACATTCCTTAACCAACCCTTAAATAACCGGGGGGTCGCACAGGCTTTCTGTCTGGTGAGCAGTAGAGCAGACTGCAAGTTCACGTTGGGAAGAATACGACTTGCTCGGTGCGCGCCTAACAGCCTTGTCTAAAAAGTTACGTCCACTCACTTGTGAGCTGATTAGACGGTGAGATCAAAAAGGGTTGTCCCCTTTCCCCGAAGGAGGCGAGGAAATGTGCCGGGAGGAGGGATAGTGTGCAGGAAACTTCGCTGCAGGCGAGAAAAACTAAAGGAAAACACTAGAGAAGGGAGTGCATGACGCTCAAAGGGAAATATTTCCCTCTTGGTGAGCTTGTCTGCCGGGGGTTGTCCGACATGAAATCACTTGTTGAAAACCGCGGGAGACAATGTTTCCAAGTACTAAGAGATCCTTGTAACTTTCTGTGCATGCTGACTTCCTTTCCAAGTCTAGGTGACAGCGTTTGTGAACATCCAAGCGGATCAGAGGAGAATTCGTTTGTAACGTGCCACCCTTTACCAAAGGAGCAATTTCCGCTGTCAGTGTTGACATGTCACTTAAAATAAGCAACAATAAGAAGGTCCACAAGATTACAGTCTCCAGTAACAACAAAGCGATGATTCAAAAAAGATTCTATGATGCCTCTTTGTTTTTTATCTTTAGAGGGATGGCACAAAAGCTCCTTCACTGCTCACTTGGTTTCAGCTCACGTGGTTTAGGGTCATGGTCATGGGGTTTCCATTGAAAGAAAAGCAATTAAGGTTTCAGAGAAAACACTTGTTTAAAAATCCTCACCTTGGGATATCATATTATTTTGCTTTTTGTACATTACCAGAAAAACAGAAGGTTGCATAACTGCGTCTTTGTCTGGAGAAAAAGCATCTTCAAGGGGTTAAAATCGTCAAAAAAATCATTTAATATTGTTTGCAAGTTAAGAGTGTTGTCATCCAATTACATTCCTATTTGGGCAAAATCAGCTTTTTGGTAGGCCAATTTAGGGTCACATACAAAAGCACACCCAAAACGAGATCACACAGAAATTTGCACCTTGGAAAATTGTAATGTGTGTAACAACACATATGTCTTTTTCTTCTTGGTTTGGTAGGCCTATCCTGTATTGATGAAGCATGGGCCTATCTGCATGTGTCACAGAGAAGGCTGGAAAATTACCACATGGTTGGACAGGATGGGCAGACATTTTGAATAAAACAAGTACTCATGGACAGGAAAAACTATCATCAACAGAATTACTGCGACACACACAGTGGAAGCTTTGGGTTTTGTTCAATCATCAGTCTGGAAGCTGTTCAAAGATAGACTGTAATGTGGCAAGTTCCTTAGGTGGCTGTTCAAATATATTGTATTACCCATATGTGTTGTGTTTACTTGCCAAACTGTTGTGAAGCACTTTGAGCTGCATCTTGTATGAATTGTGCTGTACAAATTCAGATTATTATTATTATTATTATTATTATTATTATTATTGTTATTATTATGTGAGTGCCATCAATAGTTATAACCAAAACCTGTTGCTCTGTTCAAATGGGTAGCTACAAGTATTAGTGTCTCTGAACACACATTTCAGGCAGAGACAAATAGCTCTTTGCTGCCTGTTTGTTTTCAGTTAATGTCATTTCTGTTTGTACCTCTGCCGCCCATAAATCTGCAGTCATTTCCCTCAATCAAGCCTTCTAATGGGGTAACTGTGGTGGCTGGCCACAGACTGCACACACAACAACAACAGAGGGACTGTCATATGGTCAATTCTGAATCATTGGTGCTCATTTGCCACAAGAAAGCTTCACACACACTCTAATCCAGCCCACGGTTCAGTTGTTTGGGTTACTGGGGAGGTTTTTGGGAGGGGCAAGGGGCCTGGGAGGGATGGGGATGGGGGGGGTTAGGGGGGTGTCTGTCAGATGAAGAATGTCCTCATGGGAAACATGGGGACCCAGTGCAGCGTGTCACACGAGAGCCAGACAGTCAGACAGCGAGGGCTTCCAGGTCATCAGCTCGGTTTTCAAGCTTTCTCTGTTCTCTTTTTTAAAACTTAAATCCATTATGCCCAGCCCAGTGTATTTCGCTCTTTCTCTTTCTTTTTCTCCCTTTCTCCCTTTCTCTCTCTTTGTCTCTCTCCCTCTCTCTTTCTGTGTGCATGCGCATGTCTGTGTCTGTGTGTTTTGTTTTCAATTAGGAATTTGAGATTATTTCTTCATGTTACAAGGTGGAATTTGCCAGAGGGAGCTTGACTGTGATCTTTTGCCAAGTTCTTATGCCCAATTCTTATTTTTACTCTTGGGGGCTCGAAATCTCGAAATAATCAAGATTTACATGTCACTCTACCTTGATGTCATAATTGGCCCTGCAGACGATAAAACCACAGGAAAATCTTTCTAGATGAGATTACTGGGGAAAACACACAAAGCGTTCCCAGCTAAAAATTATATTAGCATTCCACCAATTCCCCGACTTTCCCAGGAATTACAATGTCGACTAATCTGCTCTACAAGGTCCTGCACACACATTTGCTTTGTTATCAATTCCTAGATAGCAGAACTGGCCTTCGGAATGACATCCGGTACGGGTCCGGCCCTCGTCCGGTGCGGAGTCTGTTGCCTGCCAGAGACGCCTGGCACCTGTCCGCCTTCTCTCATTGAGTCAAACCGGCTGACAAGGAACTGAGTCACATTTGGTTCCGGATACCGCCGCACTTCTTTCTTTCCCCCCCTTTTTTCTTTTTTACGAGCGCACTCGCCACACTCGTGCCTTCAAAAGGAGGCGGCTCTTGTAAAAGGTTTTTCCCTGGGAAGACGCCCGTGCAGGGGAACTGAAGTTTATAAAAAAAAAAGGAAAAGAGAAAAAATCCTTTTCTCATTAAAGAGTTTATTAGGCCCATCTGGAGAACCGGTGGCTGCATGAACTCACAGTCGTGTTCTCCCAGACCCTCCCTTCCTGTCCCACACATCAGCGTCTCCCCCAGCCTCATAGAGCTGTGTGTGTGCCTCTCACCCAGCCTCATAGAGCTGTGTGTGTGCCCCCCCCCCCCAGCCTCATAGAGCTGTGTGTGTGCCTCTCCCCCCCAGCCTCATAGAGCTGTGTGTGTGCCTCTCCCCCCCAGCCTCATAGAGCTGTGTGTGTGCCTCTCTCCCCACCGGGCCGCTTGGATGAAGGTCAGGGCGGCCTAATGGAGGTGGTGGACACGGGCCAGCATCCTGGCAGCCAAATGAAGTGTTTATTCCTCTCTCAGGCTCTCCCCTCTTCTCATTCACCGTTTTTTGAAAGACTCGAAGGAGGTAATGTAGGAAAGTTAAGGGAGGAGGAGGAGAGTTAAAAAAGGAAACGTTCAGGGGGGGAAATGTAAATGGGTGTCCGAAGGTGTTGCAGGGGTTGTGACTGTTGGTGAGTCCGGTGAGGGGCCGTTCAATATAATCCATCACTTGAACAAAAAAGCACAAGAACAAACGGTGCTGGTCAAATGAGGACCTTAGAGAGAGAGAGACAGAGAGAGAGAGAGAGAGAGAGAGAGAGAGAGAGCAAGAGAGCGGGAGGACTATTGAAATGGAGCTCGATTGAATTAACACACAAAAAGCCAAACATCCATCGCAATAAAAGCTTTAAATGAACACACACACAGGAATACAGTCAACAACTTTGGCAAACTTTGAATCAAAACAAACGCACACACATATGCACAGTCACAGACACACATGCATGCATGCACACACATGCACGCACGCACGCACACACACATACACACTGCAGCAGCAGTATTGGAAGCAGCAACAGAAGAGTGGGAACATGCACAAATAGGGTTCGTATGTAAGTGTGTAAGTGGCCCTATTGTCCTCAGCAGTCTTTCCGTGGGGAGCTTGTGTGATGGGGGGGCTGCGGTGGGGGGGCTGCGGTGGGGGGGTAGGGGGGTGTTTAATGGCTCAGACACACGATTCCAGCTACTGCATTCCACAGCAGTCCACAGCATTCCGCAGACCTCTGGCTCCACAATGGGGGCGACACCACGCTCGAAAATGACCCACAACAAAAACACTGTTGTGAGCCAGTGGTGCTGGTGGTGTTGGTAAAGGGGGGCGGGGTCGGGTTGAAGGGAACGTTTCTCTGTGCATTCCACCTCAGCTCCAGAAACACTGTGGTCGGTCTGCACAAAACTAGAGGCAAAAAAGTGTAAGAGTGAGAGTGCTGGCGTGCAGGCATCATTTCACCAACAACAAAAAAAGAAACAAAAAAAAAAGAAAAAGAAAAGAGTTTTATTCTTGCAACGCACCGTCATCTGATACAAATGAGATCCATTTGTGTTCAGAACAGCCATCAATATAGGAGGCTTGCCATTTGTTCCCTAAGCGAGCTGCCAGAGAGGAAAAAAAAAGAGAAAAAGTTTGCACATAGCATAAACAGACAGCCGGGCCGGTATACATACATCACCGCTTTCACTGCTCTCCACATTGGGAAGTTGCACAGGGTTGCAGTTTTGATGCATGTTCACATCAATCATAGCCCAGGTTCAGATTGAGCGCTCTAATGTCCAAGTTGTTTAAAAGTCTGGTCCAACAAGCACTGCTTCAGGTAAGGCAAACTGCAGTGGTAACCTGCTATTATTTTAGACAAAAGAAAAAAAGCACACAACACTGCACCATCAGTTTGAGATAAGAGTCGAAATGGAATGCATAAAATCATGAACACTATTGAAAAATGCCCAGCTGGCATTAGATGCATAAAGAAAAACAGACTTTGATTTCATAGTCTCAGTGAGATAGAAGATAAAACAGTAAAGGGCAGGTTTTTCATGTATATTGTAAACTGTGAGTTCACACACCTATGTGTATGCATGCACACAGAGTGAGGTCGGAGTTCCAGTGAACTGAGTATGCTTTTCCATGTACACTCCTGCCTTCTCTATCTCTCTTTCTGTCCCTCTGTCTCTCTCTCTCTCTCTGTCTCTCTCTCTCTGTCTCTCTCTCTCTCATTCTGTCCCTCTGTCTCTCTCTCTCTCTTTCTGTCCCTCTGTCTCTCTCTCTCTCTCTCTCTCTCTGTCTCTCTCTCTCTCTCCTCGTGTCTCTCACTCTCACCAGGACTCATGATAACACACTGGCAGCAGCTCTGCTGTGCACTCACACTACCCTACAGATGAAAGACAGGACTCCCACAGAGAAGATACCAGCCTCATCATCACGTGTGTGTGTGTGTGTGTGAGTGTGTGTGATTGTGTGTTTGTGTGTGTATGCCTGCCTGGTTGTGCATGTGTGTGTGTGTGAACATCACCGTGTTTATCTGCATCTGAGCTGTGTGTAGATGTAGGAATGCTGTCTGCATTCAGATGTGCAGTGCATTAATGTGTGCAGGTGTGTTAGTTTACATGTAGTGTGTGTGTATGTGTGACTGTGTGTGTGTGTGTGTGTATGCATGCATGCACTTGCATAAGCATGTATGTTTCAGTATGTGTTCATCTATGCTGTGTGTTTGTGTAGGGTAGAGTCATGTCTGTATATTAGTTTGAATGTATGTAGGCATGTCATCAGTATTCTACATGCATTGCATGTGTGCGTGTGGTTGTGTTGCAATGTGTGTGTGTGTGTGTAAGATTGTTTGTGTGTTGCCAGGTGTGTATACTGTGGTTTTGTGGCATGTGTTGGCAGATGTGTGAATGTGTGTGCAGTTGTGTGGCGTGTGTTGCCTCATCTGTTTATGTGTTTGTGTCGCTGTTGCTGTGTGTGTAGTTCTGTGGTTGTGCATAAGTTGTGTATGTGTGTGTGTGTGTGTGTGTGTGTGTGTGTGTGTGCGTGTGTGTGTGCATGCACAGTGGGACCCGTGGAGTGTGCCAAGCTCCAGACGCAGTCATTAGAGGAACAAGTGAGAAGATTATCAGGCAGGAGGAGTATTAGGCAGGCTTCAGTGAGGAGCTGTGGGGATTACTGGAGCCGCCTGCCACCGGGCTTATCTCTTGTCTTTCTCTCCCGCACAAAGACCACTGTCTGCCATTGATGCCGCCGCTCGGCCTACACTGTCATTCACGGCTCCTCTGCTTTTAAGGAACACAGAACGTGGCTTTCCATTTTTTCAAGAAAAAAAAACAACTGGAAAACAAACTCACTTTGAAGGTGCTGTCGCTGTCCAGGGATTTTTTTTTTTTTTGTTGACGAGCACATCAAAATGTTTGTTTGGGGGGAAATGTTGAGTGAGTTGTGGAGAGAAGCTGACTGAGGTTGTAGTTGTGTGGTTTTTGTGTGTGTTTGTATTTGTGTTTGTTTGTGTTTGGTTTGTTGTTTGTGCCTATGTTTGTGTGTGTGTGTGTGTGTGTGTGTGTGTGTGTTTATTTGTTTATTCATCCCTGCAAGTTGAGGACAAGTCAAACTTGTCAAGCAGCATCAGTCTCCACATGAATCCTGACGTGTACTAAAAGACAGACAGACAGACACACACACACACACCAACTACACACACACACACACACACCGACCACACAGACACACCTTAGCTTCAACAGTCCACACACGAACAGATATATGTGAACACCCACACACACACATGATTAAACCTGCATACAAATATTGATGCATTCACATACACATTCTTACAAACTGATTTATTCACACCAGTACACACACATACACACTCACTCTTTCTCTGTCTTCTCTCTCACACACACACATACACATACGCACACACACACACACACAGACACACACACGCACACACAGAGACACACACACACATCCTCTCTCTGTGATTTAACAGCAGGCAGTGGTGGGTTGTCATCTTAATGTGCTGCCCAATAATATCGGCTCCTCTGACACCCCCCCCCCCCCCCCCCCCCCCACAGGCCTGTGATGCAGCCCCATCAGGCAGGAAGGGAAAGGCAGCTCTGCTCACCTGTCATCCTCCATACCCAGCCCCGAGGCCCCCAGCCCCCCAGCAGCACCGCCCTAACTCAGGACAGCACACCACAGCCTGTGCCAGGTGCCAGATATATAAAAATATATATATGGAGGACATCAGGAGGGGCTCAGAGCAACAGCCCCAGCTTTGTTTTACAACCTGCTCCTCCTCCTCCTCCTCCTCCTCCTCCTCTGCAAGAGAGATGAGAAAACACATTTGTCATTTGGAAACACACATTTACATCATTTCCCCTTTTAGTGTTTACTTTTGCATGAGGTGATGTTCTTGCCTTGTACTGCCTTCGAAAATAGACAGGAAGATGGCCTTAAAAACACGAATGCAGAGTCCTTTGGAGTTTATACTGGTACTATAGGGACTCCAAAAAAAATAAGGCTGAAGGATGACTAGAAAATATACGGGTATAAGAGTAAACACTGTACAAAAGAAAAGTCTGCATTGTGCCTGTCTGTGTGTGTGGGCTACACACTAACATGTTATGAGCAGATATGCTGTACATGTGTGACATCAACCTGTTGCAGCACTAAAAGACAGGAAATAGGGGCTTCAGGAAACAGGAAGTGCACTAATAGAAGCTTCACAGCATGGCGTCTCGTTTCCAGACATTTCTCTTACATAAGCAGGGCTTCTAAAGAGCCCTTGAATCTCTGACTGTGGCAGGCTTCATTATTCATAGCTCCTGTGATGTCATTATGCAGATTTTTATCCCCAGTGATAAGTACATGAATAATGCTGCTGATATGCTTATTCAAAAGCCAGGTCAGCTCAAAACCATTTTAAAAGTTTCACAGTGTAATCAAACTTAGTCAATCCACTCACTGTACACACACACCAGCATGTGTCATGGATGGATTGGTCAGTGTAAAACGGTGGCGGCTAAAATCTGTTCACATACTCTAAATGGAGTTATTTAAAGTCGTTGACACTGATTAGGGCGTGTGTGTGCACGTAAAGCAGCCGTGAAATTGCGCGGGAGGGGGGCTACGAGAGGCTGCTAGCGAGGAAAACGTCGCATGCTGCGTTCACAGGGAGTGGTGCAGGTACTCTGCATTTCAAAAGGAGCGAGCGTGTCAGAAGCCCAGTGTGGACACCAGCACGGCCCCATGGGGGTAGACGCTCTAGTCAGCAAAGATAGTCATGCAGAGTCCTGCCTGCTCTTCAGCTTAACAAGGTCAGTGGATGAAATCTGAACAATACTACAATACAAAACCAGCTTCTATTTCTCTCTCTCTCTCTCTTTCTCTATCTCTCTCTCTCTCTCTGTCTCTCTTTCTCTCTCTCCCCCCAATCTTTCTCTCTGTGTGTGTCTGTCTCTCCCTCCCTCTCTTGGGTGTGTGTGTAATTGTGTGTGTGAGACATAATTATCTATTTATGTGCATATTTATTTCTCAGTGTGTAGAAGTGTGTGTATGTTTGCTTTTTGTGAGTGTCTGTTCACTTTGACTTGTCACCTTGTGAGTCCTTGTGTGCTCTCTGCATAGTTACTTTTTACAGCCCTGGAGCTGTGCACCCCAGTGGATTTATGGGGTAACTGGGTCCCCCTGCTCACACAAACATACAGGGGACACTTCAGTAATGAGAAAACAAGAACACAGCAAGGTAACCTTTGACAACAATGTTTTTTAATTAGGAAATCTACATGTGTTGATAATCAGGCTTGGTATAGGATGATGATGATGATGATGATGATGATGATGATGATGGTGATGATGGTGATGAAGATGTTGGTGGTTGTCATGGTGATGATTATGGTGGTGATGACAATAATGATGATGATGGGGACAGTGTAGCAAGGCCATTTAGTCTGTTGTCGTAACACTTAAGAATATTAAAGAAGTCAGAGCGAGATGAATGTTTGAGGAGTTTCATTTGTGAAAGAGACGTTGTGGCCCTACTCCCCACGGTGTTCAGGAAAAGTTTAATGTTCCAGCTTGCTCTGTTAGTTGTTAGTCTGTTAGTTTCCAGACTAACAACTAATGTCACAATTAGACATTAACGATTGCGGTAAAGGCAGATCCAATCGTTTTAAATTTCAGCAGAGTCAACACCTCCAGGAAGAAAAATGTTTCTCAATACAGCTCCGCCAGACCCTCTCTACAAAACAAAGTGAAGTACGAGAGGCTGGTTTACCAGACTAGGGAAAATGTCGATGATGACAACAATGATGGTAATTATTTTAAAGATGATTATTTTCATGATGATGATGATTATGATGATGAAGACACTGATGATGACAACGATGATGAATGTGTCAACACTGATGATTGACAGTGAGAATGATTCCGGTGATGATGATGATGGTTATGATGAGGATGTGAGTGGGCAGTGGTGGGTGGTGAGGAGAGAGAGCCGTGTATGTGTGTGTGTGTGTGTGTGTGTGTGTGTGTGTGTGTGTGTGTGTGACAGGCTGGCAGGCAGGCAGGCAGGCAGGCAGGCGGGCGGGCAGGGAAGAGATGGTGACAGACAGTAGACAGTGCTGAAGGATGAGGGATGGCTGGCCATCATCTGCTGCTGTCTGGCCATCTGTGTTTTGCGTCTCCTGCCAGCGTCTGGGCATGGTCAGACAGGCCAAGACAAATATCTGCCTTAAAATGCAGCCGGATACGGCCAAGCATGTCATTTGCACACATATGCGGAAACAAACACATGTGTGCATACACCGGCGTGTGCGCAAACACACACACAC
>CM059279.1:11456727-11474227 GCA_030347295.1 Setipinna tenuifilis
AGGGATTCAGAGTGTGTAGGAATGTGCAGCTAAAGCAGAAGTAAAGGTAAAGGTAGGATGAGGATACGGATAGTAATGGGAAAACAAACAAACACACACACACACACACACACACACACACACACACACACACACACACACACACACACACACACACACACACACACGCACACATACATACCATTTGTCTTCTTTTTCTTCATTCATTTATCTTCTTTTACACATTCAAACACAAACATATTTTCTCTGTCACACATGTGCACACACACACGCGGGCACAGGCACACACACACACACACACGTACAAGCACCCCCCCTCACCCCCACCACCACCACCACATACACGCACAATTTTTTTCCACCATTTTTTTTATAATTTATCTTCTTCTTCATTCATCTTCTTTTACACATTCAAGCACAAACAAATTTCCTCTGTCACACACATGCACACACACGCGCGCACACACACACACACACACACACACACACACTCCCCCCCATGCAGACAAGTCCGCAGTGGCATGAGGTAGAGTGAGGCAGCCTGTGGGATAATGGCAGTCATTGATTCCTGAGGTGTGTGAGGTGCCTCTCCGTGTGAGGCCTGGCCCCTTCGTTTGTATCCCATAATGCACTTCACACCGAGACAGCAAACAAAGGCTTCTTCATCGAGTTCATAGTGGGAAACAGCAGCAGTGAGCCAGTGAAACACACACACACATCACACACACACACACACGAGGGAGTCTCACATGTGCATGCAAGACAGACAGACAGACAGAAACACACAAAGAGAGAGAGAGACACACACACACACAGAAATACTCAGACACTAATACACAGACAGAAACTGACACACAGACAGAAACATGCACATGTACCAACTACAAATCCATGAGTGTGTGTGCATTACATACAAATGTATACAAATCATCAGAAATCATATATAAAACAAAGTTTTACATGTATAAATATATCTCTCCCAATGGTAGCCATACTGTCAGTATTCACAATTATATTTGTCTACTAGTAATCACATGAGCTAAGGAGGCCTTTACCTGACTGGATTAACCTGCCAAGTAAATTATACTAAATTATAGCAAATTAGCGCTTTGATTATTTCCTTTGTCCTCCCATCTGGGAGTCGTGCTGGGCGAGGAAGAGTGTGTGCCTCAATCAAGCGTACGAGGAAAGCACAAGCAAAACACACATCACGCCATGAACGATGGAACGCAATTAGGTGTCAAGTCCCTACCTGGTCTTTAGCATCTGAGCCTCAAGCCATAGCACAACACACACACACACACACACACAAACACACAAAGCCATAGCACAACAAACACACTCTCACACACACACAAAGCAATAGCACAACACACACACTTACAGAGACACAGAGCCATAGCGTAACACACACGCACACACACACAAAGCTGTAGAAAAATACACACTTACACACACACAAAGCACATGCTGTATTTTACTTCCAATGCATGTAGACACATACACATGTATGCACTGACACACCCACACACACACACACAGACAATCTCATACACACGTTCACCTCATAGCAGAGGTTCAGAGTCAAAATTGGAAAAACAACAGTAAGCCATCCAGTTTATCTTTTATATTACCATGGAGTTGACATATGTTACATACATATTTCCACCCATGGTGTGTGTTCGGGACAGGTTCTGGGTTACTCCCACACAGGTACCGGTACAGCAGAGGCCGGATCGGAAGCATGAGTGGCTTCAATAATATTCATCATGAAAGGCTCATGAATCAAGATTAAAAAAAAGAATCCATCATGTCTTGTCATTTTGTCTTGTCACTAATTCTCACGCTTGTCTCTCTCACCGCGGGCTGCCGGCTCTCCCCCAGCATGGGGTCACCATCACAGCAGCCTGTCAAAGTGACACAGCACTCCAGCACTCCAGCACGCCGCCATCCGTCTCCCATGAAACCTTGGGCCCCCCCTCACCCCCCTTCACCCACCCACCCTTGCTGCAACGGCTGCATTGACAAGCATTCCTCTTCAAGGGTAATATTGGAGGACATGGTTTCTTGGATCCTGAAGGTATCTGTGTGTGTGTGTGTGTGTGTGTGTGTTTACATGTGTGTGTGTTTACATGTGTGTGTGGGTGTGTGTGTGTGTGTGTGTGTGTGTGTGTGTGTGGGTGTGTGTGTGTGTTTACATGTGTGTGTGTGTGTGTGTGTGTGTGTGTGTGTGTGTGTGTGTGTTCACTGTATACCTCACCAAGGCTCAGCTTGTGGATTGGCTGTGATACCTTGGATCTTTTTGGTATCTCAGTGTGTGTGTGTGTGTGTGTATGTGTGTGTATGTGTGTATGTGTGTGTGTGTGTGTGTGTGTGTGTATGTAAGGGGGGTTCTTCACTCCTGCATGTCTTACCAAGGCTAATATTCGCCTCACTGATCTCAGGAGAGCTGAGGCGTAAACACATTTCCTCTCCCTGTCTGTCTTTTACTCATCCATCCTGACACACACACACACACACACACACTCACACACACACACACCTGCACACACATACACACACACACACATGCCCAGACACACACACACACACACACACATGCCAAGACACACACACACACACACACACACACACACACACACACACACACACACACACACACACACTTCCTTACACACCTACTCATGTGAAGCGTTAACCAGTTTATCCATGATTACAGAGACACTTTGACATACAGGTCAAACATTTACTGGCAGAGAAGGTGGAATGTGTCCACACAGACAGTCCAGGAAAACAACAACACAGGGACAAAGATCTCCCTCTCCAGTGTAATGCCTGCGCGAAAAACTAAATCGCTCTGTTTAAAGTCATACAGTAATATATGAATTGACTTTAAAGTAGTGGAGGCTACTTTATAAAAAACACTTGCTTACACTCCCGCCTGCCAAAACAAACCTTTATACAATGGTTTAATAGCAACCAATTACGGGTGTTTTGACAGTATTTTTATGAGGTGTAAAAGCACTCAGAGTAACTCCATGAGTTTTTAAAGGCACACACAGCAGCAAGAGGGAGAGATTGATACAGGCAAGAAGAGGAGGGAAGAGGAGGGGAGATGTGAGATGGAGTTTGTGTTCAAAAACTGTTGAGCTGACATCTTTTGATCTCCCTCTCCATCAACATGTCACTGGGATGGTTTTACACACACTTTGTCACACACACACACATGCCTACACACACACGTACACACACACACACACACACACACACACACACACACACACACTCTCATGGGTCTGCTTATTCAGCTCACTGTCTACACACACACACACACACACATGCCCACACACATGCCCACACACACACGCCCACAAACACACACACACACACTCTCTCTCACAGGTCTGCTTATTCAGCTCACTGTCTAAATGGCACAATGCTTGGGGCTGCGGCAGCATCTGTCAATCATATCCCCTTGCACAGGTGTGCTCCCACACGGCATCTAAACCACACACACACACACACACACACACACACACCTCCCTCACACGCACACTCTCACACATACGCACACATGGCCCTGATATGCTGCTCTGAGATAATGCTCTGACACTAATTAGTGTGTTAACGATGATGACTGGACCCATAATTACTATTGAGGATATCATTCCATTACATTAAGCCAATACATTAAGCACTGTTTAAGGTAATCGCCAACAAATGGCTCTGAGCAGTAAAAATGAAAAATTGCTGAGTGCTGCGTAGATGTGCATGGCGAGTGTGTGCACGCATGTGTGTGCATGCACGTGCGTGCGTGTGTGTGTGTGTGTGTGTGTGTGTGTGTGTGTTTGTTTGTGTGTTTGTGTGTGTGTGTTTGTGTGTTTGTGTGTGTTTGTGTATGTGTGTGTGTTTGTGTGTTTGTGTGTGCGTGTGTGTAAAAGTGTAACACATGAGAGGAGAAAAAAATTTCAAAAAGATATTTACTGTTTATGAGTTGCATTAATATGTGAGTGCATAATTAGTGTGAACACTACAATCCATCTGGCCTAGAATGTGAATGAGTGGGAAAGCCCAGCCAGGGCCACCTCAGGACATGCTCAGAGACTAGGGGCCTCATTACAGGCACCTTCTTAGGCTGCAATACTACCCTCACTCAGGTGATGAAGACATTTAAGATCTGTAGTTTACAGAAACATAACTTTATAAGAAAAAATGGTAACACTTTATTTTACAGTTCCTTTTTGTGTATCTACATGTAACAATGTGTAATGTGATATTATGTAATTAAGACTAATCCTTACCTTTATGGTACACTGTAAGTACATTATGTTACATATTGTTACACATTTTGTTACACTATACCTCAGCCTTCGGCTTTGTGCCTGCGGCCGAACCACATCTGTGAGGATATCCATGAACACGAGTGTTATATTGCTTTTACACAACAGTTTCATTGTCAGCACCGTTAGTGTATAGACACAATTTTAACATTAGTTTTTCGGTTCGCTCCAGTTTTTGCTCTACAAAATAGTTCCAGTTGAAGTTAACGGCTTCTGGGGTTGCTATGCAACTAGTGTCCTACACGTTGATTTGGACACTCCCCTGCATTGTGGGGCAACCGAGATATGATTGTTGCCGATGTTCACAGTTCGAACTATGCCTAATGCACAGCCGCTGTTCTGCAGTCTTGGGTGTCTTGTTAAAGTCTGCCAGTGTTTATAAATGTGCTCGATTTAACGGTTACGTTGTATCGTCGGCAGAGTGATTATCAACTATGAAGAGTTTGTTTGACTGGACCTAACTGTTGTACAGTATAACTAAGGGATGTCCCAGGTTGGGAACCATGCAATAGGATAGTGTAGACCCCTCTGCCACTTTCATGTAGTAGGACAATCATTACCCTTAGAGCGATGGGCAATTACCATTACAGCTTGAGCTGTCTATGAACGAAAACGTTTTTCTAACTTCCTGAAGAAGTTTTTTTTATACAATGAGGCCCCTGATCTGTAAACAGCTGTGTGGAGAGCTACTATGGCCTTGTGAGTGTGTGTGTGTGTGTGTGTGTGTGTAAATTTCTACATCAGCAGTTAAGGTAAGTTTGTGTGTTTCTGAATGTGTAAACTTCTACATCAGCAGAATGTGAACCTTGCTAAGTAGGTTTGTACTGTATAAGGGTGTGTGTGTGCACGCAGGCATGTGTGTTTGTGTGTGTTTGCATGTTTGTATGTGTGTGTGTGTGTGCATATGTGTTTGTGTGCATGTTTGTATGTGTGTGTGTGCACATGTGTTTGTGTGAATGTGTGTGTAAGTGTGTTTGCATGTCTGTGTAAATGTGTGTGTTTGCATTTTTGAGTGTGTGTGTGTGTTTGTGTGTGTGTGTATCTGTATGATGGTGTTTCCTTTGGGCTCTTGCAGTCATTACTTGCTTTCAGTAGTAGTGACAGTGAAATTGGATAATGGCTTGTTTGGGTTTCCATGTTGTTGCGGGGGAGCGCGTCTCCCGAAAGCCAGACGAGAGGAGGCGTAGTGGCCTCCACGCTCGCTTCTCGCTCCTCTCTCCTCTCTCCTCTCTCCTCTCCTCTCTCCTCTCTCCTCGCTCCTCTCCTCGCTCCTCTCTCCTCTCTCCTCTCTCCTCGCTCCTCTCCTCGCTCCTCTCTCCTCTCTCCTCTCCTCTCTCCTCTCTCCTCTCTTCTCTCCTCTCTCCTCTACTCTCTCCTCTCTCCTCTCTCCTCTCTCCTCTCCTCTCTCCTCTCTCCTCTCTCCTCTCTCCTCTCTCCTCGCTCCTCTCTCTGTGCTCGTAGACGCTCTCTCCCCTTCGCTCCCTCAAGCCTGCGCCTCTGCACCCCACGCCACACAACACCTCCTCCAGCTAACATCCACTCACAGCTCAGGGTCGAGGTGAAGAGATGTCTGTAGGTGGGTGGTTGTTATGGTGCTCGGTGTTATTGATTGGAGGATGACAGAGAGTGGGAAGCGGTGTGTGTGTGTGTGTGTGTGTGTGTTGGGGGGGGGGCTTCCTGTGATGTCATGTCCTCTGGGTCATGAGGTGTCCAAGCTCACCACACACTACACGCTCGATGCGTTAGGCTTGTTTATGTGTAGCTGCCCAGTGGAGGACTCCATAGAGACAACAGGAGAGATAAAAGGGAGAGCAAAAGGATCACTGTGGATTATTCAATAAAGACCCTCAATGGAGAGAAAGAAAGAGAGGAGAGAGAGAGAAACAGAAAGAGAGAAGGAGAGAGAGAGGGGGCACAAAAAAGCAAGAAAGAGTGTGAGAGAGAAAATGAAGAGAAGCAGGAAAAGCACAAGAGGGTCTAATGAGAGCTACTCAAGGCATTCACAAATACATCCACAATACAACACATGGACTCACTACACTCACTAATCAGTAAACAGTAAATATCTGGTCTCACACAGAGACAATTATAGGTGCACAAAGACTGGGTGATTGAACATGTGGACACATCCACACTATTATTGCAAGTTTATATCAATAGGTATTTCTAAACTACTCATGCTGACATTTATCATGGTAACAGCAATTTAAAAAACAAAAAAAGATTTCGAAGCTGTTGTATTTCAAAGATTTATTAACACAAAGATTTGGTATCATTATTTTCTTGTAGGTCTCTCCTCATTACAGTTTAGTTGGCGTTTGTGTTTTATTACGCTGTTTAGCCAGTTGCTCCACACAGTGATGTATATAGCCATTGTTATTTCAGCAATTTCCTCTCGCGAATGGAATTTCAAGGACAACAAATGCTGCCAAAGATGACATATAATTATTTTTAAATCGAGATATAGAGAGAGGGAGAGGGAGGGAGAGAGATAGAAAAAGAGAGAGAGAGAAAGAGAGAGAGAACAAGAGAGAGACTATGTATGTGTGTGTGTGTGTGTGTGTGTTAGAGATGAGAAGGGCAGTGTAGGAGTACTGGGGATTTTGGAGGAGGCCAGCACATCCATCAGCCCACAGGATGAAGCTCCTCATGGCCACGGATCTCCTCCTCTATCCCCCTACCTACCGCGACCCCATACATCACACACACTGCCAACACCAGCCGGCTCCTCTCAACATCATTTATGTCATGTACACCTCTCTCTTTCAGCATTATCTTTCCTCCTTTCCCCTTCTGCTTTCTCTCTCTCTCTCTCTTTCTGCTTTCTCTCTCTCTCTCTCCACCTGTCTGTCTGTCTCTCTCTCTCTCTCCACCTGTCTGTCTGTCTCTCTCTCTGTTTGTCTGTCTCTATCTATCTATCTATCTATCTATCTATCTATCTATCTATCTATCTATCTATCTATCTATCTATCTATCTATCTATCTATCTATCTATCTATCTATCTATCTAACAGTGATCAAGGGAACATATGCATATGATATGACCTCATTAGTTACAGGATACGTTTGGAAAAGACTTTTCCCACACTCCCTTCGTCATGCTCTCTGCTCAGACACTTTTCCCACCCTCCCTTAATCAGACCCTGTGCTCATGGGCCCGATGTGTCTGTCAGTGGCCTCTCTCTCCACTCCTCTCTCACTTCATTCTGCTTATTCCACTCTTCTCTCCAGTTCCTCCCCTCTGTCTTTGTCTTTATCTCTACCCCTCATTCTCCTTGTACTTCTCTTTCCATCTCTCTCTCTCTCTCTCTCTCTCTCTCTTTCTCTGTCTATCTGTCTGTCTTGCTCTCTCTTTCTGTCTCTCTCTGTCTCCCTCTATCTCTCTTTCTCTCTCTGTCTCTTTCTCTTTCTCTCTGTATCTCTCTGTCGCTTGTTCTCTCTATCTGTCTCTCTCGGTGTCTATTGTCGCTGAGAAGCTGCAGCGTGCTTGTCGTCGGCGGAGTGCTAAAAGGCTTTCGCCGCTCCAGTCTTCGCCTCGCACCGTTACCCCCCGCAGAACGCCCTCTCGCTTCCGAGTGCACTTCACTTCAAGCCAGCCGCGCAACGCTCGCTGAATTCAAAAGAAAAAAATGAAAAAAAGAAAGAAAAGGGAAGAAAAAAAACGTGTAGCACACATTGAAATAAAAATCCTGTCACTGCAAGTTTCTCCTCCCCATTCTCTGTGACGTTTCTTTTTCTCTATCGTACTCTGTACATCAGTTTTCAATTAAAGAGTGAATAGCTTGTGAAATCGACGACAGCCAGCATCTATTCTTGTGTGTGCATCGGACACTTATTCAAAACTAAAACTGGAGGAACCAGGAGGCACCTCTCTGTGCCCAGCAACATGCTGAGAGAGGCGTAATTTTAATGAGGAGAGAATGGTTATGAATATGTGAATGTGTGTGTGTGTGTGTGTGTGTGTGTGTGTGTGTGTATGTGTGTGTGTGTAGTGACAAAGCATTAACAATGCATTAAATGCATTAACATCCAAGTGTGAGTAGATGTTTCTCACCTGAGATGGCAGCTCAGTTCTCTCTATCATGCAAATGGGTGTGAAAGTACACACACACATACACACACACACACACACACGCAGACACACACACACACACACACACACACACACACACACATACACACACGCACACACATTTATGCATCAGCCCCGACACATGCACATAAATAACAAACATGTAGAAATACACAATTGTATGTACTCACACAGAAATACATACACACACACACACACACACACACATACACAAAGAGGGAATGGTGCACATAAATACTGCTGTATGCATACAAAACATAGATGGCCCTGTGCTGTTAATCATTGCCTCTGGAAGTCTGTGCAGCATCCATCAGGGTGGTGCCCACATATAGACAGCATAAAACAACATCCATCCCCCCGCCCACTCACTTTTGAAACATGCCCCTCTATTAGTTCTGTTTATTGAGCCAATCTGCCACAGTATACCCCCACACCTCTCTCTCCTTTGCTTATCTCTCTCTCTCTGTCTCTCTCTCTCTGTCTCTCTCTCTCTTTCGCTCCCACACACACACACACACACACACACACACACACACACACACACACACACACACACATACACACACTCCTGTTTTCTCTGGGGTGGGTGGAGGAGGCTAGAATCACTGATCCAGAGCTTCACAGGGCTATGCAGTGTTCCAGGACATAGCTTTCATCTTTAGAAAGATTGCCTCCCTTACACACACACACTCACACACACACACACACACACACACACATACACACACACACACACACATGCTAGTGCATATAAGCACACACACACACACACACACACACACATGCACACACACACATACACAAACATAAACGCACACAGATGGACACAAGCCCATAAACACATAAAACATACACACACATGCCATCTCAGCTAAAGACCTAGCGACCTAGGCAGGTCTACCTAGATCAGGATGCGAGCACATCAAGGAGATTCCCAAATTCCCCCGCAAAGCCAGCCAGCCAGCCAGCAGGCTGACCGAGCGAGCGGGAGAGAGAGAGAGGCTGGGAGAGCCTGGGAGAGTCTGGGACAGCCTCGCTCCACCATCATTCCTGGCATTCCCGGCACCGTTCCAGTCAGGTCGCCGCTGGCTGCCAAGCCGAGCAGAGTGCAGAGGAAACCCCTCCTGTTTCCTCAGCGACTCCCTCCGCTCACTGCCCCCGCTAATGTCCATCCGACGCTCCGGCCGTGGAGTTCATGGTTCCTTAATTGGCTGGGGATACAGTGAAAGCACTTCCCGCAGGGCTGCATAGGAAAACACTGCAGGTCTGACACAGCTGTACAGCCGGGGGAGTTGGAGATGGTGTAGCTGGGGCGGAGTGCTGTTGGCTGTGGAAGGGGTCAGAGAGGATAGAAAAGATGGCTGGCCTGCCCACCAGGGCCTTTACGAACCAAGCAGAACGACAGATTAATAGCCAGTGAGCAATGCCCAGCTTTTGGTCAGTGGGTGGGGGGTGGGGGGGGGCAGGTGCAGTGTGGTGCGGTGTGGCATCAAACAGCCACATTTACGCAAACCGACATGCCGACCAGAGGTACAGTGCTGGTTCCAGGTGCCCTGGGGATCGGCCCCTTTGATGTCGGTCACCGGTCAGCCTTGGCCTCCGCTGGACCCAGACAGGGCTGATGGATGGATATGCTCTGAACTCTGCCATGTGCCAGTGCAAGCCACTCAGCAACAGAAATTAGAGAGGCCCAGAAGTGGGGAAAAAGGAGTCTTTAAACTGCTTTCAAACACTTTCATTCGACACCGCAAAATGGAGGTTTGTTTCCTCCATGTTTTTTTCTAAAGCATGCCTTTTGAATCTGAAATGGAGACTGGGGAGTGCCCATCTGTTCCACCTTTCCAGCATCCTCAGGTCTCGTCACAGACCCGTCATGGTCAGATCAGCTGTGGCTGTGTGAGTGTACACGGCCATTAAACACCAGTCTGCAAACTGCACTCAGCTAAACACAAAGGTTAACCATGCTGATGGGAAGGTCAGTGATGGAATCGTTCCAAGTTATTCTGATTCCATTACTGCATTCTAATGCTCCATAATTCCAGAATGACATCATAATTCTGCATGACAATGGCGCAGAGCGAAATAATATTTTACTGTATCATTGCGTTATGAGACTGCCTGGCATTTTTCAGCCGGTTCTAATCTAAACAGAGATGATAGCACTGGATCTTTTCATTATGCTGTCATACTGCTCGCTGGGAGGTTGCTTTGAGCACACACTCTGTTTCCATATATGTGGAAGGGGCAATGAAAGATATATCTCTTGAGAATTCAGCGAATGTGACTGTGCATTATTCACATGGATTTTTTTACGGTATAGATACAGTACATTACGATAGCTGAATTTATGTCAGAAACGCCATCTGAAGAGTCTTTTATCTTCCGTGAGTTTGCAGTCAGCTTGAAGCCTCACCCAGGCTGGGAAATGTCATAGAAAGGACCGGAACAAGTGAGAGAGGAGGAGCGGTATTACATTGTATGAGAGAAGTGAGTGAGAGATAGAGAGAGAGAGGGAGTGAGAGAGAGATAAAGGGAGAAAGGGAGAAAGGGAGGGGCTGGAGGAGGAGGTGGACGTCAGGCGGGCGACAGCACTCTATATTCTTTATTCACGGGGGTGCTAAAAGAATTCATTTTTCCGCACAGAGCCATCGATCAAACTTTAATGCTGGTGCGGCGATCCCGCGGCCACACTGAAACACCCCATTCTCACGGAAGGCCGGGAAAGACGAGGCGACTGTGGAACGAATGGCCACTCCTTTTATCTCCCACTTGAGTACACATTAGTCTCCCCAGCTGATGGATTCCCTGACAAGCGTGATTTTTATTCTCCTTTTTGCTCCTATCCTGTTTCCCTTCCGCCAACTCCCTCCCTCTCTCCCTCTCTCCCTCTCTCTCCTGCTCTCTCCCTCCCTCTCTCTCTCCCTACCCCTCTCTAAATATTTATCATTCCTCTGCCATTTCTTTTACAGGTACATTTTCCTAACAGCCTGCACTAGAGTTTGTGAGGAGGGCCATTTAGATGTCGGCGTGTGTGCCAGACAGCCCTGGCAGGATCAAGGCTGAGCACTAACAATGGTGGCTGGTGCCCCTGCTCCCCCAGGTGCGGGACACAGCACACACACACACACACACACACACACACACACACACACACACACACACACACGGACACACACACACACACACACACACACACACACAAACAGCACACACACAGCACACACACACACACTTACACACACACTCATACAGCACACACACACACACACACACACACACACACACACACACACACACACACACACACACACACACAGCACACACACACATACACACACACACACACATACACACACTTACACACACGCTCACACACACACACATACACACACACACACAGCCTGTCACAGCGGCCGGGATTATCACAACCTGGCCGAGGCACAGAGAGTGCAACCAGGGGCTATCTGTCCCACTTAATCCCCGTCAAGCCGTGACGACAACCAAAACACGCACGACCTTAACAGTTTGGGCGGAAAGCGGGGGCAACAGGGGCAGGAGGGGGGCGGGGGGGTGCAGGCTGCCTGCACATGTATCAGTTGCCCCTCAGGGAGCCATATGGGCACCAATGATACACTTGCCACCCGCATACCTGAAGTGGCAGCCTCACACAGCTTCCCTCTGGATGCATTCCCAAGACCAGCAGGGCCCAGGCTCCTCATAGGGTCAGTGCAGAAGGAGGAGTTGGCTGCAGCAAGGCAGAGGTACACATTATAGACTTCACTGAAATAAGAGTGTAGTGAAGGGGGAAAGGAGTCACCCCACCTGGCACCAAGCCCTGGTCTCCGGGGTACCAAACATGCACTCTGACTGCAACGGCTAAGAACCAGGTTTGTTGAAGTGATGGTCAGAGCACTTCCTCAACCATAGTGACGGCACTCCATCACACTTTGGGATGTGCACCCACTTCACACACACTCTGGTGTTCCTCAGTCATCTCCTGGTATACTTCTCCCTTCCATGGTGCCCTACATACTCGTGCTTCACCCATCACTGGGTCCCTTGCGCTGGGGTACACCTAAGCTGGGGGTCCCTGATATGGCTTACACAACAGGTGTGCCTCTGATGGCCTTACGGCCAGTTAATCCCACTTCATACACCATTTGTAATAAAGAGGGAGAGAAGTCACCCCGCCCAGCCTCAAACCTGAGTCTCTAGGGGACCAGACATACACTCTGACCACAGTGCCAAAGAGTGAGGCTCACTCAATACCAGTGCATATCCTTAACCGTACTGTCAGGGACGTAGCCAGAAATCATAAAAAAGGAGGGTCCAGAAAAAATCAGCAGGGCCTAGCCCAAAGCACATTACTTTATTTTTATTACTAAAACACTCAATCGACAACAAACAGTCAATGGCTACGCCTATGGGTAGTCATGGCACTCCATCACAAAGAGTAAATAAGGGCAAGCTGGTTTATATTGCATTTCAAATATACAATCAATTTAATGTGCTTTACCTTAATAAATGCAAGAACAACAAATTAAACTAAGTGATGAATGTTAGAGATGTAATAGAAAAAAAGTATACTCATTTAGAGAGAAAGTATGGAATAAACAAAAGTAATTAAAAATGTAATTTAATTAAAATCATTTTGAAAGATGACAAATTAAAAGTATTTAAGGTAATTTTCACACAAAAGCCCAACAAACTACAGTGCAATCATTTTCTGCCCACTTATCAAAAACCTGTACTCTGTAGCCTGCAGTCTGTCTGTGTTTGGGACTCTCATTCCTCTTCACCATCCAAGCCAGTGAAAGAGTTCCCATCATAGCTGCAAACAGGCATTGGACCCATATACACACACACATGTACACCTCCTGCTCCCCATTTCACATCAACCATTTAGCAGAGGATTGGAAACGCTTGCGTAAAAAGAAACAGGCCATTGTGTGGTGAGATGGAAGAAAAACTGTGGAAATAAAAGCGCAGAAGACAAGGCTTTTATGGAAATGAGTTTCATATGGACTACTCCCCCCACCCTCCACCTGTGAGTGTATGAGTCACTGCTTTTGTTATCACAAAGACCCCTTCTTCTCTTCTTCTCTTCTCCCTCTTAGGCCTTCCGCTGCGGCATGTCAGCGCGGGGAGGCTGACGTCACTCTAACACCCTGCCATGAGAGATAAAACACTAATACAGCCATGCTGCCAGCCAGAGAGAGAGGGAGGGAGAGAGAGAGAGCAGAGAGAGAGGGGGGGATTGAGAGAGAGAAAGCACAGAGAAAGAGGGAGGGAGAGATTGACAGAGAGAAAGAGAGAGAGCAGAGAGGGGAGGGGAAGGGGGATTGAGACAGAGAAAGAGAGAGAGAGGGATTGAGAGAGAGAGAAGAGAGAGAGAAGAGAAAGAGAGAGACAGGGACAGAAAGAAAAGAGAAAGAGGGAGAGTGAAAAGAGAGAGAGAGAGAAAAGAGGAAGAGAGAAACAGGGACAGTAAGAAAAGAGAAAGAGAGAGAGATGGGGGGGGGGGGGGGGGGGGCAAAAAAAGAGAAAATAATAGAAGAGGGATGGCAGGAGGTTGTCATAGGCTTAAGTGAAAGCTGAACTATGGCTATAACTTTCTGCCTTTTGACATAGCACCCAAAAGAGAACGAAGGGCAGAACACAGAGTTGTGAGGAGAACTTGGACAGTGTCTGGGACAGGATGGCCAGACAAGAGTGAACTGTTCTGGTGCTGCAGAGTGGGTACTTGACAGACCAGCAATGATGGGCAATTAAAAAATTAAATTTGCTATGCAGTGATACAAATGAGTTGTGCATGGCTCGCTTCAATTAAAATGTTCAGTTTGGTTTGCAAAGCACATAATTATCGCTTTAGTTAGTAAAACTTCCGCCTATTGCACAGACGTGTGCTTGAGCAGTCTAAATAAGGGGACACTCAATATGTCTGACAGGTATTCTCAAATGAGGTAAAAACAATGGACATATGTCTGGGTTGCATACCACTGGGAGATTGGAAGACACATTGGATTATAAACTTTGTATTGTATTGTGATACGTTGGGCCACATATCAGGAAGGCACTGACCAATAGGAGAGGCTTCAGGTATGTCATTAATTGGAAAAAGGCTCATCTGTCCAGGCAGGCATTAAACTGATGATCAAACTGCAAGCAAAGCAAACATCAAGCATATGGTCGAAATTTTTGGGGTATTTTCAGCTATCCATGTCTTTTGACCTTGACGGAAACAAAAGGTCAAGACAGGGTGTATGTGCAAATCTGTAAGGTGTTACATTTGGACAGCTGTGATGCAAAGAGAATGTAACTGCACTTGGCTATTCCCACTGGTAGAAGTGGACAGCTGAGGAGTGCACTACTTTAAATTTTTCTTTTGCAAGGGATTGTGGGATGGAATGGTCCTCATTCCACGGATAAAGGCTCTAATATAACCTATGGCATAGAAGGAAGAATTAAACTTTCCCTTGAAAAGTCATCCTGGTTGAGATTCTAGCTGCTGCCAAATACAGCAGATATATCTGGGTCTTTTTAGCCAGTTAATAACCTGGCTAATCAAAAAAGGCAAAAGTTTTCCCTTAATATGAGCTGCTGCATAATCTTCTCCATTTTAGGTTGCAACTGAGCTCTCAGAGCTGTGGCACTTGAATTACATCTTTGGATTTTTAACATTCAAAAACTTTAAGAAATAATATTTTTTAATAAAGACACCATGAGAACCCCTTTGAATGCTGAGTGCCAGAGGCAAGTAAACTCCCAGTGGGCTCTGTCAAACTGGCATACACACACATACAAGTACACAAGTAAGCCCTACTTTCATGGTTTGACAGATGATGCAGAGTAAGGTGTCTACTTCATTCATAACCTACAGTATTATTTGTGTGTGTGTGTGTGTGTGTGTGTGTGTGTGTGTGTGTGTGTGTGGGTGTGTGGGTGTGTGTAAGCGTGTCCCTGCCCCTGAAATCTCTGCCTTCTCACGAAAAGAAAGAACACAGGCCAGCAGGAGCTGCCAGCATTTAAATGTGAGTCATCCATCCGGGGGCAGGGCCATGACCCGGGGCCCAGCACGGCGCTCCTGTCTGGGCTTGGGGTGATGGAGAGAGGGCCTCTGGAGAGTGCCGCTGAACAGCTACCACTTTACCTCCTCCACCTCCCTCCATCAGACGATCCCCCACGGAGAGGACGGGGGAGGTCAGGCAGGGAGATGGATGCCGATGCCAGGGGGGCCGAGTGCCGATGGTGGTGGGCTGATATTTGGTCAGGATTTATGGGGATTCTTTTTTTTTTCTTCCTCGGAAAGGAGAGTGAAGCAAGTAGGGGAATGTCAGTAGAATGACCTCCCAGGATAGGGGGGGGGGGTCGGGCCATGGAGGAATCATGGCTCGTTAGTGGATGAAAAAATCTGCGGTCGGAGTAGATCTCGCAACGAAATGGGATTTATTCTCAGGGAACATGCTTGCAACAACATGTTTGCAGTTCCAAACAGTAGGCCTGTTTTTCAGCCTTCCTGGCAGTGCGAGCAATGCCATGAGTTACGCTCCCATTGAGCACATAGTAGAGGAGAATGTATGGCTCTACTCCGAGATTCTGTTTAGATTAAAGAGGCCGTAAAATGAGTTATGAAACATATAAACATTATTGGTTGCTGCTGGAGTCCTTACAAGTTCCTTTTTTGTGCTGAAAAAATGAGTCCTGTGGTGAACATTTATTCTCATGTGAAAATCTATGCTTTCCCTCCAACAGGAACACAAGAACATGGCTGCTGACTAAAGCCTAAAGCCTCTGTTGCAGAGCCCCTGTTCTCATGTGGGGTAATGTTGCAGGAGGGGAATGTTTATCTGTGTTGGTGCTCATGGTCCAACATAAACATCTGGATTTCTCAACCAATTTGGCTTCGGCAGCGTCCCGCCTTTATTGAAATGATAGCCCTGTTTGCCCACACCCTTGATTTCCCCAGACGCCGGATGGAGAAAGTGTGTGGGCTCGTGCTAATTGACTCCCATGGGGTGATCCCTGCTGTGTTTGGGCGGCGTAATTAGAGGGGAGGGGGGCAGCGGTGCGGTGCGGTGCGATGCAGGGTTAGTGGCACAAGGCTACGCATGGAGGGACCCGCCTTCGCCGTGTGACAGAAAACAGATTCGGCGGACAAGTAAAACATAATGAAGGATGAGATAATGAAAGGGGTAGAGTGAGAGAGAGAGAGAGAAAAAAAGAAAGGAGAAGAGGTGAGAAAAAAGTACAAAACAGAAGCTCACACATACAAGCTGAATGTTAGTAAGTGTTGTTTAGATTAATTCACTGATACACAACCCACATATGCATACATGAACACACAATCCATATATGCATACATGAACACACAAACCACCCACAAAAATGTGCACATAGATCCATACAGGAACAGTTACAGTCCTTGTAATAAGTCTTTGATGTGCAGATATTATGTGGCAGTCCTTTTCCCAGACTTAATTTCCATACTGTATGTCAGTGGATTTGAACTTCTGTCTTTCATGTGTCAGGATTAGATACATCACAGCTCTATACTTTTTGGGGATTTTGGGTTCATAACCTCACAAGTGTTGCCAATTGCAATACATTCATGCAGTAAATAGCCTATACGTCTATATAGTGCTAATCTCATACTGTTTACAATAAACACATTACAGTTAATTACAGTGTTTCTTTTCTATACTTATATGGTTCATTTATCATTGCAATAAAGTCATTGATTATGCGATAAACATTTATTATTACAATAGTCAAGGAGTAAAAGGAGCATCATTATTTGTTAGGGTACTGTACTTTAATGAGCTCAAAGGACTTTTACTATGACATTGTTACATTTTATTTATCACCATGTAATTATCCTCATGTAGGCATACAAATACACCTATGCCAGTTGCTAATCAATATGAGGCATAATGAATATTTTATAATCCTTCATGAATGTAATCGTACTGCTCTACAGATTTTTGTTACTACCTGAGCTAAGAACCAATGAAACAGCAAAAAAAAACATACACATCACACACACACACACACACACACACACACACAC
>CM059279.1:11479227-11489227 GCA_030347295.1 Setipinna tenuifilis
GTGTCTCTGGGTTCCAGCTAAAGCTAACCATACAATGCATGCATAATGTAGATTCATAAATATTTACTATAAGCAGAAAGGAAATGCGGAACCCATTTCATGGAAATGTGACAGTCACTCAATAAACATTAGAGATGGAGCCATCTGCACTGAGGAGTCCTGTGGAGGCACCTGGGGAATAGTGGCACTTTATGGGTGCATTCTCTCTCTGGAGGTAAAATTTACCGTCCTTTGGAAAATGCACAACTGTCACCCACAAACACATATGAGAAATCATAAAGTAAATCATAAAACAGAACCGCAATTGGTGTTAAACATGATGAAGAGGAATGGAAAAGTACTCTGATTATCAGGGGGAAAAAAAGCAACATGCCAACAGAAAGTAGGCATGTTTGAGTGAGCTTAGGCAGATGGAATAAAAAAAGCTCGACAGGAGAACTATGACAGAGGGCCTTGTGTAGTCCATTCATTCCTTAGCTGTTATCTGTGGGCAGCTGTGGTCTAGTGGTTAGAGAGTTGGTCTTGGGATTAGCGAGTTGCAGTTTCAAATCTTGTTCCAGTAGAAAGAATGGGGGGGGGGGGGGACTAATGCTCTCCTCCCCATCCATGGCTGAGGAGCCCTTGAGCAAGGCATCTAACCCCACTTTGCTCCAGGGCAACTGTCCCAGTACCTAAATAACCATAAGTTGCTCTGAGAGAGTGTGTAACGTAATGACAAAGGGCCTTGTTTAGTCCATTCATTCCTTAGCTGGTATTTGTCTCTGCCTACACAGCAGCCCTGAGGCTGGAGAGAGAAAGACACATAGTTTGGATGTGTGTCTGGTGAGGTGAAGGTATTAACCTTGACCTCGTTATTTGATTTGTACTTCTTGTTTTTAAATCTCTTAATTTTGTATTGGCATTGGCATTAACAAAAGTGTTTGGATGATTTTACTCTATGGTCCAATGCCATCTTTGGTAAATCTTTTCAGGGGAGTTCTTAAGCACTGCATACATACATTATCACTTTGGTATGTCAAAGGAAATGTATACACATTTGTATAATTTCTTAAAAAATAATTAAACAATATTTAAAATGAAAAACTTTAATTTCAAATCAGTATATTTTGTGGGACAAGTGGATATCAATGAATCGGCCCAATCCTGTCCTCCTCCTCCTCCTCCTCCTCCCTGGAGCTTTACACTTCTCAATGACAGCGGGAGCTCAGTAACCTACACGGGGCTGGCTAAGATGTTTTAGTACCAGGGTGTGACTGAAGGCATTCAGATTCCATGTAGTCACCTTCTCAGAGGCCTGAGTTAGATTTGAGGCTGCCATTGAGCGATCTGCTTTGGATAACAGGTAGGCAGCATGAGGTGCCACTGTGTCCTCCATCTGCTATAGAGCTGCCATGTTTGTGTACAGTGCTGTGTGCTGCTACACAGTTGTATGTCTTCACACCGGGCCTCCTACATGTGTCGACTTGAGCAGAGGTGGGTTTGGACAGGCTAAGCTTCTGACTGTGAAGTCTGACAGGGTGTCTTTGTGTGCTTTTTACACCTGCACCACAGAGTTTCTTTCCCCTCCATGTATCCTTGTATCCCTTCCCTTCCTGGCTACTTCTTGACACTTTCACAGCATTTGGATAAACAAACTTCGTCAAATTTGTTGTGCTTTGGTCAGACATGGAATTCAGAATGTCTTTGTATGGTCTTCAGTTCTCAGCTGTAGTTGTCCTTGGTATTTTGTTTTTATTCTCAGTCTTCTGGTAGAAAGCCTTTGTCCGAGCCTTATCATGTCTAGGCTTGTGGCTCTAATGGCTCACATGTTGGTCTGTTTCCATGCTGGATTCTGAATGGTTAAAGCTTACATACAGCATCTGAGTTTTTCCTAAGCTCTTTGCAAGTGTTTGCTTTGTTGCTGAGGTCGAACAAATTTGTCCAGGCACTGCCATGTTTCCTGCACCCACTGACCTTCATTTTCGTTGGAGGATTTTCCTGACACACTTTTTCATTACTGTCAAATGGTACTGTCCTTTTTCTCACAGTAACATTGCTGTAACCTGTCTTGTTTTGTCCAACAGTGCCACTCCCATTTCCAAAGCAAGTTCACCTTTATATGCTATTTTAGTATTTCACTTTGCCCGAGTATAATGCAACTGTGTTTTTTCCATTCTGTACACTGGTACCCTAATTCTTACACACCCGGATGTTGTTAGTGTAGCTTGGATGCTGCAAGTGACTGTTAGCCTGGGGTTTTTCCCTCCCATTCCTGGCTACTGCTTGATGAATGCACAGCTTTGGGATGAACAAACTTTGGCCTCTGAATCGAATTTGTTGTGCTTTGGATGAGTCCTTCTCGGTTCTCAGAAGTAGTTGTCCTTGGTATTTCTCTTTTATTCACAGTCTTTTGGTGCAAACTCTTTTTCTGCAGGTCTTATCATGTCTAGGCTTGTGGTCTTACTGGGAGTAAGTTTGGTTTGTTTTCATGTTGGATTTTTTTAGGGACTAAAGGTTTGTGTACAGAAGCACAGTATTCTTTTAGCCTTTTGCAAGCATGTGCTCTGTGTGTCTGAGAACAGGCTTGCCCCTGTTAATGTGTCGAGGGCTCTGTCACATTCTCTGCACTGACCTTCATTTTCTTTGGAGGATTTCCCTGACCCACTTTGTCATTACTGTCAAATGGTATTGCCCTTTTCTCTCACAGTCACATTGCTGTAACTTGTCTTGTGCAATTTGTGGTGATTGAAGAGTGCAGTAACAACAACTGCATTCAAACATGAATTGAAAGAAGTACATTCTGTGAATTTCTGTGTGCTGTACTTGGACCTTGTGGACTTGTGAATGTAAGAATTAATAATGAAAAGTTTTTTTTTTTTCATTTGACTTCATATAGCAACCATTCAGGTTTATGAAGATATAACCCCCTCTGCTGATTGCCCTACATTAGCTCCCTGTAGCGGCCATTAATTCAAATTTAAATGCATTGTTTTGCATATTTTGCAACCACTAAATAATTCTATCACTTAGATCTATTTCTTTTCTCAACCAGTAATAATAATAATAATAATAATAATGACTTGGATTTATATAGCGCCTTTCATGAAACCCAAGGTCGCTTAACAGAGCTAGATGGGGCTAAGGAAAGGGGAGAGGGGAGGAGGGAGGGGTTAAGGACCATAGGCCTCAGTGAAAAGGTGGGACTTGAGGTGCTTTTTGAACGTAGCCAGAGTGGGGGCTTGGCGGATGTGGAGAGGTAGACTGTTCCAGAGAGTGGGGGCAGCAATACAGAAGGCTCTATCACCAAAAGTCCGTAACTTGGACCGGGGGATGGCAAGCTGATTTTTGCCAGAGGACCTCAGGGACCTAGCTTGAGAGTATGGCTGGAGAAGATCTGAGAGGTACTGGGGGGCAAGGTTATGGAGTGATTTGTATGTGAGCAGTAGGATTTTGTATGAAATGCGGGACTTCACTGGGAGCCAGTGAAGCTGCTTGAGTGTGGGGGTAATATGTTGCCACCGCTTTGTGTGTGTGAGAGCCCTGGCAGCAGAGTTTTGAACACGCTGTAGTCGGTCCAGGGCTTTGGAGGGCAGTCCATAAAGGACACCATTGCAGTAGTCCAGGCGTGAGGTGATGAAAGCATGGATCAGTGTCTCTGCTACTGTCAGTGACAATGAGGGACGGAGTCTGCAGATGTTTTTGAGGTGGAAGTAGGCGGATTTGATGGTGTTGTTGATGTGGGCCTGGAGTGAAAGTGTACAGTCCAGAGTGACACCCAGGTTGCGCACTTCTTTGGAGGGCCTGATGGTACAGCCATCCACATTCAACAGGATATCACCAACTTCCTTTGACAGTGATGGGGGGGACACTACCATGAGCTCTGTTTTATTGTTGTTGAGCTTGAGAAAATTAGTGGCCATCCAGGTCTTTATGTCATCCAAGCAGTGGACGAGTGATAGAGGAGGGAGGTGTGCAGTTGGCTTGGTACTGATGTATAGTTGAGTATCGTCAGCATAGCAGTGGAAACTGAGACCATGTTGACGGATGATCTGACCGAGAGGAAGCATGTAGATGGTGAACAACAGGGGGCCAAGCACTGAACCTTGCGGCACGCCGTGGTTGACTGGAGCAGGGGTTGAGTTGGAGTCCTTGATGGTGATATATTGTGTCCTATCGGAGAGGTAGGAATGAAACCAGGAGAGAGCAGAGCCAGTGAGGCCTAAGCGGTCATGGAGACGGTGGAGCAGGATGGTGTGGGAGACAGTGTCAAAAGCTGCTGATAGGTCTAGGAGGATGAGGAGGCTGATGTGGCCATTGTCTGCAGCTGTGAGCAGGTCGTTCGTTATTTTGATGAGTGCTGTTTCCGTGCTGTGATGGGGTCGAAAACCCGACTGGAGTGGCTCAAAGAGCTCATGGTGGGACATATGAAGCTGAAGTTGGGCAGCCACTGCCTTTTCTAGAATTTTGCTGAGGAAGGGTAGGTTGGAGATTGGACGGTAGCTGCCAGGGTCGTCGGGGTCCAGGCTGGGTTTTTTGAGGGTGGGAATCACCATGGCCGTCTTAAAACTGGTGGGCACCACGCCAGATGTCAGGGAGGTGTTAATGATGGCCGTCATAGTAGGGCATAGTGTGGGCAGACATGCCTTTACCAGGGCCGTAGGCAGTGGGTCCAGTTTGCTGGAGCTGGCTTTGGCTTTAGACACTAGGTCCATGACCTGGTTATTGCTGAGTGGTGAGAATGAGGAGAGGGAGCAATGTTGTGCGTGGGCAGCCGAGGTGGAGTCGCAGTCCTTCAAGTTTGTGGCAGATGGACATGGGGCCCCAGACTGATGGAGCTGCCGGTGGATGTCTTCCACTTTCTGCTGAAAGAAAGTTTGGAACCTGGAACAGAGTTCAGTGGCATCAGATGGTTGGGGTGGGTCTGGAGGGCGGAGGAGATGGTTGACAGTGGAGAAGAGCTGTTTTGGGTGGTTCTGTTGGTTATTGATGAGGGTGGAGTAATATGATGTTTTTGCCCTGGAGAGGGCCTCTTTGTAGGACCTGACGTGGTCTTTGTAGGCCTCTTGGTGGACAATAAGGCCAGTTTTTTTCCAGAGCCTTTCAAGCCGGCGCCCAGCTGCCTTCATGAGGCGGAGCTCCGGGGTAAACCAGGGAGCAGGCTGGGTGTAGGAGATGGACCGGGTCTTCAGAGGGGCTACAGCATCCAGGCTGAGAGAGAGGGCTTTATTGTAGTGCTCAGTGAGGGCATCCACAGAGTGGCCGGAGGGATGGGCGGCAAGGTGTAGTGATAGCGTGCTAGACAGTGCAGGGGTAGATACACGCTTGATGTTCCTGAATGTGATGGTACGTTTCACACGCAGTCTAGATGGAGGCTCAGGTACAGAGAAGAGGATGGCATGGTGATCAGATACAGCGAAGTCCAGGCACTGGAGATGGAGAGGGGTTATGCCTGTGGAACATACTAAGTCCAAGGTGTGGCCTTTGACATGCGTGGGGCCGTGTACATGCTGTGTTATGTTTAAACAGTCCAGTAGGGATAAAAATTCAGTGGCAAGAGGGGAGTTATGAGAGTCAACATGGATATTGAAATCGCCCATGATAATGGTGGACGGGGACATGGGGCAGATAGCAGTGAGTAGCTCGGAGAGCTCAGAGAGAAAGCCATTGGTGGATTTGGGAGGGCGGTAGACAAGGACAACTTGTAGCTGTGCAGCCCCTGTCAGCGCAAAGTGTATGCATTCGAAAGTGCTGGCGGTAGTGGGGAGCACTTTAATCACAATATTGGAATTGTGTATTACAGCCAGCCCACCACCACGGCCCGAGGAGCGAGGCTTTTGGATGTAAACATAGCCTGGGGGGGTGGCCAGATTGAGAGCTAAAAAATCCTGCTGGTTTTGCCATGTCTCGGTCAGGCACATGAAGTGGAGTTTTCTTTCAGCAATTATGTCGTGAATTAATTCTGCTTTGTTGTTGAGTGAGCGGGTGTTCAGGAGCATGAAGTCAGCAGTCGTTTTGGAGGATGAGTTTGGTGGGACGGACACGTCATCGTGAGCCAGAGGACGCAGGTTGACAAGCTCTGCGTGACGATTGTTCTGATGACGACGAGACCAGGAAGTTCGGCAATTGACAGTATATAGCAATGTGTGATTTGGCAACACGATTCTTATTCAGTCTGTTTTTTCATTAGTGGTGGAGAGATCCTTTCTTTTTCAATATTATCCCCATAAGTATTTTTTGTATTCCTTTAGTATTTCTGTTTGGCACCTCTACCCCCCACCACCCATACCATGACCACCACCCCCATCCCCACCCCCCCCTCTCTAAGCAGGGTCTCTGATGTGATGTGTGGCTGTTTCAGTGCTGATCAATGCGGGTGCCTATATGTCCTTTAGCCAGAGTGATGGATAGGGGGCTCCATCTCTCCTTAAATGCTGTGTGTCTGCTGCTGTTGTCCAGTGACATAGCCACACAGACATATGGGTCAGGGCACACACACACGCACGGTAACATACACACACACACACACACACACACACACACACACACACAGGCACGCTTGTTACAGTGTGTCTTCGATTTCTCAGAACATTTTTAGATTGAAAGATATCATCAAGATATCATCATTTCTGACACATTCCCAGACAAACATAGCACATAGCTTGCGATTGTCCTCATCTTTGTGAGGTGTCGTAATGTCTAAGAGCCTTTTTTCACCTCTTTAGTCTACACAGTATTTGGAAGTAAAGTCAATCATTTTTTTACTTATTTTCAAAGTATAATTGCAGTCGTAAAAACACAAAGATGATACAGCAGCAAGGTATGCAGGGAAAACATCCTTTTAAAAATAAATTCCTGGTGTTGAGACCACATGCCAGGGGACTATTTTCCATGGTTTTTATTTGTTAAATGTGTTACGCTTGAATTATTGTATGATGAAAACAGCAACTTCACAAAATATTTCCCATCACACATTGCAAAATAATGCAGTTATTCATATATTTGTGTAGCCCCATTTACTCTTCACACAACAACAAACAATATTTTGGCAACCATCATCAGTTGAAGGCCTTTGACTTGCCATATTAAGATATTTTAGGAAATCTACTTTATAAATTAGACTGACTGATTCTTTTTAATAAACAATAGAAGTTTCCACCCAGGAAACTTCTCTTCCCTTCCGTCTCAACCCACTTTCTTGACTTCACCCCGTAATTGATACATCCCCCATAATCAATATCCTCTCACTTTTGGAGGATGGATGCCAGATGGAGGGTCCTGAGAAATGGCACACTCAGCCCACATATCAAACCCTCAGAGGAATGTTCGATAGCTGGGGACAGCACACTCAGGACCCTCAGTGGGCCTGCCATGTGTGGAGAAGACAGGTCCCAAATGCTGATGCATTAAGATTATTAGGAGACAAAAAGTGCCAGTAGACCTTAATCTCGGAGTTCCATTTGGACTGGGATGAGATAGAAAAGTCATATAAAGGGAGAGGATACAGGTAGGAGGTAGGAGAGATAGATAGCTCAGGGTAGTTGGAGAGTTCAGGTTCAGAAAAGGCTGCAATAAAGGATCAGTTAGATAGAAAACCTTAAATGTGGATGTTGGCCCTAGAGAAAGCAAAAAGCCATTTTAGCCAAATTTTACTTGGCTGTTCCACAGTAGAAAATGATGCTTAGTTTGCTGCTATTTGTTTGCATATTTCATTTATTTATCTGTTACATGCTATGACCCTGTTGTAGGTCTAAAATAAAGATTAAATTGAAATTGAATATGCATAACCAAGTCCTTAAACTCTGTTCACATTGTATGATTTAGGGTCAAGGTTAGAAATTGAGTTGAGTTCATGTGATGTTCAGCAGTTCTAAAGACTGAAGTCAAATTCAATAAACCATCATGTAGGCAGCAGACTATGTAGGTGTTAGTGAAATTCCAGTACCAATAGAGTGAAATGTGGAGACGGAGACTGAAAGAACAGTAACAAGACAGATATTGAAGACTGAAAAAGAGAAGGCCAGCAACAGGGAGAGAGAGAGAGAGAGAGAGAGAGAGAGAGAGAGAGAGAGAGACTGACAGGCGAGAACAAATGAGTCACAAAAAGTACAGCAGGGAGGGAGAGAGAGAGAGAGAGAGAGAGAGAGATGCTTCCTAGAAGAGGATGCAATGTGCCAGAGCAGGTCCTCTATGTCAGAGGTATGAAACAAAGGCAGGTCCTGGTCAGATACAGGCTCAGGGATTACAGCTTCACCACAAAGGTGAAAACAAACAGAAGAATTTTGCCTGTGAAAGGCCTATATGAGTGCATGATCAATGGGAACAGGAGCTGTATTGGCAAATACCATGTCTTAGTGGAGGATGTAAAATAGACTTGCAAAATTTAAAAAAATGTTCAGAACATTGTATTGTACTAGATGACAACAAGAAGAGCAAATCAAGCTAGAGAGTGCAGACACCCAGGCCAAATAGAATATTTCATGATGAAAGAAGTGACAGTTCACCCCTGAACCACATCAGCTCCAAAATCGAATCTGCTTTGTAATTTTCACCTCTTCTACATTTCTTTCACCAAGTTACAGGAGAACTAGTCTAACAGGGTTTTTGCATAATCCTCATAAAAAAACAAACAAACACCTTGGCAGGGGGAAGAAATAAGGGACCATCAATTGCCTTCACAGATAGAGAAGTCCACTGCTGTTGCTGTCACAGTGAGAATCATTTACTGGTATGTCATATCTGTGCACAACACTTTATCTACTTTGTCCTCCACACATTGCAATGTGACAGGGAGAAAAAGAGATGGTCTGTGTTAGTGTGTGTATGTGTGTGCGTATATGACTGTGAGTGTGCAGAGGCAGACTGTGTGTATTATGTGAGGCATTATTTGTGTATTTGCAGGTATTATATGTGTTGCCAAAGATGTATGTGTGTGTGTGTGTGTGTGTTTGTATGTGTGTGTATGTGTGTGTGTGTGCGTGCATTCATGTTTGTGCACGCCAGCGCATGTGTGTGAGAGAAAGTTGCACAGAAAGAGACAGGCAGAGTGTGAGACAGAAAGTGATGGCAAGGGCAGCGGGTGTCACAGGAAGCCGAAGAGGAGCAGCAGGGCAGAGGTGTGGAGGGGTGGAGGTGTGGAGGAGTGGAGGTGTGGAGGAGTGGAGGCCATGTCAGAGAGAAATGGCTGCTGTTTATTCCTCAGGGTCTGCCGACGCCACGCAGACACCTTGAGCTGGCAGGGAGCTCTGCTTGCAGTAATGTGACACCATGGCTTTTGTCATCCGTAAGAGAAGAGGTTGTCAGGATTGAATCACAATAGGTCCGTCACTTGGATGACAGTGCATTACAATAAGGCCTCATTCACACCAAAACCTGTGCATTCATGGTGAGTTTAGAATGCATGTTAACAGATTACACCATGCACACACCGCACACAGTACATTCGCATGTTAAAGCAGGTTGACCACGCAGCCACCACGCTGCAACTGGAAAACAGAAATCAAGTCTATTTTGCTGCTCGGAAGGCAAGCGGCATACGCGTTTTCAGCTAAAATCCTATTAAAATTATACATTTATTGTCAACTATGCTATCAACGTTTGCTGTGCATTATAACAATAGCATATAGGTTTTATGCAAACAACTAATATTTTAACGGGGAAAAAACTATTAACTTATGCCAAATAGACACATTGGTATTAATTAACAACTACTACCAAGGGGTTAGGTAATGGCTAGTTTGCTCTTTTTTGTTGGCACCTTATTATAAAGTGTATAATGTAGCGGAAATTTACATGATTTAATTTTACTGTCATCTTCAGAACAGAAACATTAATCATAAACATTAGGAATGTGATCTGTGACATAGGCCCAGAGGGAGGGCAGCTTAGTAATACAGTAATTAAATAGTAATTACACTTTTATAAAGCAGCATGCCAGGACGATAAAAAGCATAACATAGCCAGGGTTCCATTGCTTCATGTAATTATTTCTCACAGTTGCTGCCATTTCCATGAAAAGAATATC
>CM059279.1:11494227-11496727 GCA_030347295.1 Setipinna tenuifilis
CCCCTCATGCTTGCTGCTCTGACAGGCCCCTACCACTGTTAGCATATGAGAGAAAATCAGAAGCAACACGCAAAACATAATAATTCTACCCTTTTGTCAGGTGCCATAAGAAATGTACAACACAGAGACATCACAGGCCTTACACAGTCTATCTTTCTCTCTTTCTCGCTTTCTCTCTCTCTCTTTCTCTCCCTCTGTCTCTCTCTCGATACCCCTTTCTATCTATCTATCTATCTATCTATCTATCTATCTATCTATCTATCTATCTATCTATCTATCTTTTAATGTCTTACTCGATTTTCCTTTATTCCTCATTTTACTCCTCATCTCTCCTCACCACAAAAACAGTGTCCCCTCTCCTCCTATACGGGTTTGGAGACGGCCCAGGAAACATGTTGCTCCAGAACCACAGAAGTGGCTGACTCAATCTATTCAGGAATAGAGGACAGAATAGATACAATGAGAAGGATAGAGAGATAGAGAGAGCTAGCGGGGGAGGAGAGGAAAAAAAGGTGAGAGACAGAGAGAGAGAGGTGGTGATGGAAAAAGCAAATGAGCAGAAAATAGGAGAATGTTAGTCACAGAGAGGGAGAGAGAGAGAGAAAGAGAAAGGGGAGTGGAGGAAAAGTGAAACATGCATATGGGGGTAAATGATAATTGCGTTTGTTGTCTGTTATGCACACAAAATGGATGCCCCTGCCATCAAGTGTAGCAGCATGCTACATAAAATAATATAGCTATCATTACTATGGCTAGTGATAAACATGAAGTACCTACATGCATGCTTGCACTCACACAGACACACATACATAGTGTGTGTGTGTTTGTGTGTGTGTGTGTGTGCGTGTCTGTGTGTGTGTGTGTGTGTGTGTGTGTGTGAGAGAGAGAGAGAGAGAGAGAGATAGAGAGAGATCACAGAATGGCCTGGAGGGTTCTCTGTGTCCAGTGCTACCCCTCTTATCTCCTAACACATCTTCTTGGCATGTTTGGTGTTTCTCTCCTTCACTTACTCCTGTTTTTGCCCTTTCCTTCATCAAGAAAATGCCTGAGAGTGCTGCATGAATAAATTGAATAAAAATTCTACACATTCCCCGAGGAACTCTTGTTACAGTACTGGTAAAAGGTCGAGGGCCTCGGATCGATGAGAAATTACATTGTGTCTGGAAGCGGTTTAGCTTTTAATTCCCTCACCTGCCACATTGGGTGGGAAGAAGGGAACAACCGAGGGAGGGAGGGAAAGAAAGAAAGAAAGAAAGAAAGAAAGAAAGAAAGAAAGAAAGGGATAATGTAAATTTGGAAAGGCTCTATGCCAGCTTCTCGTCTTTCGCCTCTGGACTTTTTTCCCCTTTTCTTTCCTTTTCTTTCTTTTTCCTTAACTAACATACACCTACCGCCCTGAATAAGAGCTGACTTAGTAAATGGGCCAACTGGGCCCAGGCCTAGGGGGGAAAGAGGGAGGGGGGGGGTCTAGGGCAGGGTCCTTCAAAGTAAGGTATATTACATGTATAGGTAATAAGCTCAGTGGAGCAAATGTTCCAAAGGAAGCACACCGTTTATACAAACATGCAATTCCAGAGTAGACCTTCCTAAAATATGATACAGCTCTCCCTGATGTTGTGGGAAAAAAACAGCTTGGCGACTTGAATTTTGAGTGGCAGGGGGTGTATGACAATTTTGTGTCCAGGCAAAAAGGATCCTATAGGAATCCTATGAGACCTCTATAGTATGTATAATACTTACGTATAAAATACTTATATGATGTTTTACAGTATGGCTACCATCATTCTAGATTTTTTTCCTCCCTAAAGTCTTGCTGTAGTAATAATGTAGTGCTATAGTATGTCCCAAAATACTATAAAATTCTACGGTATCTGTAGTATTCCTATAATATTTCTATAGTAATAAAATGTCCCAAAATACTATAAGATTCTTATAGTACTCTGTGGTACTCTGGGGGGGGTTCTGAGTCCATAATACAGCCCTGCATCCTCTCCGCACTGTTGAAAGACAGCCTGTTAATGTTGTGGGTCTGACAGTGCAGAACCATTATCGGGTTCAATGTGGCCCAGTTCTGGTCCGGATGTGGTGGGTCCTGGTTGGGTCCAGCTCAGGCCTGATGTGCTCCTAGAGGCAATTGCTTTGTGAGGGCATTGTCCTCCTCCACCCCTCTGCCCCCGAGGGGACAAAAACCCACTGACTCAAAAGAGTGCTTCTGATCAGAGCAAGAAAGAGAGAGCAAGAAAGAGAGAGAGAGCAAGAAAGAAAGAGAGGGAGAGAGGGAGAGAGAGAGAGAGAGATAGAGAGAGAGAGCAGAGCAGAGCAGAAAGGGGGCTAGAATAGGATGGGTGATGGAATGAAAAGCAGGGGAGCGCTGAAAAGAAGCGGGTGAGTGGAAGAGAGAGGAGGGACGCCGTGGCTGAATGGGGATCAGTAAAAGAGCACATGAATAAAGAGATATGCTTGTGTGCCAGTGACTGAAAGAGCAGGGTGTCAGAGAGGG
>CM059279.1:11511727-11519227 GCA_030347295.1 Setipinna tenuifilis
GTGGATGATGTCACGTCATGTAACAGTAAATCTACAGATGCAAATGAGCATAAAGGAACATGCAAGAACATTTTATGTGCTAGGTATTAGGACAATGGGTGGAAATCCTTTATGATTTTATCATAAGGAAAACAGACTACAGACAGATGTCAGCATCACTGCATCAGTATCAAGCAAATTGATGCTTTAGTTCATCAAATATCATAAAAAATAAGAGTAGGACTTTAGCATAACCACTTTGCCTAAAGTGGATAATATAAAGGATGAACTCTGCTGAATCTCCGATATGCCTCATTGAGTAGAGTTCTTTTAATTACTGTTTAGATTATTTTGGGTAACAGCTGACCTCACTGAAATTGTCCAAATGCTGTACAAAAATAAATCAAGATGTTTTGACCAAATGTGTTGGAAAACCTGCTAATCTATTAGCTGTATAATTTTAAATGTTATTTATTTTTCATTCCTAATTTATTTGGGTTAACCAATGAAAATAGAGGTTAGATGTGCTGAATGCAGACTCTATGGAGCTGGGGTGAGCGTTGACTGACCAATCTAAACATTTTGCTTGCCTAAGCACAAATGTATTGATTTCTGAAATAGCCCTATTTTAAACGATTCTGTGACCCTATGCAATAAATGCGAGCACAGGATTAACGCACTGGCTGGGTTCAGCACCATGGACAGCGATCGCTGTTGTGACGCTATTGACTAACACTGAGGTGCTGTAAAACGAGATATGTGTATGTGACAAGACAAGTCGTCAATGGATCATTTATGAGATGAATCTTAGACGTTTGGCTTCTTGACAAATGGGTAATATGTTCGTGACTCGACAGCAGCACACTCTTGAACCTGGGGCATTAACGATTACAAATGGGTTAGAATGCCCAGCTTTGTTTCCGCTTAGCGTTGTGAAAAATGAACATTTTTAGATTTACTCGTGTTGACTACTGTGTGTGTGTGTGTGTGTGTGTGTGTGCTGTGACAGTTGCAAAAAAAACTAGAACAAATAAATAGTCACTCATTAATTTTTTACAGCTTCACTCAAATAGAGGCAGCTCGGGACGTACAGGCTATTTTTAGCACAAGCCGGTATTTGTGAATTGAGCCAAACAAGGTAAATGCTTTTCTGTTGCAAATGACGCAGCTCATGCTGCTTGTGCTGGCCGGACTGATGTTTAAAGGGTTATGGCGCTTTAAGAGGCTAGCTTCTTCATTCTCCTTACCTCCGTCTACCCGGGAAGACAAGGGGGTTGTTGTACGTTGTTTTCTAATGGAAGCGCAGAGACAGATGAGTCTGGCACCGAGAGACACACAGCAAAAGTTATAGCCTATTGGCGCGCTTGAAAACACACACACACACACACACACGGAGAGAGAGAAAGAGAGAGAGAGAGAGAGAGAGAGAGGAAGACCGTGCTACAGCGGAACTCAAAACCATCATTATGACAGTGCTATATAAATCTATCAGACTGCAAACAAAAAATGATAATAGCTTACAAATGAAAATCAGTAAAATCACTACATGGCAAAACTGTAGGAAAGCTAACCCATTCAATCCTGAACTCGGTATGTTGTGATAATAGAAACTGTAATTCACAGTGAAAACGATTCATGGAGGTAGAACTAAAGAGGGAATGTGAGGAGTTGCTGTAAATATAAAAGGAAAGAACACGAGCAAAAGAGAAAGAGAGATAGTGAGCGAGAGAGAGAGAGAGAGAGAGAGAGAGAGAGAGAGAGAGGGCGCATGTCTAATATCTCCTTGCAGCCACTAGACGCTCCTTACCACTGGCGAGTCTCGCTCTCCCTCTCCCCCATCTTACATGTGTAACGTTTAGTGAGCCGGACAGAGCCTTCTCCAGCGGCTGTGGACACTGCGGGGAGAATACAGCAAGCATGGATTGTTAAAACTCAATCTCTCTATTTTTCTCCCTTCTTTTTTCCTCTCTCTCTTTCTCTTTTCCTGTCGCTCTGTCCGCGTGTCACCATCCTCAATGTCTCCCGACAGCTTTTAATGCAACGAAAATGAGGATTACTTACTTACAGCTGATCTTGGTATTTACTGGCTTTTGGGAAATGGCAATGGGGGCTTTTCCGAGCAGCGTTCAAATCGGTAAGTAAAGCCAATTAATATAGACTGTGTGGTTTCGTGTATTTTGGTGGTGCAATTTCGTACCCGTGAGATGCATTCTCCGTGCATTCAGTTAAGAGGATTTATCATTTCTTTTACCCTTGCTCATTCGGATCGAAGTGCATTCACTAAACGTTATCAATCATGACTCATAATGAGAGAGATTATTTGTAATTGTTTCATCCCCACGCAGAGCGTTGAAATCAAGCACAGTGTTTCCGCTGTCGTCTTTTCAGTGCAATTTAATCTCATTTTTTGAATTTGCTCGACGTCCTGCGCTCATTAATGTTTTAGTTCGCTTTGTTCCGCTGCTTTCCGTTGGAAAGCGCCACTGCAGTATTCTCACTGGCAGACAGTGTTAGCGCGGGATGCCTATCCTGGACGCTCCATCACACTACTCGACTCGGATGAAAGTTTCGCATTACACAGGATTCGCTCGCTTGCCTTGCTTGCTTTAGATTAATATCCCCCATCCCGCCCCCCTCCTCATTCTGCTCCCCTCCACGTTAACACAAACACAAGTAAAACGGGATGACCAGCACACGTAGCCTACACTAACACACACATACACACACACACATACATACATACATACATACACGACACACAAGCGTGGACAAATGCACACACATATACAGACACAGGCTACGGACATACAGCTACACGGGCAAGCAAGCACACAGTTGAACACACTACACTGGCTCGCATAGATAAAATTGATGCTATATAATTTATTCAGTCATTGCATCTCGCGTTGCAATGGTCTGGTCAGGAGGCGACTTAATGAAATTCCGGTCTTTGCCACATCCTCTCCCTCCTGACAGCACTGCCGATAAAGTTAACACACTAAATATGGTCCAGTGAATTCACCAAACACCCCCTTTGATTTCAGATGACATTTACATATCACTGCAATGCACACAGCCTTGCCGTTGTGTGAGTGAACGCTCTCGCAGCCAATCCAAAGGAGATATACTAATTGAAGGAATATCGAACTAGACCGCGCCATACCGCCTTTTGCTCAAACGTGAACCATAATTAAAAGATTTAGAGCATGCCGGCCGATATCAGATGCAAATCCGATTCACTTCGATAGATTATGATGGAACTGTCTGAAGCAATTTATAAAATGCAAATACAGTCGGCCATATACTGAGACTGATGTATTTATTGGTATATTTTGTAGTCGTTTATAAATGACATGCCATTTTTATGACAGAGATGATTGCTTTCCTTAATATGTGGTCTCTTCCCTTCCTCCCCCTTCTCTCCTCGCCTCTCCTTGCTCTCTGTCTCTCTGTCTCTGTCTCTGTCTCTCTCTCTCTCTGTCTCTCTCTCTCTCTCTCCACCTCTTCAGGGGGACTCTTCATCAGAAATACCGATCAGGAATACACAGCCTTTCGCCTGGCCATCTTTCTGCATAACACTAGCCCCAACGCAACAGAGGCCCCTTTCAACCTGGTGCCTCATGTAGACAACATAGAGACCGCCAACAGTTTCGCCGTCACCAATGCCTGTGAGTGACAGCTGCATTTCCATCATGGCATGTAACTGGGAGAGGGAGAGGGGGGTTAGGGGGTGTGGAGGTAGGACAGTGGGGGTGTTGGGAGCTGTGTGAGTGTGTGGGAATAGAGAGATGTTACTGAGAAATAGAATTGGTGTTGGTTTAAGGGATTGGTTGGTTTGGTGGCTCATGTCCTGGAAAAGTGAGTGTATGAGTGAGTATATAAAGGTGAGAGCCACTGAGGACAGGCCACATCCACAAGACCCCTGAGGCAGAACTGAGGGAGAACACACACACACACACATACACACACACACACACACACACACACACACACACACACACACACACTGTCCAGGCCACTATCACAACACAGTTTTCAAATCCCATTTGAATTGCTTGTGTGTGTCAAAGGTACAAATGACGATTGAGAGTCCTTCAATCTCACAACACATTGCATCATTTTACACTAATGCTCCCTGCGTTTGTATGGGTGTGCGTGTGTGTATGTGTTTCTCTGTATGTGTATGTATGTGTGAGTGTGTGTGTGTGTGTGTGGGTGTGGGTATGTGTGCACATGTGCATGTGTATTACTATATGTGTGTGTGTGTGTGTTCGTACATTTTAAGTCTCTGATTGTGTATGTGGGCTGAAAGGGCCTCCCTGGTGGGCCTGTGTTTTATTCCATTACTGCTGTGTCTGGCTGGCATGTGAGATAAAGACAGTGGGAGGTGTGACGGAGGGGATTTGGGCTGGCTGCAGGCGAGGTGTCTGCCAGGGCCCGCTCCCCTCATCTGGGCCCCGAGAGGCCAGGGTACACGCCTGCCATGGGACCTCCACTCTGGAGCTGTTGGTGGGTGGAGTCCTTCAATCTCACAACACATTGCATCTTTTTACACTACCTGTTTTTTAATGCTTCCTGCGTGTGTGTGTGTGTGTGTGTGTGTGTGTGTGTGTGTTGGGGGGTCTGTCATGCAGTGGAAATACACACACAGACGGCAGCCATGCTGAATATGGTGTCCATTATGGAGATGTTCTGATGTTTGGTTTCCTTTCAGTAAATGGGTGTAATGTTGGCAATTCTCCATCACCGGTGTGAACTTTGCGCTCATTATTTAGGTCCTTTCCTTGCTTTGCCTTTCCATCAGTCTTTTTTTTCTATTCTTCTCTCAGTGTAAATCTGTTTGTCATCATTTTGTCGTCACGGCAGGAGTTCTTAGACAAGGTGCTGGCAAAGCAAATACTGATTCTGATGTTTAATAAAATGCTTGACACATTGATAATGGACAAAACGTGTTTGTGTAACATAGGACATGGTGCAGTCAAAGTTTTAAAAAGCTTAAAAAGAGCAAAAGCTTAGTAAATGTGGTTCCTTCTTAACCTACTCAGTGTCTTTAACTCGCACTCAAAGGATTTTTGGCTGTTGGGAGTCTGAGCGTGCCTACTTTTGATGATGAAATGATTAGCATAACATAACATAACATTACTTGGCTATTTGGCAAGGCCATGGTTAAATAATGTGTGCTTCAGGTGCAATAAGACAGCAAAAATAGGCCTCTATCCTTCAAACAGATGGCGCTTAGTGACTGTTATGTTTTAATGAGCTTTCAGCTTCTGTAAACCTTCTTCAGGCAAAGTGTGGTACTGCAGATTACCCTGGTGGCTCAGCACATTCCTCCCCACTGCAGGTGTTGTTGCTCAGGCTGAATTTTCTTACAAAACAGCCAAGATTCTCTCTTTTTTAAAAACCACCCTTGGTCCCATTTATCACATTGTATAATGACCTTAGCTGTATGCAATTTTGTACCTGGAAAGGTCTCTGTGAGTTAATAACTGTGTCATCAGGTCTTACAGTGTAGGGAAAGGGAAATGTAAATGACCCACAAACGGAGAGAGCTCTGGTCAATGGAAACCATCCTCCTAGCCTGAAATGTGTCATTTCAGAGGGGCATTCCTGCAATTCAGCTCAGATTCAACAAATCTGTGTATGTTTTTCAAACCTATCAAAACTATGATTATTGCCCCATTCAAGTCTTTTTCTCTCTATAGTTTTGTAGTGGATCAGACATGTATTTGTTTGTTTCTGTAACATCTGCATAGCTGTTTTTCATGGATGAAGTCTTAGGAATGGCCCCATTGCCTATTTCCCCCCCTTCCATCATGATCTCTTTCCTTTAGTCTTTTCTGAGTACTCTTACTAGCACTATTTAGTCCCATCTTGCTTTCTCTCTTCCTCTCTGTGGTTCCTCCTCCTCCTTCTTATCTCTCCAGCCTGGCTCCATCCCAGGACTTTTGGTAGTCGACACCATTAGTGGGTGATGCTGCTGCTTTTGGGAATGAGAGGGCTGATCCATGCCGCTGTTACTTAGTTCCGACTATCTTCCTCTGATTCCTCCAGGCAGTGGATAAAAAAGCATAACATCGCCCCGCCCCGCCCCATCCCATCCCACACACTCCTCTCTCCTGCTCCTCTCTCTCCTCCTCTGGAAAATGGCATGTAAATCAATGAGTAAATGAAGTGGGTGAAAGCCATCTTATGAAAAGACTCGCTCTGACCTTGACATGCGGTTTGTGGAAGCAGCAATATAAAGATTGCCACGCTGTTTTCTTGGTCCGCATTATGTGCCCAAAGGATTTCTTTCCCTACCTCATTTTCTTTCCGCTTGTCTCACAGAAGGGTAGAGAACATTGCTCTGCCTGTTTCGACAGAGATTCCCATTAAAGGAGATGAGTCAGTTTAAAAAACAATGTTTTTCCCACATCTTTGTGTTGAGGGAACTACCGTTAGATGACAGTCACTTCTTGAGTGCAACTATTAGTGTGTGTGATCATGTTGGAGTGCTGGAGTAGGTTGCCACCACTGTGCAAGCTGTCAGAGACTCCCACAGAGAGTGGGGGAGTCAGTCTGTTTGGCCTTTTACACTGGAACACCAGAACAAGAGACTGTTTGAGACATTAAAGAGATAACACAAGAGTCAGGGACAAGAGAGAGGAAAGAAGGAGGGAGGATGCTGGAAAGACAGACTGAGAGAGAGACAGAGAGAGAGAGAGAGATAAAAATAGAGAGAGAGAGATTAATTGACTAACGAAAAAAAAAAACAAATTGAGAGAGAAGACACCCCAAACAAAGGATAAGATTCATGATGAAATGAGAGCGTGGTTTGTGTGCTTTGTGTGTTTGTGTGTGTGTGTGTGTGTGTGTGTGTGTGTGTGTGTGTGTGTGTGTGTGTGTGTGTGTGTGTGTGTGTGTGTGTTTAGGGTGATTTTAGTGTGATTGGGATGTTTATTTTGGCAGCAGGTGAATGAGCAGGACAAATATTCTCAGGATTTAGGAACCGAATGGGAATCCCTACGAGACTCTCCAAAGCCATTATTTCATTAGGGTTAGATCAGGTTTACTTGGAGAGATCATTTTATGGCTCACTCTTTTGTTGAAAAGCCTTGCAATTTCTGTTATCTTTTCTAACTTAATATTTTTGGAAAATATATATAATTTTGTACTTCAAATAATGTTTTGGATTGGGATTTCATTTTATGTTTTTTTTTTCTAAATAATGTTATGTCAAAGATTTAAGGAAGATATCTTGACATACTTCTTCTTTTGATTCTGAGTCATTTTGGTTTGATTTTCACCCAAAAGGGGTTTTCCTTTTTTTCTTTTCTTTGAGGCATCTGTCTGTGATTTTTTTCTTCCACAGTATGGTGGATTAGGCTTCTCAGACTTAGAGGACTACAGCTGCATCACTAATAGTTGGTTCACAAAAGAGCACTTTACTCTCTTGATTTAGATTCTGCCTTAGTGGGTCGCAGCAGAGCAGACAAGATGGCATCCACACAGAGAGACTTGATGATGGTCATGTAATGG
>CM059279.1:11529227-11536727 GCA_030347295.1 Setipinna tenuifilis
AGATCAAGACCAGCCTATACAAAAGGCTAGCCTTTATCTGTGTGTGCTTGTCTGTATGCGCTCGTGTGTGTGTGTGGCCTGCCCTTCTGTGTGCGTGCATGTGTGTGTGTGTGTGTGTGCATGTGTGTGTGTGTGTGTGTGGCCAGCACTTGTGTGTGTATGTGTGTGTGTGTGTGTGTGTGTGTGTGTGTGTGTGTGTGTGTGTGTGTGTGTGTCTGTGCCAAAGAGTATGCCCTAATGACTGTCCCAGATGGACTGGCAAGCACATGTATTGGGTTCAGGTCTGCATTAGGTAGCACAGGCCTGAGTCATGCTTCTATCCGGGGGAGATGGACTGCAATGGGAGTAGAGCTCCACTACATGAATAAGCATGAAGTCACTGCTCTCCTCATGGAGTCACTGCTCTCCTCTTTTCTGCTACAATACAGACAATAAGTCAGACTTAGTCAGAGAGGTAGCCCATACAAACATGGCAAAACGGAAGACTGTGTGTGTGTGTGTGTGTGTGTGTGTGTGCGTGCGTGTGCGTGTGTGTGTGTTTCAGAGATATGGAAAACAGCATGTGAAATGTAAGGGATTCTATTAGTATGAATACATTCATATGCTTAAGAATAGAGATGTATACACGTCCCTGTGTGTGTGTGTGTATTTGTGTGTGTGTGTGTGTGTGTGTGTGTAGGGGACAGGGGAATCCTAACCAGCTCATTGAGCTGTTCCTCAGCTCACCCCAACAAGACGCCACACTGAGTTTCCATCACACACTCCAAGTCCTAGCTTAGTCAAGACAGGTCAGCGTCACACACACACACACACACACACACACAAACACACACACACACAAACACACACACACACACACACACATGCACAAAAAACACATATAAAACAGGAGATGGGAGTAAATGGTAAAAGTCAGAGAGAGAGAGAGAGAGAGAGAGAGAGAGAGAAAGAAGGAGTGAGAGAGGATAAAAGACTAGAGCGATAAGACCAGAGGAAAACAGCAAGAGAAGATGTGTAAGCACAGGCCGGCGTGCTGGTGAAACGGTTGTGGATAAGACAGGAAAACCAGAGGGACACGAAAGAAGGGAGGGAAAAAAAAACGTGTGAACGTCAGCGAGCCAGAGAGAGAAAGATGAGAACGGCTCTCCTCCATTATGTGTGTGTACTCTGAGCGGGCTAATACAGTGGCTGGGATACACACTCCCACACACACACACACATACACATATACACGTGCACACACACACACATACACACAGACACACACACACTCACACACACTTACACACATACACATATACAAGTGCACGCACACACACACACACACACACATACACACACCCACATACTTACACACTCACACAGACACACACACACACACACACAAATGCACAAATTCACACACATGCACACGCACACAAACACACACGCTAGTACACACACACAAATACAGACATGCACACACACACACACACACACACACACACACACACACACACACACACACACACACACACACAATTATACACACGCAGCGCACTAATACAGCGGCTGTGTGATCAAGCTTGGCGAGAACCCAAACAGACAGGTCAGAGCGCTCACTGCGGCAAGATCAGCACCGTGGCCCCCGCTCCTCCTGGCAGACGAGCGCCACGAAAATCATTCCTGTTTTCTCCTTCTCCTTTTCCCTTTTTTCCCCTCCAGCTGTGGGGAAATCACTTTTTTAACACATTATCAAGCAGCAGCATCTGTTTCCTTATCGTCCAATTAAATTCCTCATGATGGTGGCACAGATACTTTATGTTTTTAATTATTTTATTTTATTTTTTTTGCTGTGTGTCCTGAAAAAACCCCTAATGCTGCATCCAGGGGTGTAGTGGTAAAATAACAGGTGGGTAAACTATAAATTCGGTAAACACATAGAAGTACACCCTCTGTGTGTCATTAGACGTTTTAAAGCAACACTAAAGCACTTTTTCAAGCACTTTTGCCCTCTAGGTTTGAAGTAGGATTGTCTTTCTTATGTCTTATTCGAAAGTTTGCTTCTGCAAACTTACATTGTGCGGTTATAGCCCATGGAGTGCCGATCAACCTGTTCCAAGTTGATGAATCACTGAAACGATTTTGGATTTCGATTCATTAAAAACATGTTTGGACAATACCAAATGGTCTCTAAATCACCTATTGTAAATGAAGATGATGTAGTGGGATTTTTAGTGTTAGAAGTTGTATTTCATGCTTTCACTCTTTTGTAAAGACAATAATCTTACAGTAATGGACAGGTCGATAAACTCTACTGAGAGGGGAATAAACTCCTCTCAGTAGAGGCGTTTATTTTTGACATCTGAGAGGTGGGTAAAGTCCATGTACTTGTGTTTACCCTCCACTACAGCCCTGGCTGCCTTGTTGGACGCATCTGCCTCCATCTCTGCCTCCAGTGGTTTACTGCAGCATTATTCATGGTCACATTTCAATGCCTCCTTCGTTACCACCCCACCCCACCCCCCAATCACCACCCTCCTCCCCCAACTCTTTTCCCACCCACAAAATTCCATACCCTTCCCACACACCCTCCTTTATTCTTTGCGAATAAATAAACAGTTTTTTTTTTTTTTTGAGTAACACTTTTCATGGAAGCATTACGAGTCTAGCTGGCAATGGCGAGAGAGCGGGAAACTGATGAGCCAGCAGCGCATGTGTGTCGTGTGTGTGTGTGTGTGTGTGTGTGTGTGTGCGTGTGTGTGTGTGTATGTCACCTGAGCACATCAATGGCCTCCCTGAGGCGCGGTCTGATGGCCTGTCATAGCTGGCCTAGGAGATGCCTGAAAAGACTGGGGACAGCAGTACCAACAGACAAACACACACATACACACACACACACACACACACACGCATGCATACATACTCGTACACCCAAATGTGCATGCACACATACACAAACACACACACACACACACACACACAAACACACACACACACACACACACACACACACACATACACACACACACACACACACACACACACACACACACACACACATACACACAAGCACACACACACACATACACACACACACAGTAACCAAAAACTACCATCACTCTAGGATGTCCTACCCTCTCTCTTTCCTCCTGACATTTTTTTTTGTGACAATAAAGTACCATGGAATTACAGAATTAGAATTGAGCCTTGTTGACAGAGTAGAGTGGTGTTTTGTGGCGTGCTGTGTGTGTGTACGAGAAAGAGAGAGCAGGTATTGCAAGAGTAAATGGGGCAGAGGACACAACTATCATCACTATCTGATGTTAACTGATGTTAATGATGTTAATATGAAACCATTCACCACAGAGGGAAACCAGACTCAAATGACAATCTATGTAGGCCTAAAGCACACACATCCGCCTCAAGTAGTCTGGCTGCTGGACCAAATAGCAAAGTCAAAGAACAGAAAGAAAGTCTGCGACACCTGTGTGCTCTCACAAAAGTCATGGCTTTTTTAGGCACGTGCCCTTCATCAGAAGGTAACCATCTGCCACACGATGCCACACAAGTGCACAGGCCCTCCCGCTTATTTATTTGAGGCTTTGCAAAAGCCCATAGTCAGTATTATAAAAATCCTGCCTTTCGATTGTCTTGTGACACGACCTAATTAATGGATGACAGAGATCTGTGAAGTTGAGCTGTCGAGTGGAGGTTCTGCTTAATTTCCCTCTCAGACAGATGAACTGCACTGCACTCCCAGACAACAAACTGCAGTCTGAAGCCCTCCAGGCCTGTCTGCTTGTCTGCAATGGGAAAACTCTACCGTTTTAAATAGGGCATGAAGTGATCTTGTTAATGTGAACAAAGAACCAAAACACACAATAAACAACTTCATATAATAGCGAGAAAGAAGTGTTAAAAATATTATTGCCCTACACTGCTGTGTAATCAATAAGGGGAACCGAAAGCTACGGTACGGAAATGTCTCTGAAATTAGACTGAATGTAGCTTTGGAGTAAATTATCACATCTTTATGTGTATTGCCATAATCATTTTTGGTAAATCTCATTTTACAGTGTTTTTGAAGCTCTGTTATTCATATCAGCTTATCAGGGAAAACAGAGAAAACCTCCAGTGCTTTCATTGCGTCGATATGGCTAACTAGCACACAGGAATACTAATATGATGAAGTAGCTGGCAACCATTACCTCGAGCTTTACTCCCAAAATGAAACAATATCCATTTAATTATTACTTTTGAATGTGACCATGTTTTAATTAATCTGTGTAATATATGGCTCTGGGGGGAAATTGTGTGATGATTTCCGAGCAGCGATGCATTTGTTTGCACTGAAGTAAGTTCCACTGTAGCAGGAGAAACAGGAGGCAGCACAGCGTAGCCCAGCGCATGGGTGACCAGCTATTTGTGTGGTGTGTAGCGTGTGTGCTAGATCCCTGGAGTAGGTCAGGCCCGCTGGTGTCGTAAAGCCCTATCGACGAGCTGCAGCCAGGGTCATGAGTGCTGCTCGGCCATCGTAAACTATCGGCGCTGTGTGCTGCATGTCTCTCAGGGTGGGGGCATGTCGGCGGTCCGTTTACAGGAATAGGTCAGCGTGTTGCTCCATCAAGCCTTTGGCCTAGCGAGTTTCCGCTAAGTATGCCAGTGCCATTATGCACCTTGGCAAGGATCCAGTCCCCCAAGGATGGCGGTGGCCTTATTTCAGGAAGCCCTGGGACTGACCTAGGAGATTACGACCCTCGCAGGAAGAGTCCCTCTGTGGCACAATGCTGGAAGGACCACTGACAGGGGAGATTCCTGATTCACTTCCAGGGTTGGTCACTAGTCATGGGCAGTGTTTTAGTGCTATTTTTGTCTTAAATCATATCTAATGATGTACTAAAGGGTAAATGCACATCAACATAGCCTACACTTTAAATCGCAAAAGAGCAGTTTTCTTGCCTTTTTTATAATTGCTAATGTTAAAAATATGCATAGTTTAATTACCCTTTTATTCCACTATGAGTATCATTAACCTACCACTTTACCACCAACCATATCACATGGTTTGACATTCTGCTGGCACACCAGTTGGATTAAACGAATAGCTATTTCCTCACTGAATACTGAAAAAAGCCTTCTGTTACTTCAAATTTCATTATTTTCTCGCTTACATTGCCGCTGGCTTGTGTGCCGATTTTAGGGACTGATTCAACTGCTGCAGTGCTTCTCTAGAAGAGGGAAGAAAGGTCCTTTGGGTTTTAGCCACAGAGGCTCAGGAGAGATGGAGAAATGACTCTCTCATCCTGAGGCAGATGAGTTTGCACCTCACTGCACTCGCGTCTGATTGGATCGGGCCTGCGAATGGCAGACGAGGTGTCCATACATCCCCCTGTGTGGTGTTCCAAGAGGCACAAGGGTGTGACCGCAGCCATGGTCACAACGTGTAGCTCTGGCCTGCTGAATCAAAAAGAACTGGAAACGCTTGTTTCCTGATTTTTGTGTATGGCCTGTATTGTTTCAGCAGCTTCATCAAATACAGATGTGTGAAACCATTGAGCTTCTGTGTGTGATCTCTACCCTTTTGGCATTTGTACTGAGTTACGCACAGGGTGAAACAATGGACTAAGACATAGGCGCAGACTCCACTTCTACTTCACAGATCAAAAGAGACAGCATAGATAAACCACTGGGCTGAAAATTCTCCATTTCTTCATGAGCACTAAGACATGCAGCTCAGCTCTTCCTGAACTGAATAAAAATGTACTTTCACCTGATTTTACTGAAGCATGGCAAAACAAGATACTATTGCTCTTATGTATTAGCTATGATACATGTGACTAGCATACCACAAGACACAAACAAATATATCGCTCTTTTGTCTGCATTTTGAACCAGAACTATTTTTTAAACATAGGATTATCATAACAGAGATCAAAGAATATCAATATTTACATCTCAATCTACAAGACAGTATGACCCTTCATTATACAGAAGGGATGACTGATTGGAGAGGGGCCATAAGGACGTGACATGGACCCTCCCTGGCTGTGTCTGACTGCCTTTGAGCCAAGCAGGGAGTAGTGGCGATGGTGGGGGTGCAGAGAGGGACACTGGGTCATGCAGAGAGGGACATTGGGTCCTGCCTGGTCCGCCTCTTCACTGTCTGTGTTTACCGCTGCTGAAGCTGAGCCACTGGGCTGGAAGGGACAGTCGTGCTCCCCAGGTGCCTCATTTGGGCGGCCACTCAGAAGCTTTGTGCAGTTCTAAATACATCCCTTTCACATCCCTATTGTGTTCAGAGAGTGAGAGAGAGAGAGAGAGAGAGAGACAGGGAGAAATATGAAGGAAAAAAAGAAAAGGGGTCAGAAAGAGAGAAAGAAGGTGAGAGGAGGGGGAGAGGCAAAAGAAAGGGAGAGAAAGAGAGAAAGAGAAAGACAGAGAGAGAGAGACTCTCTTGAGGATTTGGGGATTTAGGACATTATCTGTGATAAGTGAACATGGACGCTTGATTTGTCTTGAAATGGCTTCCAGAGCATGCCCAGTCCAGTCGATGTCCCAGTACTGCTGTGTTTACTCTCCAAGTCTGTTTGAGCTTAGCAGTCCACACAGAGAGGTGGGGTGGACACTGTGATGGAATGGCCTGTTATGGAGTAGATGCAGAGACTAAATTGATTACATGAAAGCATCAGACTTCAATAGATAACAGATATGGAGATGAATCGATGGACAAGGATAGACAGTGTATTCATGAATGATTAATTGTATAACCACAGATGTATAGATGTGTAGATACCAATAAATAGCATATTCCAGTGTCTGTTTTGCAAAAACAATGCAGAGGTTTGGTAAGACGCAGTGCTCTCCTGTCTACCCCCTTCAATCCCCCTCCCCCTTCCTCTCTCCCCTCCTCCTCCCTGCATTCTCCCTCCCTCACTCCCTCCCTCCCTCCATCCGTCCGTGATTAATGACTCCGGGCCTGAGTCTATTTGCCGAACGTCGTACAGAAGCTACACACGCGTTAGCTGTGTTTAAGGAGTGTGACTGGAAAACAGCCACCTTCTGACATTCAAAATGGACCAGGTCTCCCAGACACAAAGCCCAAGTGGGGTGTACGCGTGTATGTGTGTGTGTGTATGTGTGTGTGTGTGTGTGTGTGTGTGTGTGTGTGTATGTGTGTGTGTGTGTATGTGTATGTGTGTGTGTGTTATGTGTGTGTGTGTGTGTGTGTGTGTGAGAGAGAGAGAAAGCGAGGGGGGCAGTTGAATGCAAGCCATTTCCTCTTGTCTCTACACAGCAGGGCTCCCCACTGATGTAACCCAATGTCCACCACGGGAGCCCACCACTGCAGTCCCCTCCTTCAGATTGCTATTGTTTGCTTTATTGTTACCATGAAATTCCTTACAAATAGGAAAAGAATGGAGTAGCTTCAAGCAAGGCTTTCAACCCGTTCTTGGAACCTTAGGCATTTTGCTAGGAACAGAAATGAATTTTGATGTTACGGAAGAGAATTGTTCATTT
>CM059279.1:11541727-11546727 GCA_030347295.1 Setipinna tenuifilis
GAATATTTCTCTCTGGCTGTAGAAGATGAATGTTTTGGTCTGTAGGTGGCCATATCGTGGTTAAATTATTTACAGTCTTGAGATGGTGGTCCTTTGTCTTCCGCATATCTGTTATTTGTAGACATTTGTTGTGTTTATGCGTATGTGTCTGAGACAGAGAGAAGCTAAGCAAATATGTGTTGACAAAATCGGTTTGTGCGTGTGTCCGTGTGTGTCTGTGCGCATGTGTGTGTGTGTGTGTGTGCGCGCGTACGTGCATGGGGGTGTCAGTTTGTGTTTGTGTGTGTGTGTGTTTGTGTGTGTGTTTGTGTGTGTACTTTATTGCTTCCTGTTGCAATATGTGAGTTTATTCGTACTGTCAGGATCAGCTCAGAATTGATTCAGTAATCTATTGGTGCTTTATTCTCGTCCGTGCGCACTATGCGGAGGGAGGTAAACTTGGGGCTCCTTTTCATCCTCTGCACTAATGTACCCTCTACCAAGCAACTCTCCCTGACAGTGCCGCTTGACATTATTGTGACAATGTTTTTGCACACTGTTGTGACGGTGTTTTTGCAGGCTGAGAGAGAACGACGGAGAGAGGGAGAGAAGGAGAGAAGGGGAGAGAGGGGGAGACAGATAGAGAGGAGACAGGGAACGAGGAATAAAGATTAAGAGAGAGACAGAGAGCGATGTGGAGAGATGAGGAGAGTGAGACAAAGAGGGAGAGAGAATAAGAGACGGACAGAGAGAGAGCAAAAGAAAGACAGATGGGAAGAGAGGAAGAGGTAAAGAGACAGATAGAGAGGGTAAGAGCAATAGAGATGGACATAAAGAAAGGCACAAAAGAGAGAGAGAGAGAGAGAGAGAGAGAGATGACATGGCTTGCACCCTAACTCCTCTCGCACTCCTCTCGTTCCCCTGAGTGAGTCATTCTCTGCGTGCGGTCCATCCACTGAATGAAAGCACAGTGCAGCCCGGGCCAACTGCACTCCAACCACCCCCCCACCCCAGCCCCAGCCCCAGCCCCAGCCCCCACCCCCACACGCAGGACACACCCCACCATACGCCATTCATCCAGTCTTGCTGTGCAGAGATGCAGTGGGGGGGGGGGGAGAAGATGAAAGATGGAGCCATTAATTGGCACAGTGAACAAAACAGCGCACACAGCCTGGCAAATGAAAACACTGTGGGATCTAAATGGCTCTATTTTTGAATGAGTGGGGGAAGATAGGTGTGTATGTGTGTGTGTGTGTGTGTGTGTGTGTGTGTGTGTGTGTGTGTGTGTGTGTGTGTGTGTGTGTGTTTTGCAGCTTGAGTGTCTATATTTTTTGCGTATGTGTGTGTGAGCCTGTGTGCAAGTCACTGTGTGTTTCCATGTGTGTGTGTGTGTGTGTGTGTGTGTGTGTGTGTGTGTGTGTGTATAGAGAAGGTGACATAAGGTCACGGCCCTGTGTGTGGAAACAACCAGACAGTGCTGTACTAGTGTTCACTCAGAATGCTCAGAGGAAGAACAATGGGCTTACTAAGTGCTTATTACAGCTCTGTAGCAGGCTAGGACCGGTCCTCCATTTTGAATCTCTTCTCAGAAGAGAACTCTTTCAAACTCTTTCAAAGGAGTTTTTAAATTGAAAAAGGTATACTGAAATTGGATCTTGAGGAGTCTTATGATAGTAAATAACCTGTCAGAACCTAGACAATATGTCATAGTCTTGGATCTATCCTAAATATCTATCATAACCTCCTCAGGAAATACTCTTTTTTTAGACTTACGTAAGTCATTTAGTTTGCCTTGGAATTTAAATACTTATTTTCTTGACTGGTTATTATTTCATTTCCCTTAGCAGTGATAGCATAAATGATCTGAGGGAAAGTGTTTTTGTCTCGAATGCAGCTAATAGTCAGAAACAGAATATTGTTATGGTGTGTGTGTGTGTGTGTGTGTGTATAAGAAGAGACAGACAGAGGAGAGACTGTTAATAGTAAAAGTGGGTATTAGACTGTGTTAAATAAAAGACACTGAAGATTGTTTTGAGAAAAACACAATAAAAAGAGGATAGCGGTGAGTGGAGATGGAAGGAGCTGTGGGTTTGTGTGGTGTTTGTGTTCTTTAACTGCATTAAGAGGGCTGAAACTGGGCCAACCCTTGTCAGAGCTCCATAAAACTCTGGGTTGAAGATGAGAAATGTGCCTTCCTTAAAGGCTTATATCTAAATAACAGACATACTGTAGCAGCAAGTCTGAGATGCTCACTTGTTCAGTAATGCATTGTGTAGTGAATGAGCCAATGGAACAGTCTACATAGTCATACTAATGACTACATATAAAGTGAGAAGTGAGTCATTCTGATCTCATGGCACATCACAGCACACAGTGAACACAACTAAATTCAACCTCTGTGTTTGGCTGAGAAGGGGGGGGGGGGGCATGCTGAGGGCACCTTAGTCAGAAGGGAGGATGGAAGAGAGTGCTGGTCAGTCATTCCCTCCATCCACCTTTCAATGTTGGGATCTGAACCTGTGACTTTTAGGCTGCAAGTCCAGCTTTGTAACTGCTAGCCCAAGACTACCCCATGTAGTATGTACCCCATGCATACTGAAAGAGTTAACATTCCCAGAGGAAAATACTGCTTCTAATCATTGTCTTTAACTATGCCAACTGTTAATTTGTTCTTCAAATTGGGGTTTTAGGAGAAACAATTCAGTTTTCAGTAAGATCTGGCCTTTGTCTTTTACTTTCTTAAAACTCCTGAGAGACAGTGTCCAGTGAAGCCTGATGTAAGTCCAAGCAGTGAGAGGGTGGACAGCCAGGTGTTGTACTGTATGCTGAGTGTTCCCCACAGTTCAATCTCTCACCTTCCAGTGCATTTATTAGCAACACCCAGCGTGTCATGGCGGACCCAGCTGAGGCCCTCTCTTCAGGAGTGCTGGGGGGAAACACGTTTTTGATTTAATTAAGACCGTTAGCAGCTGGAAGGAAGACTGCTTCAAAATCTGTCCAGTACAATATTCCTGGCAGGCAGAGGTGGACAGAGGTTGGCCAGATTGCTCTTTCTTTTCTTTTCTTTTGTTCTTCTCCTTCTCTCTCTTTCTCCCTCTCTCTTGCTCACTCTCTCTGTCCGTCTGTCTCATTTTCTCTCCCTCTCTGTCTCTCTCTGTCTGCCTCATTTTCTCTCTCCTAGTATACAGAAACACACACACACACACACACACACACACACACACACACACACACACACACACACACACACACACCCTATTTAGGGCTCAGATTATACACTCTCAGGCATCAGGTGTTGTATAGGAAGCTCTGTTTTAGCATCACCATTTTTCTTCCTCTTCCTCTTCCTCATCTCTCTCTATCCCTCCCTTCCTCTTTCTCTCTCTCTCTCAGTAATCACAAAATAAACTACACACAGCTGTGGCAGAGCTTTCTAACCATCTCCATTTTCCTTGTGTACACATCCCCCTCTCTCTCTTACACACACACACACACACACACACACACACACACACACACACACACACAGTCATCCACATATATACACCTACAAACATACAGTACATACATGACTGACACCTAATCAAAGCACACTTTGTGAGCTACAGCTACCCATCCATCATCCCAATCACTTTTTCACCCGCGTTTGCCATAAAGCGCAGCAAAGCAGAACAGGCAGCGATCTCTCCCAGTCACGCAGAGCCAGTCGAGGCGCTTCCATCCCCTGGACAGCAGCCACAGCGGCATCGCTATCAACGCTTAACAACAGAGGCGGTGGCGGGAGCGGTAGTGACTCTCGTCCTCGTCTCCCAGGGAGGATCCTCCTGATTCTCTCAGCTTCACTGAAGCCCGATCCACGTCACCGCTGTCTGCGCTATAAATAGCTCGCGTAGGGGAGGGAGCCGCTTTTCAAAAGTCGATATGGGAGTGTTGTGAGGCGTGGGATGGGGATGGGGATGGGGATGGGAGGGGTGAGGGGGGAGGGTGGGGGGCATGACTGCGGGGCGGGGTAGGAAGGGGGGTGTTGAGGGGTGGTGTTGGCCCTGTGCTTCTCTACTCCCAGTGACCTGGGTGAGGGGCTCGGTTGGGCAGGGGTGACATCACAAGGATGCAGCAGCAGAAAGTGGGACAGGGCCTTGGCCTCCCGGAATGGCTGCGTGGGCACTGAGAGGCCCGCTGTCGTGTGTCCGCCCCCACACCAATGGACCCACTGGGCATTACAGACCCACTGCTGCTCTCTTCTTTTTCAGATTTTTTTTACTCCTTTTTCTCTTTCTTTCTTCCCCTTTTTCTTTCTTTCTTCTTTTTTTCCTTCCTTCATAATGCATTCCTCCTTCATGCTATCTATCTATCTCTATCACTTTCTCATGTCCTCCCTAGCAGATCTCTACTGCTTGCGCCTGCTTGTATGGTATTCTGGGGATTTATGTTTGGCCACAGAGACCTTAAGCATCCTCCCATAACGTCGTTTCCTGATGAATAAGAGCATGGCTCCGCCATCTACAGTGATAAGGGGGAGGGGGGGGGGTGGTGGACTGCTGCTAGTATACGGTGACATGAAAAGGGAGAGGAGAGTCACATTGCGAGTGAAGAGTGAAAGCAGTCTAATATATGTCTGTTGAGAAGAAAATAATGAGAAGAGATTATGTTTCTCTTAAGTGTCAGAGAAAGAGAGGGAGAGGGAGAGGGAGAGGAAATGACAGGAAAAGAAAGAGGGAGTCAAAGGGAAATTCATAGGCTGAAGGAAAGAACTCCCTGTCTGACACTTGATCAATTAGTGGTGAGTATAATCTGATATTCTCATGTATCGACTCATGCCTCAGTGACCTGCATACGTTTCTTTAGAAAAATCACTAAAACGCTCACAGTGCTGCTCCTCCCTCCGAGAGTCTGTGCGTTTTGGCAGAGCGATCAGAGGCCCAGACCTTCTTAAATTCTTTAATACCCCTGTCAACAAGCACCATCACAGCTGAGCCATAAAGCTACAAAATAGCTTTAGCAAGGGTCTTGCTCTGCATGGC
>CM059279.1:11551727-11556727 GCA_030347295.1 Setipinna tenuifilis
CATACACATAAACATTCACACAAACACTCCCTCTCTCTCTCAGACACACACACACACACACACACACACACACACACACACACACACACACACACTTCAGCAAATGAACACTGCAGCAGCAGCCAGAGGCTGAGACTAATTAGACCTAGCCGTCGCGTTGAGTCAATATGGCTGATCAGAATGAAGCGTGCACTCATTAAAATATCTAACATTTTTATTCTGGGTCTGTTTGCTGGTAATGAGCACTGCTCTCTTTGTTCTGCTGTGTTCTCCCTCCCTCTGCCAAGTATGAAGGATACTCAGGGTGTCTCTCTGCTCCCAGGTTCAGTGGCTAACACAAACTGTAATACCTGACCTGTTTGATTTTTAACATTATCTCTCTCTCTCTCTTTTTTTTCTCTCTCCCCGTTTCTGTTTTTCTCTCTCTTTACTGCTCCTTCTCTGTCTCTGTCACTCTGTCATCTCACCTGTTTGCTCGTTCATTTTCTTTCTAAACAAAATTTTCTTTCTTTCTTTCTTTCTTTCTTTCTTTCTTTCTTTCTTTCTTTCTTTCTTTCTTTCTTTCTTTCTTCCTCTCCTCCTGTCCTTTCCTCACAGTCTGCTCTCAGTACTCGCGGGGCGTGTTCGCCATCTTTGGCCTGTACGACAAGCGCTCGGTGCACACGCTGACGTCCTTCTGCAGCGCGCTGCACATCTCGCTGGTCACGCCCAGCTTCCCCACGGAGGGGGACAGCCAGTTTGTGCTGCAGCTAAGGCCCTCCATCCGAGGGGCCCTGCTCAGCCTGCTCGACCACTACGACTGGAACCGCTTCGTCTTCCTCTACGACACCGACCGGGGTAAGTTCACAAGTTTTCTTGCACAATTTTTTTTTCTTTCTTTCTCACTCCCACATACACAGGGTAGGATGATATGTGATGATCGAGAATGGGACTTCTTCCAGGAGGAACCACTGACAGTTCTGGTTGAAACCCTTTGCCAGGAACTAGGACGAGGGCTGCTTGGTCTTCCTGTATAACCTCTCTCTTTCATTTCCTCTCTTTCTGTCTCTCTCTCATTCTCTCTCTCGCTCTCTCCCTCTCACTCCCTCTCACACACTGTAACTTCTGTTCTATTGTTAGGTCTCAGTCTATCCATCTTTTCTTTCTCCCAGTTCTCTCCTCCACTTCCACTTGAGTTTGTCTCCTTGTTGTAAATGGTTGAGGGAGTTGTAAGTGCTGATGTAGAGTTTAGACACTTTAGGCCTGTGCTGAGCATGTTTGAGTTATAGGCCCCGGAGGCCAAGTCTAACATAATCTAATCGAATAGTCATACTGCCTCGATATGCTTGTCAAATACAAACTCTCAGGTCTACACTCTGGAGAGAATGGAAATTAAAAAGCTAGCCAAACGTACAAAAATAGCATGTCATACTTGCATTGCTACTTTTTCACGCAGATGGGTTTTTTTCTTTTGCTTTTCAGTAAGGCTTTTATGTAGATTTGATAGACTGTTATTTTGAAATGTGCAAAGGAAGTGGAATGATGGTGGGCATCAGTGTGAAATGATGGTGGACATCAGTGGTAAAATTGGCTCACACTCACTCAGTGTGAATACCCCCCTCCATTGTATCACTAAAAATACTGTAGCAGAGGCTGTATTGCCGAGGAAAGGAGGCGGAGCTGAGCTCCGGAGGGCTCTGGCCCAATTGAAACTCTGGTGAACATTATTTTTGCTTGGTTTACAATTTAAAAAAAAGAGAGTAAATCCATTCCAAAGCTATCCCTCTCGGAGCCTGTGAGGCACAAGATATTTTGCTCATGCTTATTTGCTGCTTCAACAAGGCTTAACACGTACACAGATGCTGCCCGGTAACTTTGCAGACTGTTTTAGCTGACCGCATCTTGTTGTTTTTAGCTACCCACAAGCCTCTGTGATTTTTGCAGGCTGCATTGAAAGCAGAGTGGAAGACAGCAGTGCAGGGTGTCGCCGTGTATTCAGCGCGTGCGTTAAGTGGCTCCATTCAAACATGGCGAAAACGGGTACTTTGAGATCCATGCACCCGATGTATTGTGCAGACGGTGGCTATTGATGGGGAAAGTTGTTTGGAGCGCGCGCCGAGGAGTTTGGGGGTTTTGTTGTGCTAATAAACACTTTGTTTTGTGGCAACGTGCCAATGCATCAGCGTTCCTTCACGCTGCGGCCTGTTTAACGCACGGAGTGTTTGTGTCTGCAGCTTGAGTAAGACAGGTTGTTTTCTGCATTGCTCACACTGCTGGTGATGTGTGTGTGTGTGTGCAGTATGTGGATGTATGTGTGCGTGCCTGCTTGCATACAATTGTGTGTGTGTGTGGATTATTTATGTGCATTCACACATGTGTGTAGACGTGTGTGTGTTTGTGTGTGTGTGGGTGTGTGTGTGTGTGTGTGTGTGTGTGGATTATTTATGTGCATTCGCACATGTGTGTGGACGTGTGTGTGTGTGTGTGTGTGTGTATGTGTGTGTGTGTTTCTGTGTGTGTTACAGAGTGAGAGAGAGAGGAGGGAGGGAAAAAGGAGAGAAATAGAACAGAAAGAAAAACTGCACATTTAATTGTGTGTGCAGTCTGTGTGTGCTGCGTGCCGCGGCTCTGGCTGGCTTTACATTTAAATCACTCGCCTTCCCAGGGCGACACTTAGTCCCTAATGCCTTGGTCTCTTCATCACTCGGCTGCTTGTTTAGGGGGGCTGCAGCGTGCAGATACTCCCTTCAAAGAGAAGAATGGAGCAGGCTGCCGCGCGCCAGGCTTTGGGACTCGCCGCTTTCTCTCCGCTGAGCTTAAATGTGACACGTCTCATCCAGCAAATAATAACGTTGGCTTTCCGGCGAATCCCACTGCGTTCCCCGGCACACTGTGTTTATCTCAGATATCTTCTGTGTGTGAGGGGGGAAAAAAGACCAAAAAAAGAGGAAGTGCTTGGCACTGTACAAAACCCACTACAACTTAAAACTTCTTGGGGACCAGAGAGGGGCTGGGGAAGATTGAACCTTGATAGAAATCTGATTTCTTGCCCAGGTCTGTGCCCATTTCTAGGGACGTAGACAGAAATCATAAAATGGGTGAGCCCAGAAAAAAAAATCAGATGGGCCTGGCCCAAAACACATAGGTTACTATTATTACTTAAACAGTCAATCAAACAAAAAGAGCCTTTTTTAATTGGTGGGCCCTTATTGACAAGTGGGTGGGCACAGGCCCAACTCAGCCAACCCGTGGCTGTGGCTGTGCCCATGCCCGTTCCAGGACAGAGCTGGGCCACGGTGGGAGACCATGCCAGGAGATGGGCTTGGCTGCGGATCCAATAATAGAGAGATCTGTCTCTGCAGTGGTGATGCATTGCAGCAGCCATGCCCTTTATGGGATATGGAATATGAATTTCATCACTCGCACTACAGGGTCATTCGCCCAATCTCTATCTGGCGCGACAGGCAATGGTTGTTGCATCGACTTTTTCACCCGACAGAGAAGCCACCTTATGAGATTGAGGGCTTGATGCTCAATAAATGTCGCACCATGCATTTAAACTGTGCGCTAACAGGTCTCTCCAAATCACTTTGGTCTCAAATGGCATTACCCAGCACCTGTTCAGATTGTCTATCTGTCTGTGTGAGTGTGTGTGTGTGTGTGTGCATGCATGCGTGTGTGTGAGTGTGTGTGTGTCTACCATCCCCCCATTTAACACACGCACAGTCAAATCCCTATTCCTACCCCCCCATCCCATCGCCTCCCTAAATGTCCTCTGTGTTTACGTCAGTGTCAGTGTGTTTGGCATCAACTGATGTCTGCCCCCTTGTACTCCCCTACCTGCTCCCCCAACCCTCCCATCCATTGTCATGGGCACTGACAGCATGGCATCCTGTGTTCACATGCTGTGTCGTGTCCACATGGCGGGCGCTAAGTGCCAGTTGCCCCGCGCGCCAGTGTGTGTGCCAGCCCCCGTGTGCCAGTCCACTCTATGCCTGGTGCTAATTACCCACTCCACCAACTCCTCATCAGGTTGTTATGCACCTCCTCTGAGAGCGTTTGCGGTGACATACGGCTGCCTTTCATTATGCCTGTACCCCGCTCCGTTCTCTCTTCCTCCCTCTCTCTCTCTCTCTCTCTCTCTCTCTCTCAATGTTCTCTCTCTCTCTTCTTCAATCTCTCTCTTGCTCTCTCTTTCTTTTTCTCTGATGTTCCCCCTCTCTGTGTTTCTTTCTATCTTTATACCTAGCTGTATGTCTCTCTCTCTCTGTCTCTCTCTTTCTCGCTCTCTCTCTGTCTCTCTCTCTTTCTCGCTCTCCATCTCTTTCTCTCTCTCTCACTCTCTCATCCACCCACTTGTTTTGGGGACTGCTTGTGTGGGTATATTTGAACAAAAAAATGCCCACATTTCTCATCCCATTAGAAACCTGTGCCAGTGCCCAGCGCCATCAGTCACACTGTTCTCTCCTCTCCTCTACAATCGATTTTTTTTTTGTCAGGGCTGGTTCAATACATCCATCTTTTCTCGTTTATGTCGTCACAGGGGACCTTGTCCTTCATGCCAGCATCTGTGGCTTATGCGAGGCTCGTCGACTGGTCTGTGCCCAGTCTCTGTGTGCCCACAGCGCGGCCTGTCCCATGCTTGAACCACATGGACAGGGCCTCTGTTTATGCCATGCCAGTATGTGAACTTGGCAGCGCGCGAGAGAGCGTGGAGAGAGGAGTCGCGCGGTGCCAGGCAGCCATTTAATCCGCGTGGCTCTGGGCCGAGGAAGAGATGCTAATAGAATCTTTTCATAATGTCTCCCTCTCTACGCTGTCATGGCTGCAGAAATTATGGGATGGATATGCTGCAGGGCTTTAATCAGAAGTGCTTGTGAAGTGAGAGGGTGGTGGTGGTGGTGGTGGTGGGGGGGGGGGGTTGCGGGGCTGTGTAAGACATGTTGGAGGTTTTTGTGAGTCTGCGGGGTACTTTCACTCTCTGTCTGTCTGTCTCTCATTGTCTGTCTTCCTCTTTCTTT
>CM059279.1:11561727-11591727 GCA_030347295.1 Setipinna tenuifilis
TTACTCCCTTTAAGACCACTGTCCATTTTGTATTGCATATCTTGCATCATGCCATCTTTAAGTTCTTAAACTTAGACATAGTAGACATAGGTTAAGTATTGCAGGAAAATGTTGTATTAACATTTTGTTTTGAGGTGTGTGGGAAGACACATTGGCCAAATAATACTGGAGGCATTTCCTATCACAGAGGAAGTGAAGTGTACACACCCAAGGCAGTGTGGAGCTTGGGAGAGTTTGGATCATTTTGCAGAGGCCAATAACTCACACCCGGAGACTGGCACACATGCAAGCACACGCTGTCTCACAACCTTACAACCTTACAAATTAACTCAGACAGACGTCAACACAAACACAAACACACACACACACATACAAACAAACAAACCAACCCACACACACACACACACACACACTGCATCTCATGTTTGTTTGTGCCCTCTTTCCCGTTTTCCCCTGAGACCCTGTTTGATCTCTGATCTGGTCTGGGCACAAACGTTTGATGGCTGATCCATCCGTCTGCTCTGCCACCTCCCACTAACACACAGAAATACACACACATGCACACACACATGCACACACACACACACACAAATATGCATACACATAGTCTACACACACGCACACACATGACACACACTCAAAGGACACACACACACATGCTCACATCACACACACAAACACACACACAGACACACACACACACACACACACACACACACAAAAGACACATAAACAAACACACATGCCTGCAGACATGTAAACAACATTTGCATTCACACATGTGCTTATGTGCAGGTTCAAAGACACACACACACACACACACACACACACACACACAGGTGAAGTGCAACTCAACTCCTGCTCTCCTTCCTCCCTACCTCCCCATGCTGTCGAGTGTTTTGACAAACGCGGGCAGGAGCAGAGCAACAGCAGGGCAGCGCAGCGGGTAGCGAGCAGAGAGGGAGGAGAGAGCAGGAGGGCGCCATCCCACAACAGCATCCCAACAGCAACATCAACACATCCACAGCACGGCCACACAAACAGAGCTGTCTGCTGCTGCTCTCCCTCCCTCCCTCTTCTCTTCTTCTTTCCTCTATCCCCCCTTCCCTCGCTTGCTCCCTCACTCAGCTCCGCACCGCACAGCTCAGCTCAGCTCAGTGCCACAGACCCCACTCCTACTTCTGCTACTTCTGCTACCTCTGTCACCTCCGTCACTTCCACAGCAGATGCGCCAGAGCCACCCACAGCAGGTGGGGAGCATGATGGGAGTGATGTGTGAGAGAGAGAGAAAGAGAAAGATGGAGAGAGAGAAAGAGAGAGAAGGGAAAGAGAGAGAGCAAGGTATGTGTGTGTGTGTGTGTGTGTGTGTGGCAGTGTGTATGTGTGAATGTACATCTATGTGTTTGAGTTACTAAAGCTGATAGAAAGCGTGACTGTGTGTGTGTGTGTGTGTGTGTGTGTGTGTGTGTGTGTGTGTGTTTGTGTTTGTGTGTGCTTGTGTGTCTGTGTGCTCATGTGTAAGAAAGACAAAGAGAGAGAGACAGAGAGGCAGAGAGAAAAAGAGACAGAGACAGAAAAGGAGTGTAAAAGTGTATGTGTGAGAGTTTGTGTGTGTGTGTGTGTGCGCATGTGTTACCTCAGCAGTTGATGGGGAATTAAGACTTAGCTGCTGCTGCTTCTGCTGCTGGTGGTGGTGGTTGTGGTGTCAAAGAGGTTGTCACGGGGAACATCAGAGACAAAGTGCCCAGGTCCTGTCAGGCTCCCGGACTGATAAAAGCAGATGGTGCCACACATCCTGTCACCCTCCAGGACAGCCAGTGTGTTTACCGCTCAACAGTAACCTCGTCTGACTCACTCACACTAGCAGCTGACAGGGCTTCAGGACTGCTTTACCTCAGCCGGAGACATTTCATTGGCCCACAGGGCCACAACACCAAGACTATAACAGCACTCTGCCTCTGTCTGCAGATTTTATTACATTACTGTGCTGAAAATGGCTTCTCTCTATGGTGTTTCAATGTGTATGTGTGTGTGTGTATGTGTGTCAAAATGACTTGTTTGTGTGTGTTAAAATCTTCAAATGATGCTGAATAATTGAAATGGGTTGCGTCAAATTTCATTGTCTTGGAGGGGGTAGGGGGCGGTGGAGGTGGAAGAGGAAGTGGGTCATCAAGGTTGTGCCCACAGGCCAGTCACCTTCAGATGCACCACAAAATGGCTGCCGGAGCTTCCAGTCCTGTCTCCCTTTAATGGGCACAAATTAGCATCTTTTGAGGTCATGAAATATTCTGTGCTAGAGCTCATCCCCCCTCCCCTCCACCCCTCCTTTTAGTTTGTGCCCCTGGGGGGGTGCGTGTCCTCAGTTCCTCCTGATTGTGCCCCATTACTTCGGAGCGAGGCGCCACTGCCTAATTATTCTGAATTAAAGGCAGAGCTTAACAGTGTCATGCTGGCAAAGATGCCTACGCTCTCTCTCTTCCTCTATCTCTCTCTCTCACACACACACACACACATGCAGTCACATGCGCATACACACACGGTCAAAGAGAAGGAAAAAACAACATATGCAACACACTTGCAAACACATATGAAAATATGAAAAAGCACACTCTTATACATACACTTTGACACAAGTGCACACACACATAAAGGCATGCACAGCTTGCACAGAAAGCACACAGCCCTGCTGGCTCCATTTGCAAAATGTTGCCATAATTTAATTGTTGGAAGCTGCAGGAGGCGATAAAGCAGTCTAATCCACTCATTCTACCTCCCCTCTCCCCTCTCCTCCTCTCTCCTCTCCTCCCGCTCCCCTCCTCTCTCCCCTCTCCCCTTCTCTCCTCTCCTCTCCTCCCACTTCCCTCTTCTCTCCCTCTCCCTCTTCTCTTCTCTACTCCGTCCCTCCTCTTCCTTCTCTTCTGTTTGCAGATTGTCAGTGTGGGGAAGCACGTGAAGAGCTACCACTACATCATTGCCAATCTGGTAAGAGGCTCCACCTCTCCTTCACTAAGTACCTATCAGCATGTTAACAAATACAGTGACAGAAGACGCCACAGGTAGGGTGTAATGTGGTTCCCACCAGTCGTTTAACAATGATAATGGGCAGGAGACACTGCAGGTAGGATGTTTTTGTGGTCTCCACCAGTAGTTTAACAATGAATATGACAGTAGACACCACAGGTAGGGTGTCGTGTTGGACTGGAACCCGAGTCTGATCAGGGCCCCAAACGTTGCCAGACTTACCCGCAATCTGGGACGCTATTCAGTTGGCTCATTGTCTATTAGCCGGCTGTCCTTCACTTTTGTCTCCACTGGCAATTTCAGTCAGGCAGTGTAACAGCCACCTTCCTCCCAACAGTTAGCTGAAAAATGATGTGGAGGTTGCAGTTAGCGAGCTCGCTGAAGTTGGAGAACGAGTTAGTGCCAGAGGAGGAGAGAGAGTAGAGAAGAGAGAGAGAGAGTAAAAAGAGAGGAAAAGATTATAATCCGGCGAGAGGAGAAGAGAAATAGAGGTCTCGACGGATCAAAGTGGGCCACGACCTCAGGCAGGGGAATTTAAAGAGGAGAGGGGCATGGGAAGGTGATAAAGAGGCTGAGGATTTGTGACAGTAGGGGGAATAGGGAGAGAGAGAGAGGGAGAGAGAGAGAGGGAGAGAGGGGGGGGGGGGCAGAGAGGGTGGGTGGTAGGGAGAGAGGGGCAAGAGACAAGAGACAGAGAGAGTGTGAGAGAGCAGGACAGACCAAAGAAAGAGAAAGGGAGGGAGGGAGAGAGAGGGAGGGAGAGAGAGAGGGAGGGATGTAAGAGAGCTTTAAGCAGACAGAGGGATTGGGAGAAAGCGGGAGAGGGTAATAATAAGGGCACCCTATTAGGGATGAGCAGTGAGAAAATGGTTTCTCTCAATCTGTCAGGACGGCTTGTGTGTGATTCAGGGAACATTCCGGAAACTCTCCTGCAGCGTCGTCTCAGACTGTCACTTTCGCAGACAGACATGGGGTGGGGGAAATGGCCTCTTTCCGTTCCCACTTCCACATTCATCACCACTTTTAAGTTTTAAGGTGCTCAAATGTGTTTGGGGCGATCCAGCTTGCTGGCCAGATTGGTGCTGCAATTTTAATCAGAGAGTAAGAAGACACACTTTCCTCCAAAGAGCCCCTGGAATTGGAGAGTGTCTTGAAACATTTCCACGGGTTCAAATCCACCTACATCAAAATCACTATTGATTGTGGAGTTGGAGGTTGTGGGTGTGTTATTTTATTGCTGAGTTTTACATCTAACTCAACCCAACATCTACAAGATAGAGTTGGGTTGAATTAGTGTAAAAGACACAAAATGAAATCCCACTAATCTAAGTTATAGGGTGGCAGGAGGAAAAGGATCTTTTATCTTTTTCATCACGAAAAAATACAAATAGCAATGCAGCAATGAAGGACACATCAATTATGAAATGTGGGTACCAGTACCAGTATTGATCCAGAATTTGGCTGATAACAGATGTTGATAATATTTTTTTATTTGTGTAGTTACTTTTTTTTCTATGTTATATGTGTGATTATATCCAATGGTGCAAGAAATATAAAAACATTCATTATAACAATAACTTTTATATTTATATTTTCAGCTCTTCAGCACAGTCTTTAAGCACTCATAGCTCTATCTGTGAATATGACAGCACTAAAAATCAATGTCAAATGCATATACTGTAACATGTTGCTACTCTATGTACTTTCATCTGTTCGTCATTTGCTAAAGCTGTGACATCTTTACCACTTATTTAAAGTTCACCACGAACTTGCAGCGTTGATGCAGAAACGTAATATGAGCCGAAAACAATTAATACTTCATAAGTGTGCATATATAGACCATTAATCGACATTCTGAAGAAGACATTACAGTGGAAAAATTTAACCAAGCCGTGGTATCATGAACAGTATATCAGTGCATCCCTAAATACAATTATTGAAAAATATTAGGAGTATTTTTCATGCGTTGCTATGAAGAACACACATACAGTCATACACCTTGCCTTGCTGCATCCCTAAAGGCAGTCATTGCGATATTTTGACCATCCTATATGTGCTTCTACAAAGCACACACCTACAATCACACGCTGGTCTTGGTCATTCTGATGTGTCCTTTCATGACCGCCAGGGCTTCAAGGATATCTCCCTGGAGCGCTTCATGCACGGCGGGGCCAACGTGACGGGCTTTCAGCTGGTGGACTTCAGCAAGCCCATGGTCATCAAGCTGATGCAGCGCTGGAACAAGCTGGACCAGAGGGAGTACCCGGGATCAGACAGCCCACCAAAGGTAATCACCCAGCCCCTTTGACTCCCAGCTGCAGCCCCAGGGTCAGTCTCAGAGCAAAGACGCCCCGAGGCTTGAGAATCCAACAGGCTTGACAATGCTTTACCCGGCAGTTGCTGTCCTGTGCAGTTTTGCAGAGGGGGTCTTAAAGGTTGGGGCATTAGGGTGGTTGTCCACTCCTGATCATTAGCTGAGTCTGCTAAAGGGTTTCTTTTGTTTTTTTATGCTTTGGGAATGGCACGAGACTGAGGTTGTGTGTAACTACTTACAAAGCTGTGTCCATGGACAAAGAACCCAAAGAACAGAATCCCATTTTGTGGGATCACGAACGTTGACTCTGTCTCAAGAGCCTTGTTGAGGGGCAATGGCAGGCCACCTGGAGGAAAGGGTTGTCATGACAGAATCCTCTTCAAGGGAAGCCTGTTCACTGCCCCTGTCATGGTGGTTTAGCCGCTCCAAGTGTGACAGACGGAGGAGGAGGGCGCACCTTAGCCAATCAGGGTGTGACAAGCTGGTGCAACATCCACGCTGTAGCCAATCGGAGTGTGACAAGCTGGTGCAACAGCCATGCCTTAGCCAATCAGCATGTGACAAGCCTCTGCAACAGCCATGCCTTAGCCAATCAGCATGTGACAAGCTGCTGCAACAACCATGCTGTAGCCAATCAGCATGTGACAAGCTATGCAAGAGCCATGCTGTAGCCAATCGAAGTGTGACGGATGAGAAGGACCAGTGGACAGCCATGGACAGTGGGATGTCAGAAGCTGTCGCAGTAGAGAGCCAGTGACTGAAAGCTTAGTTTTTAACTGTCAAGGGGCTTAACAAACAGTATTTTCACTTAGAGCATAATCATTTAGAGCATAATTGTAGTATTGGCCAAAAAACTTCACAAAAGCTTTTGAGATGATATACTCTGATAGAAAATTGATGGTCTTTTTGTTCAAAATCCTATTCTATAAAAAAAAAATAGAACAGTTGGGTTATTTCCTTGAATTTAAAAAAAAAAAAAAAAAAATATCTCAATACAAGTCCCTTTGTTGTTGTTGTGTGTGTTGTGTCTATGTATGTGTGTGTGTGTCTGTGTGTGTCTGTGTATTTGTTAGCTGTGGGAGAGCTTGCACAGTGTTTTTCCTGTCATTTGGCTCCATTCTAATCTGTTCGGCACTGTCACCCGCTGGGTTCAGCCCTGTCGGCTCTGAAAGGGGTATTTACCCCTACAGTAATTCTCTCCCTCTGTCTCTCGCTCTCTCTTCTCTCTCGCTCTCTCTTTTCTCTCTCTCTCTCTCTCTCTCTCGCTCAATCTTTCTTTCTGCTTCTTTCTCTGTCTCTTACTCCTTTATTCTTTCTCGATCGCACCAACTTTGATTTTGTCACTGGCTCATTCACAGTCACACAACCCCCCTGTATTTTTTATTCTTTTCCTCCTCTCTCCTCATGTCCCTGCTGTCTGATGTGCTGCCTTAAGTACCGTTCATTATCTTTTTTATTTTTTCCTCCCCTCATATCTGACATGCCTCTTCTCTCTCTCTCTCTCTCTCTCTCTCTCTCTCTCTCGCTTTCTCTCTCTCTCTTCCCACTCCTTCCCGCTCCTGTGATGCCCTCCCTCCCCTTTACTTTGCTGCGTCAATAACACAGAGGTCTTTAACAGTTCCCATCGATCTGGAGTCAGATTCTGTTGCCCAGCGCATATATTAGCTGTAAACACAGCCTCCTGCATATTATATATTCATTAAGTGGGAACCCGAGCCTCTGTGTGTGTGTGTGTGTGGGTGTGTGTTTGAGATTCGTACCACCCAGCACCACTGCAGTGCCCTGACATTTACCCATACTTACTAGTGATGACAGAGAATCACTGACATTATCGTGGTATGATGATGTTCAATTAGAAAGGCCAGGGGGTACCAATTGGACACCTGCTGTGATAATGGCTTGGAATGCAGAATATTGTACCAACGCTTTCCCTTTGAAGTCCACAAGCTTTTCAAATTATCATTTTAGATCATTCAGATTGATTATTATTTAATACTACTGGTTAACTGCTTTATTTTAAAAATAAATCAATGATGATTCACACTATTGGTCTTGGTAAGTGCTATGTCAGTATGCACCATGATTCTCCCCTGTTGCCATCTGCAGTACACTTCCTCTCTGACCTATGACGGGGTGCTGGTGATGTCTGAGGCATTCCGGAACCTCCGCCGGCAGAAGATTGACATCTCACGCCGAGGGAACGCTGGCGACTGCCTGGCCAATCCAGCAGCACCCTGGAACCAGGGAATTGACATGGAGCGCACCCTCAAACAGGTTAGACAGTTAGGCTGCGTTCCCATCACAAGGGTACCTGCGTTGTATTCCTTGCTTCCTATTCACTGCACAGGGTATAAAATCCAGGTTAACTTCACAGGGAACTGGACCACTAAAACAGTTTTATTTGGAATGCCCCACTAATCTCACATTACCATGGAGATGCTTAGATTCATGAGACTGCTTTTGCTTCAGCAACCATTCAAAATGGTTTAAAATATTCACAACGAATTTTCCTTTTAAAAAACTAAAGATGTAAATTTCACCATGGCCTACAGACAGCATTTGCAGCTCAAAATGTTTTTACCATAATTTTTAAAATTATAGCATGTGTGCACATTCTCTTTGAGAAATACCGACTGTCATGTCATGAAATATTGATCGCTAAAGATGATACTAAGTGAAATGAGTCAAAACTGCCTCAAGAAAGTGGCAACATCGTCAGGCTTGTGTCAGTAGAAACTTTCAACAAAGTGATGTATCCATGTTTCCTACCACCCTACACCCTGTGCAGTTTCCTTCGAACTGAGCATTTTTTGCTCCCTGCTGATTGGAATCTTACTACTGTAAATTTGGCTGAATGCCCAATGTAGTCCACTCCAAAGTGAACTAATGGTCAAGCAGACCATACTCTTAGACAACAGCTTTATTATTAATCACTAAAGCTGTATATTAAGTAAAGTAAATGAAAAGTGCTATAGACTATTAGCAGGCTACAGTAAGTTACGTATAGTCTATAACATAGTTGTAATGCATTTATAACTTCATCAGTACAGCTTTCAGTAACAAGTTTATACAATGTAGTATATTTTCATAGTTATACTGCTTTCTCATTAGTTGTCTTGTCCTTGTTCTGTTTGCTCAGGTGCGCATCCAAGGCCTGACGGGCAACATTCAGTTTGACCACTACGGCCGCAGGGTCAACTACACAATGGACGTGTTTGAGCTGAAGAGCAATGGGCCACGCAAGGTAAGTGTTACGCTGTTTAGCCATGCCAAAAACAAACCATAATCATAGATCACAGTAATACTTTGTGTCACTAAATATATGTGCAAAATGTAATATTTACAGTACAGTATAGTGTTTGTGCATATACTGTAATGTACTACATACAGTAAAATGTATATAAAGTATATTTTTACACAACAATATAGGCTATGCTATGTACACAGCCTCAGGATATAACTAATTGCACAACTTTCACACACCATCCTCTGACATAATGAAACACATACAACATAGCCATTATTCACACATAACAATATGTGCGTATGTGCTCCACACTTGTAGATTGGCTACTGGAATGACAATGACAAGCTGGTGCTCGTCCAGAACGAGCTCTCAGGCAACGAGAGCTCCGGCATCGAGAACCGTACCGTCATCGTGACCACCATCATGGTAACGTATCCTCAGGTTCCTCTCTTTCTCTCTGCCTTTGTCTTTCTCTCTCTCTCTCTATCTCTCTCTCTCTCTTTTCCTCTCTCTCTCTTTCTCTGAAGTACTCTAATCATGCACTGTGTCTTAATGGGCCCTATGTGTGTGGCTGAGGCCCCACACTACATCCCTTTGTCCTTAGTGTGGATGAGGAGACAAGCAAAGGCAGTGTTCCAGAACATAGGCAGGGGGGGCAGAAAGGGGTTGGGAGGGTGGAAAGGCAGGGAGGGTGGCCGTGTTGGTGGTGGTGGTGGTGGTGGTGATTGTGGTGCAGGAGCATATTGATCCTAGGAAGGAGAGGCAAGGAAATCAATCAGCTGAGCCACAAGTGTAATGGCAGCGACGCAATCTAAAAAAACATACCCGCACAGACATTTATGTGTCTGCCGAGTCACGGGAAACGACTCTTTCATGAGTTATATTATCAGCCGTAATGGAAACTATAACTGTGGTGTTATGTTGTTTGTGCCATAAACTCTATTGCAGTCCTTCTGAAAAAAATCTAAAGGGAATATTTTTAAGAAAATGGGGATAAGTTTTTTTTTTTATTTTCTTTCATCAAAAGTGCCCTGAATGCAAATCTTGGCCAAATCTTGTGTTCATTTGTGTTGTTGTTGTTGTTGTTCTTATTACTGTTACTGTTCTTGTTGTTGTTTCTGCTGTTGTTGTTGTTTTGTTTATGTTTATGTTCCACAAAAAGAGTGTTCTCACTGTCCTCACTGTCATGTTGAATTGAAGACTTTGCCCCCCTCCCTCCCTCTCTCTCTCTCTGAATGAACTGTGCATTTAAAAAGGCCATGGAGAATTATACCTCAGCCGCCTCCTCCTCTCTCCAGCCGCTGGTGAAGAAACCCTTGTTAAGACACTGAGGCGCACGGACAGGACAGAACAGAACACAAGGACAGGCTGACTGACAGACAGGCAGATACAAGACAAAGCTGGGAGATCAAAGCTCCTAAAGACTTTTTAGCAACACCCTAAGCCTCATTCTTTCCACGAAGGCAAATCCCCACAAAGAACTGAGACATTTTGCACTGCTGATTTTTTTTGTTGTTTGTTTGTTTGTTCGTTTGATGTGTGTTTTCCGTTTGTTCAAAAAGACTAACAAAAACAATGTTGACATTTTATTTGAGAGTGTATGAGTGTGTGTGTGTGTGTGCGTGTGTGTGTGTGTGTGTGTGTGTGTGTGTGTGTGTGTGTGTGCGTGTGCGTGTGTGGTTGTCTATTTTTGGGTGTCAAATTTGCCCTTTCAATCTTACATCTTGGCCCTTAAATGCCTGTGTCTCAACAACAGCAACCGGATCAAGTAGATGGATTAAGCTCTGCTTCCAGATAACGTACCACATATCATTTTTCATGAATCTGTGGTCTGACCTGTCACCTTTGCAGTCTGTGTGTCTCCTAACTCTAGCTTCAACAAGGATTTTCAATTTAGTTTGCCATATTGCTGGTTCTTTTAGAATAAGTCTTGAATGTATTGTATAGTAATGTAGTATAACTGTAGCACAATAAGAGAATGTCTTAAAACTAAGGAAAATATGTAATTAGTAATGTAAATATATAGTTATAGTGTTTAGCAGCATTGTAAGCTTTTTTGCTCATTTAAAGATGCAGTTCACTCACTGTGCCAGAGTCAGATACCTCCACCTCCATTTCCCATCCTAGGCACATCTGATTGGTCTTGTAATTTGGGGTTTGGGGGTCATTTGTATTATGCAGCAGGGCCAAATGTGTGTGGTGGCCTCACCAGCAATCAGCTCCAAGTGTTGGCAAGATGTACACTTGGTATTACTTGATATTTCAGGAGTTGGTATTCATTGCGTTGACTTGATGTAATGAGGCTAGTGCAGGATTCCAAAAATATATTCTCTATTGGCTGAATTTCTCAGTTATTCTCTTGATTCTCTGTGAATTTCTCTCTTTCTCTCTTTCTCCCTCTCTCTCAATCCCTCTCTTTCCACATCTCCTACTCACCGGTTCATGTGTGAAACAGGGTGGGGGAACAGAGAGGAGCTTGAATTCACAGCCAACTATGCAGTGAGCCATGCAGCTATGATAGTTTGTCAGGGGTAGGCCACTGATATCTTATGGGACACCAATTCGCAGCCACACTGGGACATTTGAGATGATCTCCAGTAACATGGTCAGGCACGCGATTATATAGATCTCCTTATATAGATCTCTTATGACCACTCATCTTGCCCTGTCCTATTAAAGGGGATGACGAAGGCCTTGAAGCGTAACTTCCACACATAGCACACGCGAAGCCTCTCGCCCTCACACATGCCCACATCGAGCCATCGATACATCTCGCTGAAGCCCGCGGTAAGGCTGTGGGCTTTGGAGCATCGGTAATGAGCGTGGTGGCCCGTGTACACACGCCACTGGAAGCACAGCCGGCTTGAGCCGTAATGGCCGACTGCTGTAATTAGCACGCATGGCTGTGGCTGAGGCTGTGGTTGAGTCTACAGTGGCATCATGTGCCAGCGCATGTTAGCACCATGTGAGCATCGTTAGGGGCAACTCCGGGGACATGGCGGTGTTTATTCCGCACCGCGACGCGGATATAAGGGCCCCAGACTCACGACTCGCGACTCACAGCCAACCCTGCCAGTCGAGCCGATCCCCCCCATTACACCCCCCCCCGCCGCCAAGATGGCCAGATAGCATGGCAGACTACACACCGCTGTAATCACCATGTCCTCCTCCTCCACACCCACAGAAATGGGCTCTCAGCAGGCTGGGGAGGGGAGAACATCCAGTTTTCATTAACAGGTGAACATAAAATATACATAGGATCTTGTCATAATGTGGCAAGATTATTGATTGAATTAATAAAGGCGACATACTTTATGCTATGATATGTTTAATAAAGCAGGTAAGCCGTCTTACAGTTAATGACTATCGTAGGTAATAGGCAGGGGCATGAAAGATGACAATGCTGCAGGTGTTGTAAAAATCCAATCTAAAAATGTCTTTAAAATTATCTTTTCTGATTGCAAAGTTATGAACAAAATGGTATAAGACCTGCCATCAGTCTCCTCTGGGTGTACTGCCTGCTCCTTTAATAAAAGACGACCATTCTGTAGAGACCTTAGACTTTGTTCGCCCATGCAAAACGTGCTAAACTTCTTTGGCAAGTGAAAGTGCATGTAGTGAAGGGGAGAGAGAGGTCACCCCACCCAGCTTCAAACCAAGGTCTCTGGGGTACCAAACATGCACTTTCACTGCAACACCAAAGAGACAGGCTTGCTGGCATGGCAGTCAGAGCACACCCACTACCCTAGTGATGATCACTCCATCACAGTGCACAAGGCGCATACCCTGTTCCTTGTTGTCAGTGCTGCTGTTGCTAAAGCTCATTGCCCCCACCCAGCTTTTACACGTACTGTATGAGCTGTGCTTACGGGCGACACTCGGGGCTGGATATAGCTGTACACTTCCGTCGCTGGGGAGAGAGTTTGTTTATTGCAGAGTGACCCGTGCTTATGCTTCATGCTCATTAGCTAACTGGCCCCCTCCCCTGCTTCTTCCCCCGACTTTTTTTCTTTTCTCGAGTTCCTTTCATGTCTGATTGATGCGAAACCTTGTGCCTCAACAAAGACACCACCTGCTCTCATTCCCCAGTGCCAGTGCCAGTGTTTGTGTTTCGCTTTCCAGAGTTGCTCAGTACCGACCCGCATTTGAAAAACACACAGCTCTCTGTCTTCACAAGCCTGACTTGGGCGAGAGAGAGGGGGGGGAGAGACAGAGGGAGAGAGAGAGAAAGCTGTGGTTTTGAGAAAACACACAAAAACTGCTTGGCTCCCCTGGCATCGCCTAGTCAGCACAGTTTCTCTCTTGGCATTTAATGTAGTGGTAAATCCTGCCTTCATTATTCTGCGTGAGTTAATAAATTTAAGTGTTTAGGCGTATAGGCAACAAAAGGGAAAGTAAGGACATGAAAATCCCAAGTACTCTTACATAAACACACTACTGGTGAAATCATTCCCCTGACAAATGTAACTGCTGTATTGCCTCTGTTAGTGCAATGTCATGAATGTCATGAATACTATAATAGCTTATTGTTTTGTAATAGGCTGCCTTGAAAACAAGCAATAGGTTTTTAAGCATTTAACAATACCTGACAGTAGTTAGTAATTCACAGTTTAGGATTCATGTTAATTGAGAAAGCTAACCCATGGGAGTTTGAACTTTTGAACAAATCTGCAAATGTGCTATGTTCTTATGTCTGAAAAAATGTGGTTATGTCAAATAGATGTGAATATGTAAATAGATGTGTTTGTTGTTGTGAGAAATAAATGTTGTTCATTGCAATTCTTTTTGTACAGTATGATTTAACATTTGTGGATATGACTCGCAGAAGAACATGCTTTTTTTTTCCAAAGACAATGTGCATTCAAACAGATTTGAATGTAGTGCAGCACACTATGTTACCCTTGTATGTTTATGCTGCCTTTTACTTTGTGCTGTTTGACTGTGCAGATTAAGTAGTTATTTTTGTTAACTAGTGACCTTAACTAAAAAAAAGACACACACAAACACACACAAATGAGTTAGATTTACTGCAGTGTTTTTGACTTTGGTGAAACATTTTTGTGAAACCATGGAAAATGTGCTGTGTTTTTCCCCCTCAATGAAACTGTGAGCCAATGCGTCAGTCTGTCTTTTATATTCAAGCACTCAATGTATTTAAAGCCCACTTCTTTATCTTGTCTCTATGTTAAGCCTGTTTAATTGGACTTGGAAAACTTTCGACTCCAGGTACTGTAATACCCAGGGGTCCGTTTGATTTGAATTTAAGAGCAGTCAATTCCAACCGCCAATCAATGCAAAAGTGCTGATGCAACCCACTTTGCCCATTGCCCGTGTTAAAAATGCATTTAAATTGTATTTGGCTGGTTGAAAACAAGAGCATTAAAGCTTAATGCCTGCCCACTGGTGCATGGAACACTGATCCATGTGTGGTACCGCTGGTGGGGGTACAGCGACTACAATAGAAAAAAGAATTCTCCAATTACTGAGAAACTTAGCTTAGCAGCAGTGTTCCAATAAAAGGGAAAATGAAAAATCAATAAGGGGTGCCTTTGAAGACTGTTTGAGATTGCATTCATCTGTATCTTCTTTTTATCTCAGAACTGGGGTAGTTTGGGGTTTGGGTTGTGTGCGTCCCTGACTGCTCTGATGTGGATTTGGTGTTGTGATGTGGAGTAGTTGTTCAGTGGTCGGTTTGACTGTTCCTCCCCACCGTCTCTCTCTCTCTCTTTCTCTCTCTTTCTCTCTCTCTCTTTCTCTCTGCCTTCCCATGGTGCCGTGCAGGAGGGGCCGTACGTGATGCTGAAGAAGAACTGGGAGCTGTACGAGGGGAACGACCGCTTCGAGGGCTACTGCGTGGACCTGGCCTCTGAGATCGCCAAGCACATTGGCATCAAGTACAAGATCTCCATCGTTCCCGACGGCAAATACGGAGCCAGGGACCCAGAGACGAAGATCTGGAACGGAATGGTTGGGGAGCTCGTCTATGGGGTAAGGAGCCAGAAAACTGTCAAACATAGAACGCTTAGGTTAGAGGTCAAACGTTGCTGTCTAATTTTGGTGTACAGACAACTGTTCAATTACGATAAGGGTCCTGAATCTTGAATCATTCATCCTGACAAGACATAAGACTTGGAATATACACACTAGAGAGGATGGACCACAATGGTGTAACCTTCATGGTACAGGCCAGTTCCTCAAAATATCTGGTAGGCAAAGGGGTTCCACACAGACATGGACAGAGGTGGAAAAAACAGCTTGTAAAAGGGAAAGTCTTGCCTTGTATTCCTTCTGCCTGTTTACTTTACACAGAGGATTTAACCTATTACTGTAACCCATCTACCTAGCTAAAGAGATGTGCTAATTAGGATAGACTGGTTAAGTAAATTGCCTGGAACAAATATGTAGTGTGAGTTCTACTTTCCGAACTCCAGAAGTCCGCCTCTGGCCTCTGCCTCAGATGACGTGAGCTAACATGATAAAAACAAGAGTGATTTTCGCAGAGGTGGTTATTTGATGGCAAAGGACTTGTACTTTGGACACAATGAAGAAGGACAGATGGAAAATTGCAAAGATTTGCATAAGGCTTTGCAAACCTCTACAACATGCACGATGACAGCAGCAGATGTTAGATGAGGTGAGCCTTGTTCTCGCAGCTTTTAACTGAGGAACATAAATTGGTTTTGCCATGCTCAGTTTTATTAAGCATAAGAAATTTCAGACCAATAATCCCTGCCGTTTAACAAGGCCATAAAACCTCTTGGAGATCCACAGCTCTTTATGCCAAGACAGCTAAGTTTGTGTGTAAAGCTAAAATTACAGGCGATCCCTACTTTCAGGTCTTTACTTTTTGGGGTGAGAAAGAGAGATTGCATATGCTGTACATATGCATTACTAGCTGGGTAGTGTGAAGGTGGCTCTTATTCAGCAGAGTGGCATGAATTACCACCCCCCCCCCCCCCGATAAATTGCTCCTCCAAATAGATCGAGATGTGCCCAGCCGCGTCGGGTGTTTAGCATGTCGCAGGACGGACATCTTACAAGCCCGTCCACAGACACACAGTGTCAGGGATGATAGCTACAAATCAATCTCCTTTCGGCAGCCATTTGCTTCCCTCAGCAGAGTCTCAATTAAGCTGTTTGATTCCATTTGGAGCCAAGGTTACTCTGGAAGAGAGTCCACAGCGGGGACAACGTTCCTCTGTTGCCGCTGAGAAGTGCTCTTACAAAATGTCCGCCTCGGCTGCTGCTGCTGCCGCCACTTAAAATACATTTTTCTGCTGTATGTTTCATAAAGGGGAATGACTTAATGGGCCGTGCAATTGGTCATGCTATATGTCATGCACATGTTCCAGTGATAAAATGGAGGCTGCTACAAATTCGCGTCAGTGGGAACCAGGGACTAGGCCAGTGTGTAGACAGGAACGTTATGCCATGGTGACTGTCACAGTCCCCCGTTCTAAGTGGGTGAATTAACCTTCCTGGTGAATGTTGGATCTTTGATATTTCTCATCATGCAAAGTCATGTTCCAGGCAGTTCCAGGAAATGAGGGATAATTCCTCCCCCCCAACCAACACCCTGACCCCCACCCCACCCCCTCCTCCCACGCTCTTTCTTGTTGATCTTGGACGTCTCAGAAGTGATTTATATTCCAGTGGGTTTGGCCCCTGTGACTTTGAATCGCTTCAATTCACATGGGCTTTCTATTTTCAGCCACAACAAGGGAGCCTCCTCTTAACGGAATAAACCAAATTATTCTATTGTTTATTCGATTTCGTTTTATGCTGTCATCTTAGAATCTTATTCTTTAATTATTCTCTCCAAAGTAAATATATGTGGGTCTGACAAGTCATGATTAATTTCAGAAAGGTGCAAATTAATCATTAATTCTATTTCTTCTAATAATTTCTTTATACAGGTATTATTTTGTTGTATAAAAATGTCTTCATCTTAAGTGGATTTCTAAGTCAGAAAAATCAGGAGGTTAATATTTACTGCTGATTAAAATATTCAAAGCATCATTACCTTGCACATGAAGGACAATAATACAAAAACTTTGATACATAACAGATAGCCACAATATTCATTTAAGCCAAACCTCTACATAATATAAATGCTGTTATATATATTTAGTAAGTTGTTCAATAGCATTAAAATATTAAATTCATGTTTTAAAACATTAAGTTCATGCATTTAAATTTTCTTTTCTTCTCACTTTGAGGAATAAAAATATCACAGTTTTACAATTTAGCATCTTAACACCCTCATGTTCCTTCTTCCTTCCAGAGAGCCGAGATCGCCGTGGCCCCTTTGACCATCACTCTCGTACGTGAGGAGGTGATCGACTTCTCCAAGCCCTTCATGAGCCTGGGCATCTCCATCATGATCAAGAAGCCCCAGAAGTCCAAGCCGGGCGTCTTCTCTTTTCTGGACCCGCTGGCCTACGAGATCTGGATGTGCATCGTGTTCGCCTACATCGGCGTGAGCGTGGTGCTGTTCCTGGTGAGCCGCTTTAGCCCGTACGAGTGGCACACGGAAGAGCCGGAGGAAGGCACTGACGGCCAGCCCACTGACCAGCCGCCCAACGAGTTTGGCATCTTCAACAGCCTGTGGTTCTCCCTCGGAGCCTTCATGCAGCAGGGCTGTGATATCTCACCCAGGTGAGTGGGGGAGTATGTAGGTTGAGCTGCTTTAATGCTTTGTGTCATTTCCATTATGTTTCCATTATGTTACAGTATTTCTTTTAGCTCTCATGGTACAGATAGAAATGTATATGGCTTTCATGTGGAAAATAGTTGTGTGTTTTTGTGGGGGTTGCATTGCATAACACATGGAAAGTGATTTTTACAGAAAAAGAAGACTGGGACTAGTGTAGAAATAATTTGGTCTCTTCAGTGCCTAGTGACACTGAAGTGGTATTTTTGGATTATTGGAGTCGGAACTTAAGAGTAATTAAATTTTAAATCAGCTCAGTTCAGAAAAGACTGAATCATATATGTATACTTGGCTTTTGTGATTCAATCCCCCTAACAGATAGTAGCATAGAGTAAGGTCTTGCTTTGCTCCGTTTGTATATGTGTATGTATGTGTGTGTGTGTCCCATCTACTGTATATAAGAGAACTGGACAAACCCACTGTAACTTAGACTTTCTCACAGACCGGTTGAGGCTTAAATTGAAGGTGGGCCAGGCACGGCCATCTTTGCCAATTCATTCTATTAACGTCAGTGTAAATTATCTGGGGACTTAAATTAATGGATTCTAAAAAAAATCACCTCCCTCAGAATTATGGATGGGGAAACTACTGAAACACACCAAAATAGTTTTTTGGACCAGGATGTAAATACATTTACTTTTGCTTTTTAACATGGTAATTTATGGGAAGTTGCTTGCTTCTGTAGCCAGAACCCAATGGACATGTGGGGTATTGCAACTTCAGAACTTTCAGTTTGGGCTTCATTGTTTGGCCTTGAACATTGCTGCTGGGTGTGTCCTGGGAAAGCTTCTGTGTTTCTGCTGCATATTGCATTTTTTATGGTCAGAGACGTTTTGGTCGGTATAAAATTTTAACATGTCAAGCAGGAGAAAAAAAGAGGGAGAAAAAAACTTACTTAATTTCTAGAATATTTATGAGAATATGGCATTTTATTATTGATAACCTCAGAATGCAGTTAAGTGAAAAATTAATGCAAAGTCCTGGTAGTCTTGAATAGCAGAAATTAGCACAGCCAAGGGAAGGAAAACAGCGAGAGTAAAAAAAAAAGGCAAAAAGCGTAGCGGTCCTACTCTCCGCATAGGCATGCCACTGAGCACGGAGGGAGAGTAAAATCCCAACATGGTCAAGGACATGTGCATGATTCAGCGTAACAAAGAGAGCAAAAGCCATCCGAGGGGATTACGCCTTCTCGTGCCGCACTGCCGCTTGCCAATCAGTGAGCGCCTCTGCAGCGGCAGCAGCAGTGATGGCGGCCGGCAGCAAACGGGGAGCTCATGAAATGTTCATTCTCCCCAGGGAGGAAAGTGGACCGGCCCCCGCTCTCTTTCTCTCTCTCTTTCTCTTTCTCTCTCTCTCTTTCTCTCCCTCTCTCTTTCTCCCTCTCTCTCTTTTTTCTCTCTCTATCTCTCTCTTTCTTTCTCTTTTTCTCTCTCTCTATCTCTCTGTCTTTCTTTCTCTTTTTCTCTTTCTGAATCTATCTCTCTTTCTCTTTTTCTCCCCCTCTTCTCCTTCAGCCATATGTGACGGCCATAATCTGGGGCTGGGTGATAGGGGCAGCAGGCTGTGGTCAGGAGGCTGTGGCTGTCTAAAGGCCCTCTGCTAAGCCCCCTAAAGGAGCCTGCTGAGGCCTCGGGCCCTTACGCACCACCTGCAACCAGCTGCCACACCCATTAAAGTCAAAATGTGCTAACACCGCTAACAGTTGCTGAGTGATATGACACACCTTTAAGAGTTTGCAATAAATGTAAATGTGGATCATTTGATTAACCCAGGAAACTAGCAGGCATACCAGGGACTAACTAGATTTTAAAAAATCAAGTTTTGTAAAATTTTAACTGTATTAAAACTATATTTTTACTCTAAATTCCCAGCATTTTGCAGCATATACCATTTACTTAAGGTTATACATAGAGATATTGAGCATGTCTATGTATTTTACTGCTGTTATCTTTGTCTTGCCACAGCCCGTTACCTGCTTGTACTTTAGAGCTTCTATCTCACTTTCTACCCTTTTAATACCCCAACTGTAATGGACTGTAAAATAATCGTTTGACTAACAGATTGAGACGATGTGAAACAGTAGTGTGCTCTGCTTACACCTTGTCTGGTATCTCATGTCATCATGTTAGCTCTGTGTGCGCTCCTCGAGAGACTACAGTAGCATGGCTCCTAATCACGTTAAACTCCCCATCTAATTCATATAATTAAGTCTGTCGTCTGTCGTCTGTCATAGTCGCAACGCTAAGTAAGATAGGACTTATCTTCACAACAAGCTTATCCATGGATCTCATCTATGTCAAATACAGAGCGATAAAAGTAGAGGAGCCTGTGCCGTTTTCCATATCCTCTGCTTTCTACTTAAGGACATCTCATACCGCCACACATACAGCATATATATATATATATATACATTTATAAAGCCCCATGCATGTGAGTGTAGAGCTTCTGTTAAGTTTTCAACTGTTAAGCTCACTGATAGACGAGGGACTGTGTTTTTGCAGCCTCCCCTGGCCCCCGCCCTGATAAACACTCACTCCAGTCTCTCAGCCAGGAGGACTCACTCAAGGCCAGTAAATGGAGGAGAGACACAGGTACATAGAACAAAATAATAGTGCCTATACTAGACTATAGCGCCCCCTCTTAAGGCAGCTATAGTGGACCTATGATTTTGATTATTTACTGTAAGCAGCAAAATTAGTGTCCATTTGTAAGGTTTTGTTTATTTTTCAGGTAGTAAATTAAGTTAAAGTGATTTGGTGCTCAATAGATATTGCTGTTGTTTAATGTCATAAATGTAATAAAAAATGAGTTTCATTTTAAGGTTTTGTTCGCCTTTTACGTAATCGCGCACTGTTGTTTCAGGCCCAGTTATATTATCGGAGTGGGAGTTACACAAATTGTGGGCAGTAGCATTTTGTGTGTGTACTTTTATGTCCTGGTGGAATTGAGTCACTGAATTTGCCTGTGTATGTGAGGGACATTTAAAAAGTCCCCACAATGCCTCAGCGAGTGTGTCCTTGAATATCTGTGTGTGTGTGTGTGTGTGTGTGTGTGTGCGTGCCCGTGCATGCACTTGTGTGTGTGTGTGTGTGTGTGTGTGTGTTTTTTTTTTTTGTGCACTTGTGTCTGTGTGGGTTGCTGGGGCGGGTTGTTATATCAGACTTGGACAGAAACAAAATAATGGCTCACCCTTTATTCTCATCAGACTCGCTCTGATAACATCAGCCCTTGTTTTTGTCTTTTATCTAACTCCCTGATGTACCTTCTAATGACACGCATAAGGGCTAATTTTTCTCTGTGCTAAGCTGATCCTGCCCTGTGTGTCCCTGTGCGTTTATGATCTTAGGCATAAACTGTAAACACCCATCTGTCTGCCCATAATCACTGACTCATTTGGGCCGCACTGGGACAGCATGACACAGCTGAGGACCAGCAGAGGATGGCAAGGGATGGCTAGCCTCCTCGGCCCCAGGAGATGATCCAGCTGATGACAGAACCGATCCTCTTCAGATCTGGGCTACTGAGGTTAGAACGGCACCAGATGAAGAATAGAACCGAAACCAGATCAGGGGTAGAACAGCACTAGATCAGGGAACATCACTGTGATGCCATTACTTACTGGCGTGTTCTCACCGCATGCTTGACACTCTCCTGGCTGTGGAGGCCTGACAGTTCAGGTAACAGACCTGTGACCGCAGGATCGCAGAATCAAATTCACCAACTGCCAGAAGTTCCACTAAGGTACCCTGAGCATGGTACTGTCCCAACATACTGCTCTACAGCTGCCATTGTCATGGCTGCCTCCTGCTCACATGGGTTAAATGCAAGTTGCAATTTTGTTGTGAAGTGGTGTGGTGTGCCATGCAATCACAATGACAAAATGGGAATCACTTTCACAAGCACCAAATCAGCGGTAGAGACACAGCAGATCGGGACCAGAACACCGGAAAATGCCCCAATCTCATGCAGTTGTAGTCTTAATCTGCACTATTGCTGCATTCACTTTGACTTTCATTGATAGCTACAGGGCTACAGTATTAGTCTTGACCCAGAAAATGCTTTCGAGCAGTCATCTATGATGATCATAAGAGCATAGTATAATGATGTTTTGGGAAGCAAAGCCCAGATGAGTCTATGATCAGGTTTTCTAATCCATAGATTAGATAAAATTGATAGATTTTCTTCCTATAATCCCTTAAGTACTGTAGGGTAAGATCTACTGCCATGTTCGTTGTGAGGTCCTCGGCTCTTAGGTGAATGCACCTGGCAGTTACATACCTCCATGAATGTTCCATTGAGACAAGTGCTACGGTGGCCACTGTGGCTGTCGTTGATGTTGTAGGTGGGCATAATTCATATGGCACTCTGAAAAATGTCAGCTGGCGTCAAACACAGCCATGATATTATGCAAGGCCTTTTTATTCTAAGGGAAAAAGCTTTCCAAAACTTGAGTGTACCTGTTCTGACAGGACCATGGCTAGTTTGCTTATTCAGGGTAAAAGACATCATGACAGGCTAATGGAGAGATAAAGGGCCAAGTTCTAGGAAGTGTGTGTGTGTGTGTCTGTGTGTGTGTGTGTGTGTGTGTGTGTTTGACTGTAAGTGTGTGTATGCAAGTGTGTTTGAATGTGTGTGTGTGTAAGTGTAAAATGTGAGTTTGTGTAAGTGTCAGTGTGAGGCCTGGTCAGCAGGTCTTGCCGTGTACATTAGTGTGCATTAGGGAGCCATACAGTGCAACACTAAAACCCTTTTAGTCGATTTCACTCATTTATTAATGAGACGTTGCAGAGGTGACGGGTCCGCATGAATAAATTGCCACCATCTCACACCCAAGGACACACACACACACACACGCGCTAGCGGAAGCACACATGTACAGACACACACACATATACTGTATACACATACCTACACACACATATACACACACACTATGACAGGCACAAATCTATGTGTTGAAGGACAAGGACAGTCGAGTACACACACAAACACACACAGACACTTGATGACAGATTCACACCTATGCATCGAAGGACACAGCAGCACACACACACCACCACACACACACACACACACACACACACACACACCTACACAGCCAGTGAGTCATTAGCATGGGGCCAGCACAGGTGTAGTGAGATGAGTGACTGGTGAAAGTTGGCGCTTGTCAGGGAGACTGCCAGTCGGCCGTGTGTGTTGAAGGGTGGAATTGCCAGCTGCGGCAAATTGATTTCCCATCGTCATGACCAGTTTGGGCCACGGAGAGTGTGTGAGCACGATGAAGAGAGACAGGCAGATTTGTCTTCCCATTTCCCTGCTCCCTGCTCTCTCTCTCTCCTTCTCTCTCTCTCTCTGTCTCTCTCTCTCACTCCCTCACTCTCTCTTCCTCCCTCATCCTCCTATCTTCCATTCATTCACTCTGAGACCCTGCTGTTTTTCCACAAGTGGAAGTGAGTGGCAGTTCCAATTGTAATATCAGCAGAGGGATATATATTGCCTTCCTCTCTCCCCACACTCCCGAGCGAATCATTCTGGCAGCCTCTCCCAAACGTGACAGCAAACAGCCTCCACTCCTCACCTACACATAAATGTTAAAAAGCCTCATTTGAAACAAATCAGCTTGCCGTGCCTAGCATTTTACACATGACACCTCTCACCTTATGCAAAAAAACAGGAAAAAAATCAAGAATTATGACAGGTATCATGTTTAATTCAAGACCCTTCCCTGTGAAGAATCCTGCTCTTTGAGTCTGAATGAAGCATGACGTTTTCCATATCTTTGCCAAGTGTGAGCTGAGCTCGGCTGCAGATATCACCCCCTTCGGTTTCCTGGTTTCTGAGTGAACACCCAGCAACCTCCTGGCCCTGCGCACATCCCCCATCTATCACCTTCCGTGGGCAGGAGCAGGCTCATTGAGCAGGCCCTCTCAGGGCCCACGTTCAGGGGAGCTCCCCAGAGCATCGCCTCTCTATCCGTCAGGGATCATTTAACCGAGGCAAAGGGAGGGAGGGGTGAGTGGGGGGTGGAGTGAGGGGGGTGGAGGAGGATCAGATAGTTGTACCCCAACTGTTGCCGTGCCACGGGTATTAAGCACGGAGATGAGGGCAAGAGGCAGCACTGACATCCTGTAGAGGTGACGAAGCGTTCGGTGCTCCAGTGGGGTGTATTTTTCAGTCAGGAGGGAGAGAGTGAAGGGAAGTTAGTGTGAAGGGATGTTAGAGCAAAATTGATGAGTTGTACAAGGAGGGGGCCCTAAAATGGTAACATGGTAAACCAGCCCCTCGTACTTCATTTCATTTTGCACAGAGGGTCTGGCAGTGCTGTATTGAGAAACTTTTTCTTCCCGGAGGTGTAGACTCTGCTGACGTTTAAAACGATTGGATCTGCCTTTATCCAATTGCTAACGTCTGGTCCTGACCTATGCAGTTAGTCGGGCTGTAAGCCTGCCTATACACTACAATTCAAATGTTGCACACAAACTCAACGCTGACAAACACTCTCTCTGTTCACTGATTGGTTAGGCAAGATTCTGCCTGAGAAAACCATGTCAATGGAACCCCAGCCAGACCCTCTGTACAAAATGAAATGAAGTACAAGGGGCTGTTTTACCAGGCTACTAAATTAGCATACTGTAGGTGTATTGGGTACGTGAGCATGAGTCATGGGTCCAGAATGTATAATTTAAAGAAATTAATGGGGCACTGATGTGCGCTAAGTAGCTAAGTACCACTGTGGAGGCAAGAAAAAAACAGGGGCAAAAAAGACATATTTCTTTGCAAAACATCTTGACACAATGTGGTAAACAAAAAAAGATGTATTTTTCAGGAGAACGGCATAATCATACCCTACCAGGAAAGTAAAAAATGTATTTGGAATTTTGTTTCTTGACAAAATTCGCGGAAAGACGAAAGGCTTCTGAAAATCTTAGCTGTACAAGAGACGATGGTCTTTATCAGCATTTGAACAGTCTCTCATTGATCCCCCTAAAAGGCACTCAGTTTTATCACACCAGGATGCTTGCACATGCCAATATTTTTTTCACTGTGTGTGTTTGTGTGTGTGTGCATGTGTGTGTGCATGTGTGTGTGTATGTGTGTGTGTGTGCGCGCACGTTTATATGTATGTGCATGTGTGTTGTGTTGTGTGTGTGTGTGTGCGCGTGTGTACGTAAGTGTTTATGTGTGTGTGTGTGTGTGCGTGTGTACGTAAGTGTTTATGTGTGTGTGTGTGTGTGTGTGTGTGTGTCTTGCCCGAGGGCAGCCTGTTAGAGCAGAGGGAGGGATAGTGGCGGCCCTCTCAAGGGGAGAGTGTTCATGTTTGATGAGCTGCTTCTTGTGTGTGTCTCTGTTCCAGTGTGTAAACTCCCTCATTATGTCAAGGGTAATGGGAACAGGGAAGTGTGTGTGTGTGTGTGTGTGTGTCTGTGTGTGTGTGTGAATGGGTGTGTGTGTGTGTGTGTGTGTGTGTGTGTGTGTGAATGTGTGTGTGTGTGTGTGTGTGTGTGTGTGCTTGTGGGTGTGGGTGCGCGCGTGTGTATGTGTGTTGCGGGGGGGGGGGGGGGGGGGGGGGTATGGATTTAAGGAGGAGGGGGTGTATGGATAAAGGGGGGTGGGAGGGAAGAGTTCTCTTTCATTCTAACGAGCTGCAGTGGTTATGATGGGGACCGGCGCTGACAGCCCTCACCACAACAGTGGTGGACTGGCTCCCTGGTCTCCGCCTGCGTGCCCAATTGGAGGGGAGGGGCTTGTGGTGCCAGAGCCTGTCAGGGAGACAGACCGTATGCGTCCACAGCGCCATGGATGAGAGGCCACTCAGGAGCTCGTTACAGCTGCCATCCAAATATTTATCCCAAAAAGCAAGGTTAATTACTCGCTTTCCCATGGTCCCCGGCGAGCACAGGCTTGGCCTCATCGAGAGTACAGCTGCGTCTGTCACTGCTTCTCTTTCTCTTTCTCTCTCTCCCTCTCTCTCTCTCTCTTTCCTTCTCCCCATCTCTCTCTCTCTTCTCCCTATCCCTGTCTTGCTCTTTCTTTCTTCTCCCCGTCTCTCTCTCTCTCTCTCTCTCTCTCTGTCTTTCTCCTGTTCTCTCTGGAGGGACAAAACTCCTCTTGCGTGCCCCTCAATCACTCATAATAAATAATTAACATGTTCAGGTGATGGTCACAGGCGTGCCTCCCTGGCATTTCCCTCCTCTGGGGGCCTCCAATCATCTGCGTGGCTGCCGACAGGGAGGGGGACACAGGGGCCACAGGGGCCACACTCAGATGCCTGCCTGCCTGCCTGCCTGTCTGGATGCCTGGCTGTGTGGATGAGGGCTGATTTGCTGGTCCAATGTGGTTTTTAGGGCTTCTTCCTTTCTCTCTCTTTTCTCTCTCTTCCTCTTTCCCTCCTTTTGTTTTTCTTTTCTCTCTCGTTACACTTTCTCTTTCCAGCCTCTCGTTCTCTCCCTCCCCCTCTCTCTCTTTCTTTCTCCCTCTCGTTCTCTGTCTCTTGTTTTTTCTCTCTCTTTCTTTGCCTCTCTCTATCTCGCCCTCTCTCTCTCCGTCCGTCTCTTTCTCTTCCTCCCCCCCTCTCTCTCTGTCTCTGCTCCCTCTCTCTCTCCTTCAGTCTCTTTCTCTTCCTCCCTCTCCCTCTCAATTCTCCCTCTCTCTCTAACTCCCTCTCCCTCTCTCCCTCTCCCTCTCCCTCTTCCTCCCTCTCTCTCCCTCTCTCTCTCTCTGTCCCTCTCTCTCTCTCTCTCCCTCTCTGTCTCTCTCTCTCCTTCTGTGCTGAGCTGTGTGGTTGGAGGAGAGAGTGAGCCCGCTGTGTTCCCTTCCGCCAGCCTCATGACCGGAGTGAGGCAAAATGTCAGTGTCAGTGCCTGTTACTCCCACAAAGAGCAGCAGGGGATAAACACACACAACACACACACACACACACACACACACACACACACACACACACACACACACAGGCACAGACACACATGGACACACATACACACAAACACACACAGACACAGACACAGGCACACGGACATACACACACACACACACACACACACACACACACACACACACACACACACACATACATACAAAAACACACACACACACACACACACAAGCAAGCAAGAGGTCCACACACAGGGAGAGCGAGGCCTCTAGTTGACCTTGAAATGCAGTGCTGTTGTAAAGCCCCTGCTGTGTGTGGTGATGATGGGGGCCAGTCTGCTCTCCAAACTGCCACTTGTATTGCCCTCTCCAGAGGCTGTGTGTGTGTGTGTGTGTGTGTGATTCATCAATCTATCCATCCATCCATCCACCCACACATCCATCCATCCATTCATTCATCCATACATCCATCTATTGATTATCTATCAATTCATTGATTGATTGATTGATTCATCCATTCATTCATTTACCATCTGTTAATGAATGAGTCCATTCACTCATCCAATCCTTCCTTCCTTCATTCATTTCTTCATTCATATATTCATTCATTCATTTATTCATGTGTTTATTTATGCATGCATCCATTATTTGCCTGTATTTGCGAAAGGTTATTTAAGGTTTTTCATCATGGCCTGCTTAGTGGGAGCCCATTGTGCCTGTCAATAATGCGACAGAGGTCCGAGCTGAGGACCATAGCGGACACTCCCACAGGTCCCCTCATGCGTGGCCAAATTGATTCCGGCCATATTAAATTGTTAATCAGCATAATAGGGAGAAGTGGCATGAATAACAAAAGCACTCATCGCTGGCAGGCGCGGGGGCTGTGGAGATCGACCTTCTCATTTATTTATTGTCCTTCAAGGTCAGCCCCTGTGCTGAGGAGATTTCCGCCTCTTTTATTTTCCTTTCCTTCAGACTTGTCTGTCTCTTCTCTTCTCTCCTCTCCTCCTGAGGGTCTGTGGATTTCACTGCTCTTCTCCATTTTTGCTGCTTCTTATACAGTAATATAACTTGTCCAACACATAATAGAGTCATTCTCCTTCCTCCTCCATCTTCATCTGTTCTCACTGTGTCTTTCCATCATCTTTGCCCTGAACCATGACTCCTCCACGCCTCCTACCTGCTTCTCATTGACACCAGCTCTCTCTCATGTATTCTTTATCGCCTCCATATCACACCTTCATCTTTCTTTAATGCAGCTAAACCTTCATCTATAACTCCCTTTCTCCCCTCTTACCTCATCCTGACCCCCTCTATCTCTCTCAGTCTTTCTTTCTCCCTCTCTCTGTCTTACTCCCTCTGTGTTTTTCTTTACCTGTCTTTCTCTCTTTCTCGTTCTCTTTCTCTCTCTTTCTCCCTCTCTGGTTTCTCTTTCTCCTTTTGATCCTCCCTTCTGATCCTGCCTGATGAGTGCATGATGATATTTTGGGCTGTGCTGTTCAGTGCAGTCAGATCCCATTAATGTCCTCTTGTTTCATGAACCATGTGCGTGCATTTGCAATTGTCACTCTCCTGTGAAGTGTGAGGTGAACACATCCACCTTCAACCGGCGTGAGAAAAGGGGGGCAGGCCGACCCGCCCGCCACTCACATCAGTAGTACGGCATCACGGCCGGGGGGGTGATGCAAGCAGTATTCAAGAATGCGTCAATAACATTGACCCGCCTGTTATGGCAGCACTCTGAAGTCTATGACAAGAGTTTGAATATCACAGCGCTACATGATAAGGAAGTATCCACAGCAACAAGCGATGGGAATGGAAGCAAATGTGCAGGCAGTTGCAGCATGGAGATGTTGTAAAGTACAAATAAGCAACAAACAAACCCAACACAACAAACACAAGGAGTGTCCCTCTGGTTGAGACTCTTCCTTTAGGCAACCAAGGGGAAGCTAGATGAGTGCATTTAGCCAAACAAGCGGAGGAAGATGAGGCCATTGAAGTAAACAAGGTGATGAAGATGAGAGATGAGAGCAGTGGAGCGCACAGTACTGTCACACTCCACAGGCTGAGCTGTGTCATGGCTGATGTGTGGGCAGAGTGTGGAAGTGATTCCCTGAGAGTGTGTATGTGTGTGTGTGTGTGTTGTGAGTGAAGGTGGGACATCCCTGACACACTGTAGAGCAATCCAGTTCTCTCTGTGTGAAAATGTGTGTGCGTGTGTGTGTGTGTGTGTGTGTGTGTGTGTGTGTGTGTGTGTGTGTGTGTGTGTGTGTGTGTGTGTGTGTGTGGTGTGGTGTCATCAATCTTTCCTGCCTGTTAAGGCGAAGCAATCCAGGGCCCCATCACAGATGATACATGAGCAGACACTCAATGAGGGGCCTGTTGCATGCCACACACACCTACACACACTCTTACAGGAACACATGCTCTCTCCCTCACACACACACACACACACACACACACACACACACACACACACACACACACACACACACACACACAAACACACACACACCCTTGCATGCATGTGAGCACGTACACACACACACACACACAGAGTCACAAGATTTAATGTCCTCTCTCTACTGAAGGAAGAGTGGAGAGGCTGAGGTTACTTCAATTTACACACAGTGAAATACAGTCTTGCCAAAGCCTGAAGAACAGTAGAGCATCACATCATTTGCTACCCTGGTTGTCACACCAAGCTAGTAGACAGAGCTTAGTCTGGCAAAGATCCCATAGACAGGAAGTTCTCAGAGGTGGTATCAATGGATGTCTATCAAATGCCTCTCTATACTACCATATCTTTTTAAGAGAATGTAATTTGTCTTTAATGATTTGTTGGCCAGTGTTGAGGTTAGTGGGTGGGATTTTTTCATAGGGTTTCAAAATATTTTTTTCCATATTGCTCCATCCTTTAGAGGTGTTTCTTGATTTGGTTTAAGATGAAAGTTATTCCATTTTTCCCAAAACTCTGTCTGTCTCTCTCTCGCTACGCCCCTCCCCACACAAACACACACACACACATACAGACGCACATACATATACATAAACATACATACACATACACACACACACATACACACACTGATTTACACATCAGTCAAACACAAATGCACATACCCACGACCAGACAGATTACTCACATTACTCAGTGTTAATATTACTGAGTTATGCTACAACGTGTGAACACATAACCATGCTGTAGACATTTATACATCACAACTTGTTATTTCTCTGGCGTGTTCCTACCGTGGCCCGATGCTGCTAGAAGACAGACACAGTTTGAGCGATATGGAAAGGCTGCAGTCCACATATGACAGCCAGTGACGTGTGTGTGTGTGTGTGTGTGTGTGTGTGTGTGTGTGTGTGTGTGTGTGTGTGTGTGTGTGTGTGTGTGCGTGCGTGTGTGTGTGTGTTTGTGAGAGAGACATTAGCATGGGATGTCTGGCTTTCCTGTTTCGACTGGCTCAGGATGATGGACCGTGGTGGCATTTCAATATGGTTGGGGGCTGAGCCATTCTGTCACAGGAAACGTGACATTATCAGAAATGCTCTCACCTACTGTCACCCCCGGTAATCCCTGTAAAAAGAGATTCTCTGTCACATATATATAAGTGTGCACACTCACACATACACTGACACATACACAGTTATATAGACTAACACATACACACACACTCAAATAGTCCTACATACCCATGCAGAGACGAACACGCACACACACACACACACTTAAACAGCACCTTTCACGCATGAATCAGGGTATGTTTCACCAACCTTTTGCTCCCACTGCAATTGCCCATGTAGCAAATCCAAATGAAAGCTCTC
>CM059279.1:11596727-11601727 GCA_030347295.1 Setipinna tenuifilis
ATGTTTACCATAAACTAACCAAATTATTTGATTTTTTTTCCCACGACTCCTTGCTTTTTTCTCTTTTTCTCCTACCTCCTCTCCTCTCTTCTTCCTTCCTCCCTTTTTTTGTCCTCGTTTCCTTCCTCGCTGGTGGCGTGCGTCAGGTCTCTGTCGGGCCGAATCGTGGGAGGTGTGTGGTGGTTCTTCACGCTCATCATCATCTCCTCCTACACGGCCAACCTGGCAGCCTTCCTCACTGTGGAGCGCATGGTGTCCCCCATCGAGAGCGCCGAGGACCTGGCCAAGCAGACGGAGATCGCCTACGGCACCCTGGACTCCGGGTCCACCAAGGAGTTCTTCCGGGTAAGACTGTCCTGGGCCAGCACTGGGGGGCTCCAGCGATCTTCTCTTTCTATTCTTCTTGACGTGTTACTTCTTACGTAGTAAAAGTAAACAAAAACAAAACAAAAAAACAAGTAAAAACAGCTTTGTTCATCTGTTCAAGTTAAATGCTAATAATCAGTTAATTAACTTAATATTGGATTTGTGTAAGTTGTTTTACTTTCATTAGTGTGGACTGAGGAGGTGCCATTTGAAAAGAGCGTATCGTTCCACAACATGGTGGGTTTTGGCAATGTAAGAGGATTGATGGTGTCTGTTTTGATTTGGCGAGTGTCTTCATTAAGGAATGCAGTTCGGGTTAAAAGTTGAAGTCAAGAGAGAGAGACATAAGTATGTGTCTCTGTCAGTCGGAACTATGCAAGTATCTAAGCAATGCATGCGTACGTTTGTGAGTGTGTGTGAGTGTGTGTGTGTGCGTGTGTGTGTGTGTGTGTGTGTGTGTGTGTGTGTGTGTGTGCCTGCCTTGCCTGCGCACGTGTCTGTGAGTGGCTCCGCTCTGAAGCCCGTGCGCATCATCAACATAAAAAGCAGGCTGGAGTCTGTGGAGGGTGAAAAAGCAATTTACTTTGCCGAAGTGCTGAAGGGGATTTGGCTTCCGTTAATTACCCAGGCTCCTGCGTCTGCCGCATGTGGTCTCTTCTCATTTTCCTCGGCGAAAGCCTGCAGTAACCACACACACACACACACACACACACACATACACACACACACACACACACACAGACACACACACACACACTCACGCACACACACATACACACACAATTATTCTTCTACACTAACCATTGTCTCAGTGTACATATTCTTCGTTGGTCACCTGGTGCGAAGGTGTGCCATCCATTGTTTGATAAGAATAGACAGTGGGGGAAGGTGGGTGGTTATGGGGGGTGGGGGACGGTGGGTTGGTGTGGGGGTTGGTGGTGGGGTGGGGGTGATCCACCTCACTTGTCCCACCTGACATGGCGGCTGACTAGCTTTCTGCGTGAATGAGATCAAATCATTTGTCCAGTGTTCAACTGGAGGAGGGCGGAGGGCTACCACCCCCTTTTGCTGCACCAATTCTCAGGGAGGCCATTTTTATTAAGTGTCCCCCCTCCCCTTCATTTTCTTTTCTTTTCTTTTTTTTGTCCTTTTAATTTATCCGCACCTCGGCTTTTCTGTTGTTGGTCTTTGACTGCATTGCCCGGGCCGCAGAGAGCGGGAGTGAGCAAGAGTGAGAGAGAAAGAAAGAGAGAGAGAGAAAGAAAGAGAGTGAGAAAAAGAGAGAGAGGCCGTCCAGACTGGACGTGACTGACATTAGTATGGGGTGGGTGTCCGTCACGCTTCGATGAGCTTCTCACACAGTCCGCGAGCGCTCTGCTCTCCTCCGTCTCCGCACACCAAAGCCCCGAGCACGTTAGCACTGCAGTCTGAGGCTACGGCCATTTATGCCTCTGCCTCTGCCTCTGCCTCTGCCTCCGACACGGCTATCACAAGAACGCTTTATCTCAAAGCCAGGAAGTGGATGGGGGCTAACAAAGAGAGGAAAATAATATGGCAAAATTACCGAGTGAAAGGGGCTTGCGAACCAAAAAAGAAAAAAAAAAAAAAACAGAATGACAGTTGTGCTGCACAGCTTGTTATTTTTATCCTCCAGTAAAAGCAGCGCAGTGTGGTCCACCAAGGTCAAACTGTGAAGGGTTTTAGCCATGCATTCGTCGGTCACTTTATGACTTGGATTTGCTTCATCTTACTAGAGCGAAACAGGCTCCGGGGCAGCGCTGATAAGACACTTATCCCTTGAGCCCGAGCGCTGTGCAGCGAGGGGGGAGAGCCTGGACAAAATGGCTTCCCGGTGGAGTGGGGCTCAGACAATGACTCATAAGTGTATATTTAACTTGTGTTCCCTATGCAGCGTTTTCCCCATGCACAGCATTTAATCATGCTCATGTCTTCTTTTGAAGTGTCTAAAAAAATCAGCCTGGGGATGGTTTGGCAGGGCAAAAAGGCATACGCGAGATGGTTTCTCTGGGTTTGTTAGAGGTTGCTAAATGACTTGTAAGTGTGCACTTGTTTTTTTCTTTTTATTTTGAGTTGTTAAGTTACTCCCCATCTAGAATGATCTAGAATGTGTCTACTGTTCAGCAGGACATTATGTTAAGCTTTTTTATGTACCCTAATGCAACATGTCATCAAAATCACCCTCTTACTACCCACATCAGAGGCTGAGAGAAGCTGAGAGCCCAAGCCGATACAGGAAGAGGGGGGAAAGCCTTTTTTCCAAAACCTCCCCCCCTTCTTTCCTTTTTCCTATTATTCCCATTTGACAAAAAAAAAAAACAAAACAAAACAAAACAAAACAACCGCTCCCCAGTCTTTCACGATTCGTTAACTGCTGCATACCGCTGCTCCTCACCTGACCCCCCCACCCCCCCTCCCTCCTCCTCCTCCTCCTCCTCCTCCTCCTGCCTGTCCCCTCAACTCCTTCCCTCCTCCCTCCCCCCTCACCAGAGGTCAAAGATTGCCGTCTATGAGAAGATGTGGAGCTACATGAAGTCGGCCGAGCCCACGGTGTTCACCAAGACGACGGCCGAGGGTGTGGCGCGCGTGCGCAAGTCCAAAGGGAAGTATGCCTTCCTGCTGGAGTCCACCATGAACGAATACACGGAGCAGCGGAAGCCGTGCGACACCATGAAAGTCGGGGGCAACCTGGACTCCAAGGGCTACGGGGTGGCCACCCCCAAAGGCTCACAGTTAAGGTGGGTGGAGTAGTATAACAATATCCCTCGTGTGTTGTTATGGTATTCCACCTACCCTGATGTGCCTTTGCTCTCTCTCAGTCTTTTTTCCCCTCACACACACATCTACCTTCACCAACCCTTCCTCTGCTTTTCTCTCTCTGGTCTCTCTCTCTCTCTCTTTCTCTATCTCTGTCTCTCTCTCACCCTTTCTCTCTTTTTCCTTATTCATCACTTTCACTTTCAAACAATCTCATCTTCTCTCTACTTCTTTGTCTTTCTAGCCCTGTCTTTCAATAGCAATCCATCAGCATTTTTTCTTTTCTATCTCAAGTTCTGCTTTTTGCACTCTCACTCTCTATCTCTAACACATACACACACTTTCGCTCTCTCACCCACCCCCCCCCCCCCCCCCCCCTTTTTTCATTTTCCATTTTTATTCGCACTCTCTTTTGTTTTGTTTTCCTTGCACACGCTCTTCTGTCTCCTCCCTCATCCTTGCTAATCACTCACTTCTTATCTTTCTCTCTTTCACGCTCACTTACTAATTCTCTCTTTCTCTCTCTCCCTCTCTCTCTCTTTCTCTCTCTCTCTCTGTCTCACTTGCCGTCTGTCTTGCTTTCTCTCTCTCACTTGCTTCCTTTCTCCTTTTTGCTTCTCTCATTCTCTTTTCCTTGCTCTCTTTCTCTCATACTTCCCATTTCTCTCTGTCTCTCTCTCTCTCTCTCTCTGTCTCTCTCTCTCTCCCTCTCTGTCTCTCTCTTACTCTCTTCTGCTCCCCTCCCCCCTTTCTCTCTGAGCTCTGTTAGGCTTGATAGGGGTTAGCTAGCAGGCTTTTTGCCGTTGGTTATGTTTTGCTGTGTGCTTCTGTGTGTCACCCTCTTTTCACTCTGCAGAGCCAGCACTCAGGTAACCATGTCACCTCCTTTTCAGTTCACTCCTTTTTATTTATTTATATTATTTATTTCCTTCTTCCTTTCCTTTCTGTTTCTGCCTTTTTTTTTTTTTTGTTCCTTGTTTCCTCTCCCGCTGCTTTCTTTGATGTGTACTGAAAGACTAGAATAAGCACTTGTGAAGGTTGTTTTGTTGTCACTGCTAAAGGATGCCTCTGCATACAGTACGGTCGTAAACGGGAGTCCCTTTTGTTGCTGTGGACGGTGATGAGCAGGAGAAGCTGTGTGGGGGAGCAGGGCCGCCGCAGTGCAGCCTGACTCTCTCAGCCCCACCGAAAAAGGGGAATTTATAGACCAGCGTCTGGCAACGAGGCCCAAGAAAACAACAGGGGGGGATTCCTAAAAATAAGGAAATAAATAAATAACAATGCGTACCAAACAAAAAAAACCCAATCGATCCCATTAAAAAAAAAAACCACACACACAAAAAGCTGGTATCAAGTACCAGGCAATGCAATGGCAGAAGTGGATACCGGTATGAGGGAAGACCACATGTAAGGCCACAACAGCTGGAAGTGTCCCCTTTGTAGGGTGTACGGTGTAGGGTGTAGGGTGCACGCGGAGCGCGTGGAATCGGAGCGTGGCCCAGAGGCAAGCCAAAGCAGATTATTGACATTTACGGCCCCATAAGGACAGGCGATATCATCTCACCGCTCTCAGAGATTGGCCACAGCACAGGCGCAGCCAATAAATTTGCCAGCGGCGAACATATGGCCATCATCAGCGAATGGCTAAGAGATGACATAAATACAGCACAACGTTTCTGTCACTTTCTTGCAATAATAAAAAGAAAATTGACATTATCAAGCCTCCAGTCCTATAACTTCCTCTTCTGCTCTGTGTCCTAACAGAAAATACAAAGTCCCATGGATCAATCCCTGTGGGACGCCTCGGGGCGACACGCCTGAATGTATTTCCTTCTTGTTCAACTGCCATGAAAAAAGTC
>CM059279.1:11604227-11656727 GCA_030347295.1 Setipinna tenuifilis
CCCAGTCTCTGATTGAGGCTATTTTCTGCTGGTGCTGTGCATCCTTCTCCGCTGTGCTTAGAGGTCATTCCTCTCCAGGGTGGGGGCGGGCGGCAGAGAGAGGGAGAGAGAGAGAGAGAGAGGGAGCGAGCAAGAGAGAGAGATAAAGAGGGAGAGTGAGGGGGAAAGAGAGGGAGGCGGGGGAGCGGATTACGAGGCCATTTAATAGTGCGTCCAATCCATTAGCCCGTGCTTTGGCGTGGAGGCGTTATTCTTATCTTAAAAGACTCTTAATTAGTAAAAAGGAATGGCCGTTCTATATATATTTTCCCTTCTTCTTCTCTGTTAAAACACAATCCTCCACTATCACAACTACCACCCCTGCCCCCCAAACACCCCCCAACCCATCACACCACCAACCAGCCTGCACCCCCATTTGGAAAGCACCCTATCAGGCTGCACAGCGATCGAACAACGCCATGGCGTGGAGCAGCTGAGCGTGAGAATATGTGTATGTGTGTGTCGGTGTGTGTCGGTGTGTGTGTTCGTGTGTGTGTTTTCTTGTGCACTAGGCTGCTCCCGAGCAGGCAGCTGCCCCTAAACATAACTGCCATTTAAATCGGGCGTCGATAACCAGTGATTATGGGGGCTCTGGCTCGATAGCTCTCGGGTTTGCACGCTGCAGCAGGACAGAGAAAAATGAAGCCACTGCGAGCAGGGTGGGGGTCGGCTAGGGGTGGGGGTGCAAGGGTGGGGGGTGGGGGGTTTTAGGGTGGCGCGGTACAGAGGCAAACTACATGGACAAACAGCTATACGAGTGAGAGAGGCGAGGCTGTGGTTACTTTCATCCACAAGCACAGAACAGCACAAGCACATGTATCTGTCTTTTTCTTTCTTTCTTTCTCCCTCTCTCTCTCTCTCTCTCTATCTCTCTCTCACCCCCGTCACACACTCACAGATATTCCTACACACTTGATTACTTTCCCCCACCCCTTCTCTTCCCTTCTTTTTTGTCCCTCAGTAAACACATCCCTGCTGTTTTTTGTTTGCTTTGGCGTTGCTTTATTCATGAAATGCGGCATTTTGTCCTTTCCCAAGTTGTCCCCTGTAAGAGTGAGAGAGAATAAGAGAGAGCGAGAGAGAGAGAGAGAGAGAGAGAGGGAGAGAGAGAGAGAAAGGCTTCCTGCATTCTTATTCTGGAGTCTCTGTTGTTGCTGAGATGCGATTAAAACCTCATCAGTGTAGCGGTGGGTCACTGTGATAGATGGTCCATGTTAAAGTTTGGTTTTTAAAACCACATACGTAGCTTCCACCACCTCTGTCATAGTCATTGCAATGAAGGCGAGAGCCAACTCCATCAGCAACACTTTGTGATTCTAAAATATACTCCAGGAGAGGGGTGTACAGCTTGGCCCAAACACCCTGGCTTTTCTTTAAAATGTGTCCAGAAGGCCAAAGAGAAGCAAATCTGTCTCTTTTAAAGAGAAGGGCTCTTTTGAGAGGGGTGAGAGGAATGGAGAGATGAGAAAAAGAGGTGAGAGAGAGAGAGCGACTGAAAGAGAGGAAGAGAGAGAGAAAGAGAGAGAGGGATGTCTGTAGGTGGTGCTTCTACACTAATAGAGCTCCCCCACCACTGTCTTCATTATTTCTTTTCTGACTTCCTTTCTCTTTCTTTCTTTTTTTGTTCCTTCCTTCTTACTTTTTTCTTTGCTGCTCAGTATTTGGCTGTTCACCTTTTTTATCCTGACAAAATATGTTTTATCGTTTTCAAGAAATGCTGTTAACCTCGCAGTGTTAAAACTGAACGAACAAGGGCTGTTGGACAAATTGAAAAATAAATGGTGGTACGACAAGGGCGAGTGTGGCAGCGGAGGCGGTGACTCCAAGGTTAGCCTCTATGTCACCACATGCGGGTAAACTGTGTGTGGCGTAATGGTCGCATCTGCCTCGGCAATAACCAGTCGATGCCGGAACCTTCCGGTCATTTTTTCCGGCCATATCCTGGGCCCCCACGAGATCTAGACCCTATGAGAGTGGCGTGCTTCGGCCCCACTTACAAAAAGCTTTGGAAACGGGAGAGGAGAGCAATTACTGTCAAAGCAAAAATATTTGCCTGCCCTGTCGCAAAGGCTGTACGGTAGCCAGGCCTGTGCTTTGCTGACAGGACAAAGAAAGAGGATAGAGGAAGTAAGGAGGGAGATGAGGAGAGGTTTGTGACAGGGTCTGACCAGATGGTGCACCGTGATCCTCATTCCAAATTCCAATTCAAAAGGAGCTTCCCATGATGCAATTCACTGAAAAATGTCCTCTAACAGCAGCAGTGTGGTAGACTCTCATCCACCCTTGCCAGCTCTCTCTGTAGTACTAACGATTTCTCACACACCACAAAAAAGGAGATTGTCAAATAAAAAAAAAAAGTAAATACAGCTGGTGGGTGTTGACTTTGCTTTTTCTCAGATGTCCGCTGTTGAGCGTGCCGTGCCAATAGTTTTGGGTTCACAGTAATTGCCTCCGTTTGTTTACTAAGTGGGCCCTGGCAGCATGTGTCCGTTACCTGAAGCGATGCAGCGAGGTTCCATTCATATGTCTGTAGCTCGGCGACCCCCCCCCCCTCCTGAGCGAAACCACCCTCCCCCCCAAAAGGCAAGAGAACGAGCATACACACATGTACTCAATGGAACCTCCGCTCCGTCACTTTTCTATGTATATTTTTTACTTCTGTGCTAAAAGACAACAAGAAAAGAAAAAAAAAAGTTTCTTTGCGATTCGAATAACATAAAATAACATGACCCATGATGTTATTTATGTTATTTCCCACGTGAAGAAGCCCCGTAAACCTTGCAGTGTTGAAACTCAGTGAAGCAGGCGTCTTAGACAAACTGAAAAACAAATGGTGGTACGATAAGGGCGAGTGCGGACCGAAGGACTCGGGAAGTAAGGTCAGTCTCCGGTTAGTCTGGGACAGATAAAAATATAAAACACCACTAAAGGAAACTCACTGTTATTCACAGATGCACAGAGCAAATTGCCTACTGGCACTGTGTGCATGTGTGTGAGAGCACATGTGTGTGTGTGTGTGTGTGTGTGTGTGTGTGTGTGTGTGTGTGTGTGTGTGTGTGTGTGTGTGTGTGTGGGTGCGTGTCTGTGTGTATGTATGTGCTTGTGTGTGTGGCTGGATGTGTGTGTATGTGTGTGCTTGTGCGTGTGTGCATGCGTGTGTGCGTGCGTGTATATGTGTATGTGTGTGTCTGTGTGTGCTTGTGCGTGCCTGTGTGTGCGAGCGTGCGTGTGTGTGTGTATGTGTATGTGCGTGTCTGTGAGTGTGTGTGTGTGCGCGTACATGACTGTGCATGTCTGTGTGTGTGTGCACAAGTGTGTGTGTGTGATTGTGTGCGTGTGTCTGCATGTGTGCATGTGTGTGTGTGAGGATTCAGATAGGGGCACCACACCACTGCTGCTTTAAGCATGCATGCCAATTATAACTGAACAGGTGTGAGGGGCCCAGAGGGACTAGCAGTGAGTTTTTTTTCTCTCTCATGCTGTGCAGTGATGTCTTATCATCCTGCTATTAAGTTAACCTGTGCACCTCAGTAGCTCCAGTGGGACAGGTTTTGATGTTTTATTACTGACAGCTGAGATAGATGACAGACTACATGCATTAAGAATATCTTAGATGTACCATATGATATGCCCTGACTCTTGAGTCAGAAGCCAGGACCTTTATGTAAATATAATGACATCTAAGATGTTAAATTACATGCATGTCAAACCAAAAACATGATCTTACAGTAGAGTATGTACTATATTATTGTACATCAAAATAGTGGGGTAGGAAGGATTTCATTTACTTAAATTGTTACTAAAATCTTTAGGCACAATACTTATCTATGTCCTAATATTATGTTTTGTGTAGTAGTCTGTTTATGTGTTGATGTACTAGCTGTCAAGGTAGATGTAATGGTAGCTGTGTCAGTAACTATTGTGTAGTGGCTGTGAGTTCTAGTTGAATTAGAAACTGTAGTAACCTGCATGGTAGTTGTTAGTTCAATCCCATAATGTCTTTAACTAATGACATAAGATGTGTTTTAGATCAAAGCCAATAGCTGTGTTCATTGTTCAACTGTATTTTGGAAAAAAAAAAACAACTGTTCACTTGTTCCACTCCATGCCCCCCTAACTCCTGTTATTTCTGGTTCTCTCTCTCTCTCCCTCTGTCTTTCTCCTCTCCACTCCCCCCTACTTCTCCTCCGCCCCTGTTTCCCAGGACAAGAGCTCCCAGGCCCTTAGCCTCAGCAACGTGGCTGGGGTCTTCTACATCCTGGTGGGGGGCCTGGGTCTGGCCATGTTGGTGGCGCTGGTTGAGTTCTGTTACAAGTCGCGGGCCGAAGCCAAGAGAATGAAGGTGGAATCGGCCGAACTGAATTTTAGCCCCGCTCCAAGTCCCTCCCACAGCACCCAGAATTTAGCCACTTATAGAGAAGGGTACAACGTATACGGCTCCGAGGGTGTTAAGATATAGGGGTAGGACTTAGGGTCTCCTTTAGTAGGTGGGGTGGTGGTGCGTCTTTTTTCTCGTAGCTCAAGCAGTGTGCTTGTTTTATTTCTTTCTTTTTTTCCTTCCTTTTTGTTACTCTTTTTCTTTTTGTGGATGCATTTGATTGTTAGCTAATGTGACGCACTGTGACGACATCTTTTCATCGCTTTTTCTTTTTTGTTAGCTTACTGTATGGTTTAGTTTCCTTGTCCTTTGTTTATCTTTTTTTATTTACTTATTGCTGTCATCATTCGTTTCAGTATTATTGCTTTTATGCATTTTTTAAAATTTATTTCACATCGCTTTTTATCTCCAGAGCTGGAGTTGTATAACTTTTGCAAGTGCAAAATTTGGTCACATCCATGTTGGCTGCCAATAATGTTGTGCAATCACAGCTTCATATCAAAAGGCACCTGCATTGTTTATCTTAGTGTGTTAGTCCTCTTTTAAACTTTAAAACCTACCCCAGAAATTTCCCTCACACATTGTAAAAGAATGGGCACTAGATGCCTCAAAGTTATAGATTTGTGTCAAATCTAGAGGTTTATCAAAGGTGGTGAACCTTAGGGTCTGAAAACAGTCTGAAACAGTTGAATGTACTATGAACACTTTATAGATATGACCTACTTGTTGTCTGTGCTATAGTTTTGTTAGGATATCAAAATAGAGTCATTTTTGAACTTACTCAGAGTACTACAAGTATCTAATTGTTTTATATACTGTATACTGTGCTTATTGAGAGAGGCTTGGCTACAGTTTATTTATGAAACAAATTACACAGGTTGATTTTAATACACTAGCGCTAGATACTTACTATATGGGTTCTTATGGGATATTCTACTATGCTAATATACTATATTATGGGATACTATAGGGTGCATGAGGCACAATCCTTACAACAACATCAAGTAGTTCTGTCATATAATGTGTTGCTCCCAAACCTTCAATGTCAGTGTCCCCAAAGCTTACCAATGTCTGGTTCCAAATGAAAATCTGGACTTTTCTTTCTTCACTCAGTTAAAGAGCCCTTGTCTTTCATATACCACACCCCAGTAATGCTTGTTTATGATAGAAATGCAGATGTCTGACATAATGTATCAACTTCTTGATGTTTGTTGTTGTTGCCTGCTCTCAGATTCTGTTCGACATTGTTTTTTGGTTTGGTTTGGTTCATCCCCTGTTTCATGTTGTGTCTGTAGTCTGTGTTGTTCAGTGGTGTGTTCTTGTGTAGGTGTGAGTATTCTTTACAAGCTGGGGGGGAGCAGACTCAATCAAACTCATGCTATCTTTTCCCACCTGCCTCTCCCTTGTCTAACCCCCTTTGACCCTCTACCCTAACCTCCCCCCTCCTCCAGCTCACCTTCACGGAAGCCATGAGAAACAAGGCCCGTTTGTCCATCACGGGCAGTGTGGGGGAGAACGGCCGTGTCTTGACTCCCGACTGCCCCAAGGCCGTACACTCCGGCCCATCTCTTCGTCACAGCTCGGGATTGGCCGTGGTGTCATCGGACCTACCGTGAAAACCAAAAACACACCCTGTGCCTTAAAAATGAACAATAAAAAAATCACTCACATTAACGATGACGCAACCAGAACTGAGGACAGCCAGCAAGCTAACAGAGACTCCGCGTGGGCAAGGGGAGGGATTGAGGAGAGCAGAGCCTGATTAAAAAAAAAAAAAAACGACTATCAAGCAGTTTTAAAATATATCGATATATAAATATATATAAATATATTGATTCTCGTTGTGGCGCTGGCCTCAACAAAGGATCGTGCTGAGGTATGACAGGTGTACGAGGATTGTAAGGCGGCACAGACTAGTGATACCACTGAGCACTGTCTCAACAACAGCCAACAGCTTCAAAACCAGAGGACACACTGTCTGGGCGTTATTCTGATCTGGATGACCTGCGGTTCACAGAGACAACGCATTTCGGCTGAGCGGCCCTACCGTGTTCCGCTCTTAACGCCTTACCGAAATCAAAACCTCGCTTCAGGACCACGCCTCTCATCCATATCGCCACCAGTAAACAGAAGACGCCAGTAGAAAAAAATCAATTTAGAAGACCAGAAAACTGTCAACTTGAATCATAGACTGTGTAAATCTGCTTTTTATCACCATTAACTGTTCAACTTGAACAAACTTTAGTCTCTTTAGTTTCCTTTCTCGCCAAATGAGTGCAGAAACCCTTGAGAAGATGATGGTAGCAACTCTCATGGAATTTGTTAACCAATACGGATGTCAGGGCAGTCAACACTGAAAGTTCCTTTTTGTTTCAGAAAGCAAGGAGGTGGGTGGGGGGAGGGGGAATAGGCTAGTATTTATTTAAAAATGATCCATGACCATATGAGTAGCCTAATGCTAAATAACAAATAGATAATCATTCAATCATGACGAATCCGTCGGTACATAATGTACATTCTGTGAAAAGTTCAACTGAAGATATCATTCACACAAGTTTTACAGTGCCAGGAGAAAAAAAAAGAAAAACAAAATGCTTGCTTTTTAAACTGATGTATATAACTCTGTAGCGGATAACAGAACACACCTCTTTTTGTAACCATCTTAATATTTCATTGCAATAATGAATATAAAGATGACCCAACTTGTAATTAAGATGAAATCTTTTATAAATATACATATTATATATAAATAAATAGATCTATATAAATCTAAAGAGATATACAAGAAAAAAACGAGCACCATTGTGTGAGGCCATGGCATATGTTCTGTTATGGGTTGTTTTGATAACAATATAACACAGTCTGTATGTGTCCTTGTCCTCACTGAATGTCTGACACACACACACACAGACAAACAGACACACACACACACACACGCACCCAAACACATACACACACACACGCACGCACACGCCGTCGTCACTGTACTGGACACTGGGCGCACATCTGAGGAACAAATTTTTGACCTTGGAGTTCACAGCCTTGAGTCGTCATTTCTTTTCAATCGTTTGCGTTATTTGTTTGTCTGTTTTTTGTTTGTTTTCTTTAATTGTTTGTACCCACGAATTTCGGAAAGAAAAAAAAATAAAACTTCAAGCATTTGTACAATAGTCCTTACCTGTTCATGTGCTGATTTGCTTGTTCCTTCACAAAAGAGAGGTGATATTTTGCCTCTGGTCTTTTGGCTCTGCATTTCGTACTAAACCCTTTTTTTGTTGTTTTTAAATAAATGATTCATGACATTTCCCTGCTCCCAAGGGGGGGAGTGATAGCCTCGGTACTTGTCAAAGCACTGTGCAATTCCCTCAACGACTGTTTTCTTCCCCATTTGCACTTGAATGGTGCAAGACTACAGGGTACAGGCAGACGGTGTGGGCTGACTTTCATGACTTTGCACAAAGGTTAGATAAACTAGGTTTCCAACCTAGACCCCATGCCATGCTCATCATTTACCTGCGAGTCACCACTAATCCTGTTGGTTCACTATATTCCTTTTGATTTGTTTCTAGTAAAAAGCAAATGTTCAAAACCAAGTGCCTGTCTTTTTCATTGCACACATATACACACAGGGAGGATACCACAAAAGGTCTAACTCTGACAGAGGCCATCCACAAGGGTTGGTGCAGTGCATTTACTGATGCAGGGTTTTTTATTTTTCCTTCTTCTTTTGCACTAATAATTTATCTCCAGAAGTACACGGCAGGAAAATGTCAGACTTTAATACATCCCCAATCACTGTTTTAAATGTCATAGTTCAATGAGGGTTGGAAAAGTGATGTGCCCTTTATAATCACAGCTTTGCAGGCATTTCAGAATTTATCATTTTTTTCCAACAGAATTCTCGTTAAAATGGAACTCTGCTCTCTGGTGCTTGTTGTCTTTTAAATGGCGGCTGGGTAATGTTCACACAGTGTTACTGTTGAAAAGCTCCTCTTTCATACATACATGCTTGTAGTCATCCCCTTGTCTGCACTTGCCCCTGACGACGTAGTGTTTAACCACCTGGCACCTGGAGAAGGTAGGACATGGACAGGCTATAGGTAAGTGAGGTTCACCTAGCTTGGTGTAAACATGAGGTTAGATAGAAAAATAAATGTAAATAAATTGATTTTACTTTACTTGACTTGAATTGAGTGCCCACAATTCACACTGAGCTGTCAATTCCGGAACACAGGTATGTGACGTTAGTCAAGGGATGTGTAGGTCATGTGAATTTTACCATGAGGAAAAAAATGACCTATCTTATCAACAAAGTTATGAAATATGTGAGTTTAGGTTACAAAGACTCCTCATCATAATATATTACATATAAGACAGAAGTATGCAGGGGCTCATTGTCTTCGCCACACACACACACACACACACACACACGACACACACTCTCGGTGTCTACCATTCCCCAGGGTCCTTACAGCCTGTCACCTGTGGTCCTGCAGTGCATCGAGGTGACATTTTGGGGACCAAGAGGCTTATTATCTGACGGTATTTCCTGGAAGTCAAATGGCTGTGCTGACCTTTAATACTAAAATATACATCAACTATGGGCCAGAGAAAAACACAGGGGGGCAGACTAAGAAAATTCTGATTAAAAACACCTTGATGTTAGCTGAAAGGCATGGTGTAATCTTGCATGGTTATACATAGGTATGCACAGCTAGAATGAATAACATATATTTTGATGCTTGTTTTCATGTATCCTTGTTTTCGTGTATCCTATCTCAAGCTCCAGATCACAGGTTTTTCTGTCTGTAGAGGTAAAAATCAATCAGGTGGCCATTTTGAATGACTGTGGAAGATGAAAGGGCCTCTTAAAGCCATATAGTCAATGGCCTGCACATAAAACACAAGACTCAGAGACATGCACAATCTTTTCTTTTTAATTTATCTTGAAAGTGAGAGTGGTAAAAAGAATGAGAGATTGTTTTTTTCTGCTTTTTCAAACATACTGCATTTGCAGACTGCCTGAAAAATGAAAAATAAAAAACAAAAAAGAAAGGCAAGTATCGTCCCAAAAAATTACCCAGTAATAACACAACATCTGAAACATTACAAAACTTAGAAAATAAATGACTGGTTCAATAGAGTCACAAGGCATATAACACATCCCGCTTTATCCATATATATAGTTATAGATATAGATATATATGTATATACGACACTAATTTTGTGCTTTTGTATCGCAATAGAGACTACACTCTGTACATGATACAACTGTACTGAACAGACACATTTCAGAAGAGAAGGTAACCTTCCTTTATACAGGCACATATTTTGTCCACAAATGTACACAACTACAAAAGGTATTCCTCCTATGCAGGAACCACATAGAAGAGTAGGGGGAAAAGAAACGGAGGGGGTAAACATACTGACAGAAATGGAAATCACCGGCACACGACGGAAACACACCAGTACATGATGTATTGATCGCTGATGTCTGGGAGCTGCTGAGTGGGGGAGTTTTTTGTCCAATTGATCAGAGCGAGCACCATCTAGTGTCTGTGGAGTTGCGGAGCTTAATCTCGACTCCTGCAACACACACACACACACACACACACACACACACACACACACACACACACACAAACACACACACACACACAGATATAGATACACATGCATGCGCACACACACACCCACACATCATAGAGCTGTGAAGCCTACTCTCAGCCCATGCAGCGCACGCACACACACACACACACACACACACACACACACACACTCACACAGACACACACACGCACACACATGAACAGTCACAGGCATTTGAGTCACAATTGGCCATCTGTTTCGTTGCCACAGCACCGACAATAGGCGAAAAGGCAAAATGCCCCATTCACAACCAACCGCAAGAGCACTACGGTACGGAGAGGAGGAGCTGCAGTGAGTGAGTGCACTGGCAGGACCAGAGAGGGCTGTGCTCTGTGGTGCTGCCAGGGAAGAGGAGAGAGCAAACACACTGGAGCATGCCTTTCCATTACCCCGTCACAGCAGGGCGATGCGCCCTCCCGCACGCCATATCGAACAGGCTTCGTACCAACACCTTCCCTCCGCTGATGCCCATTCACTGTCCACACGCGTGTCCTGCTATTGCTTTTTTTTTTCTCTCACACACCTCTCTCACTCTCTCTCTTTCTCTCTCTCTCTCTCACTCACCCACCCACTCTCACTCCCCCTCTGCTCCATTATCTTGCTCCGTCACTCTCCCTCCCCTGCCGTCCCAACCACCACCTCCTGCTGCCATCTTTCTCCTTCACAACAGACCTTATCTCTCTCCTCCTGAATAAGAAGGCAGCGGTGCCTCTGGGTTAGTGTCCTTGGTGCAGCGCCATCTGCTGTCCGTCCTTGTGTAGCTGCAGCCTCTCCTTCTCCACCTGCAAGCGCTCTTTCTCGATCTGCAGCCGGCCCGACTCAAACTTGAAGAACTGCAGCCTCTCCTTCTCCAGCAGGAGGCGCTCTTTCTCCAGCTTCAGCTTCTCCGCCTCCAGGTCCACCACCGGGTGCCAGAGAGGCTTCCTGTCTTTGTCTCCACCCTCCAGGGTGGAGGAGGTGGGGGCACTGGAGGAGGAGGAGGAGGAGGTGGATAGCGATGAGGACGTGGAGGAGGTGCTGGGCGTGGCGGCGGAGGTGGAGGAGGGCAGGCCGTTCTGGGAGCCGGTGCTGGACTGGCACATGAGCAGGCGCAGTCGCTCCCGTTCCACCTGCAGGCGTTCGCGTTCCAGCTGCAGCCGCTCGCGCTCGGCCTCGGCCTGCCGCAGACGCTCCTTCTCCAGCAGGAGGCGCTCTTTCTCCACCTGCAGCCGCTCCGACTCCACCTGCAGCCGGTGTTTCTCCAGGTCCAGCCGCTGCTTCTCCAGGGCGATCAGCAGGCCCGTGCTCTCGGCCCCGCCCAGACCCATGCCCATGCCAGCCAATCCCACGCCCAGGCTGGTCCCGTTCAAGCCGACGCCCAACCCACTCATGCCGCCGATGCCTCCGCCTCCCAGGCCAAGGTCCCGCCCCCCCGCACTGATGGAGGAGGCTTTGGAGGAGCTGAGCATGCCGAACTCGTCGATGTGGGCGAAGACTTCAGGCACGCGGCCCTCGCGGTCGATGTCGGGCAAGATGGAGGGAAAGCAGTCGTCGTCATCCTCCTCTCCGTCCACTTCAGCCTCTGCGGCCTCGCCGGTGTCCCCCTCCAGCTGCCAACACACAGCACACACAAAAACACACAAGCAGTTCAAACTTTTTTAGACACATTTTTACAAGCAAATGAAAATATGCACCCATGCAGGACAAAAGCACAAGACACTAAAATTAAAGGAATCCTCCACCATTCTCGATATTCTAGGGATGTTTATGGATAATTACAAGCTTTCAACCTTTGTGTTGGTAGCAAAACCATGTACACCAGATTAATTTTGAAGAGAAAACATTTTGTATTTACATCCCAAATAGCTTATAATGGCAGTGGATAGATCACAGTGGCCTTGTGTTGTGATGCAATCCCTTTAAGAATAAGCTTACTTCTCCTATATCTTGCATGAAGATAGAAAGACGACACACCAAGCATTCAAATAAAGCATTTCTAACATTTCTGCACTTATGATTCCAATACTTATCCATTTCTCTTCCATGAATAGGGCCGCCCATAAGGGGCTAAACATGAAAGGCAAGCCGCCAGAGGGGGCCCAGTCAATTGAAAACCGTAGGGTTTTTTAGGAGGAAGGCAGGCCCAATAACTGGATCTTTTCAGAGGCCCAGACATCTCTCTGGGCAGGCCTGTCCATGAACACAACATTATGTCACCATGTACCTTTCACACATATAGCACTGAGAGTACAAACACTAATACACCTCACTCTTCACTTCACTGACATCCTGAAGAGGGGCAAAAAGAACCACAAACACTCCCCAGTCACAGCGTGTCTTACCCTGTACTCATTAGGGTCATCGTCCTCCATCTTGACCCCTGAGGACGTGTGGCTGCTGGGCTCCCCGAGGTCGGACAGGTCCTGCCAGTCGCAGGCCGCCTCCTTGGCGAAGCCGCTCACGTCCAGTGACTGGTCCCCACCACCGAGCGAGGCGTCATTGTCCGGCGACAGGCAGGGAGCCTTGTACTCGCTCTTCAGCCCCGACGCCAGCTCGGCACGGATCTGCTTCCTCTTCATGAGGGCGCGCCAGTCCAGGTAGCGGCGCTTGACCTCGGCGGCGGTGCGCAGCTCGCCCTCACCCAGCGCGTTGACGCAGTCGGCCACCTCGTCCCAGGCGCGGCGCTTCAGCTCGTTGATGGCCGTGTTCTGCTGGCGCGAGAAGAGAACGTCGCGGCGCTTGTGGATCTCGCGGATCAGCGTCTGGGTCTCCTTCACGCTGTAGTTGCTCTTCCGCTTGCGTTTGAGGTGCTTCATCTGCAGGAAGTCCATGGCAGGGGTGGGGCCGGCCGGCGACAGAGGAAGGGAGGAGAAGACCTGGGCCATACCGGACAGGTAGGGAGTGACAGGTGAGACACTGGGGTGCTGCAGGTGAAGAAGAGAGAATGGAGGAAAAGAGTGAATGATGCAGATAAAGAGGTACCAACCAAAAAAAAAAAACAGAGGAGAGTGAAGGCAGAGTTGTGAGTGAAGTGATGTTCTTGTGGAGTCGAAGGTCTGCACTAAAGTCACTTCCACTTGCTGTGTAATGACAGATTTTAAAAGGGAAGTCACAAAGTGATCGCATTGGATGGCTAAATCAAAGAGAAATGCATGTTATGGACAAAGTGCCAAAGTGGTCTTGCAGGCCCCATAAAGGGAACGTAGTCAATGCTGTAGGTACCTCCCTATAGGAGTTGAAGGACTTGAGGACCATACTCAAAGTCTAGGCAATGACACAAGAAAACACAAATAAGCCTGAGAATCCAGAACTCCTCACCACGTGTCTCTTGCCGAGTGTCACTCTATTCAGAGTGAGTTGCATTTAAACATTGGGTGTGTCTGAATTATCACTCTTTTTAAGTTCGTAACTGAAGCAATGTGAGGGAGGATTATACTGCCATTTAAGAAAAACTGAAGAGTCTAGCACTACAGTCATCTGTATAATGATTACTTCAGTCATAGGAGTGATAATTATAATGTTGGAGTATAACTGCAGGTTAGGACTTGCCTTAAAAAGCACAGGCTTTACAATGCACAACACAGCTTATCCAACTACAGAGGCCTGAGAGAAAACTACAAGCCCATCTATCCACTCAAATATCTATCAATATTTTATTTCTTGACTTAAGCAGAGTAATATAAACCACTTTTTTATGTTTGTCTAAAAGAAGTCTTTTTTCTATTTTCCCTCTCTTCTTCTTTCTTTTCTACAGAAACGTTTCATAATGTTGGACACTTGCAGTTTAATCGATCAAAATGACGCCGCTTCGTTTGCTGGGATCAGATGTCATCCTGCAAGTAACTAACCATTTGATAGTAAATGGCTGGTGCAAACCTCTCAGCGCGTACCGCTGCAAGAGCTCATATACAACTCTTCTCATCGACATATCGTTTGCGCTGGACTGATAATTCAAAGTACTATAATATCTAAGTACCTATATCGCTATATATCTTATTTCATAGCAATTGCTTTGATTTTGATAATCGAGTAAGGAGCTAATCAGCTAGCGATAGTAGAGCGTAAGTCGCTAAGCGTACTACGACTCTGACGTGACCAACATCTGGCGAGTTAACGGATGCGCCATTTTTTGCGTGAAGCGTATGGTCTTTTAACATCAAATTGCATACAAATAAATGCATTTATAACGTAGGCATCTGCACAAAACTTACCGATGTGGTGGGGTAGGGATACGTCAAAAGCTCATTCTTATCAAATCAATGGCAAAACAAATCGGAACCAGACCCTGGGGCATGAACCATAAACATTGCTGTGATTGGTCCGTTTTGTGTCACTCCCACTTTAGCGTAGCCCGCCTTGACAATTTCTTCCGGATGTGTGTAAAGAGTACTGTGTTCGGCAGGCACAGGCGGCAACACTGTGGACAGTAAACGACTACACATGAAAACAGACAATTTTGTCAATAACATTGTTTCAGCATGGCTTTATATATCTTGAAGCGAGGCAGATTCTGTTCTGAGCCATATCTGGTCGCAGTTAAGTTCCTATGTTACATTTCTTTTGGTATGATGTGACTGCTGCCATGTTAAGAAAGTCCCAGTAGTTACTGCAGTTATTGACAGGATATTATTATGTGTTATTATCAGTGACTGCTTACGTACTATTCCTGAATTATTAGCGGTATGGAGGGTGTACGCTGGGCGTTTCGTTGCGGATCCTGGTCCCCAACTCGTGCTGAGTGGTTGCTTGCTGCACGGTGCGTGCAGCGTGAGGAGAAGGAGCGGATTGGACAGTTCATGTTTGCCAAAGATGCCAAGTCAGCCATGGTATGGGATCATGCACACACCATTGTCAACGGAATTTACTCAGAGCACAACCACAGAATCACAGTCAGACTGTTTTATCTTTGAAGCCCAGCTGCACTTTACACGTTTGTTTGCAAAACCACATAGGTTCAGTTCAGTTAGGTTTTCAGTTAGGTTTTATTGTCTCATATGATGTACTTTACAATACAGCGAGATTCTTATACCACAGTTGCTGACATATAGGGCAGGGTGGAGGAAATCAATAAATAATAAATAACAAATGAATGTGCATGTCTGTTTTACTATACCCATGTTAGGCTGGCAGGCTTCTGATCCGTAAACTTGTGTCAGAGAAGATGGGGATAGTCTGGGATCAGATCCGCTTGGAGAGGACTGCAAGAGGGAAACCAATTGTGGCCAACCCCATAGCTGATGCTGGACACCAGAGGTGGAGCTTTAACGTGTCCCACCAGGGGGACTATGCTGTACTGGCCGCAGCCCCTGGCCTGCAGGTTGGGACAGATGTCATGAAGACCACCAGGCCAGGTATCTGCAGACTGGGACCAGAACTACAGCTCTCACAACATGTTGCTTTGAGAGATGTTGGGTGCTGTAACCAAGAGAGCCAGTACACATTTGGATGCCTGGATTGTATCTGTGTAGCTATTTGAGAAAATTATTTTAGGTGATTAGTTTTTAGCTATTTACCCCAGAATTAGACAAAGAGAGTGCATTTCCGTATTTGCTGTGTGTGTGGCGTGCTGTAACCCAGTCTGACACTTTAGCCATTTCCCTACCTTAGCATAGTGAGGTAACCCAGTGGCATCTTACAAGCCAATGGCAGGGGTGTCTTTAATCGCACACTTTGCAAAGAGGGCCATATATCTTCCTATCTAATCCTAGGGTAGACCAATACCAAGCTAATTTCCCAAAAAGGTGGTAGTTTTTGTTTTTTTAAAAATAGCCCTTTACCAGATTAATGACATTATCTTTAAGCACCTCAGATATAATATGAGGAATGGAGAGTTTGCAGTCCTGATGAAGAGCTGCTGGAGTCGTGAAAAGCAGACTGGCCTTTTTCTACAGAGATGTCTTTATCCCTGCCAGGCTATATTTCAACCTCTTTTCACACTAAATCCTATTGGCTTCAACCTCAAGCTGTCAGAACTTTAATCTTTTAGTCCATCCCTGTCATAATGTCAGAGACTCTCTTTCAAATCCCTTCTCACAATCACAGAAATCCCCAAGAAATAACTTCTATCCATTTCAAAGGATTGGAAAACTGCCTGTAAATGTAGCCTTGCCAGTTTCTCTGGAAAGGAAGGCTTTTACATCTGGCTTATTTATTTGTTGAACAATTCAGCTGTCACCTTTTTATTGAACTTGTAATTGCTTTTTGACTTTTAATACATCATGCAAAATAACCCCTTTTCTTTGTATGCTTCTTTTAAGTCTTTTGAATTGAATGGCATTTAAGCCAGGAGAAGAAAATGTAATTAAACCTTTAGCCACTAGGTGTCTCTGTTGTTCAACAGATCTCAGTCGTCACCCCTCTCAGAATTGCATTCACATTTGCATTTTTTTTTTTTTTTAGTTTATTTCATTCCAGACAGCCGGGAGTTTGGTAGGCTGTGCATTTCATCATTATGTGCTCTCTGGGAATTGAACCTCAGACTGTGGTGTGGGTGATGCCTTGCTCTACCACTTAGGCTGTGGTTGCATGTGCACTGGCTGTTGATGCAGCGCTCAGAAGCTGGGCTGACTCCCCAAATAAAGGGAGTTGGTGCATGTATTTGCATGTGTTTATCTCACAGAGAGCAGCTGTCAGCACAGTAATACACACCTCGTATGAGAGAAAGTAACTCCATGCCGGAGCTGTTTGTGTCGTTTGACACTGGTGCAGCATTATATTTGCTCACACTGGTTTTAGTGTGCTGCATAAAAATACACATGGAAATTATGGAAATTATGATTTACTCTGCTCCTGGCAGCTAGCTGGCATTTTTGTATGTTGGTTGTAATGAATGGTAACTAAAAAACTGTTTGAGTCTTTTATTTTTTGACTGTTTTGCTTCATATTTCACTTGCAAGTTTTTTTCCAGTTTAAGGGGACATATTTCCAGTATGTAAACTAAAATGTGTGTTTGTGTGTGTGTGTGCGTGTGCGTGCGTGCGTGTGTGCATGTGAGAGAGAGAGAGAAAGAGAGAGAGAGACTTGACACATTTTTAGTTTCTCAATTTAAGGGAACATATTTTCAATATGGAAACTAAAATGTGTGTGTGAGAGAGAGAGAGAGAGACTGAGACTGACTGAACACATTTTTAGTTTCTCAATTTAAAGGAACATATTTCCAATATATAAACTAAAGTGTGTGTGTGTGTTTGTATGTGAGAGAGAGACAGAGACAGAGACTCAGACAGAACACATTTTTATGAGTGACAGGGGCTCATAATTCTCAGAATCAAACACAAGCCAACCACTAATTATATCATATTGTAATGGCATTGTGAATATGTTAGAAATATAGATGTATTGGTTCTGTTTCTGTTTCATCGATGCCTGTCATCCTGTCCTTTGTCCACTCACCTGCTCCTTCTCTTTGTGTTCTCCTTGCTTTCACCTTAGGTGCTGCCTCCATCCCAGAATTTTTCCGGCTTATGACCCGGCAGTTCACGGAGCACGAGTGGGGGACCATCAGGGCCACGGGCTCCGAATGGGAGCAGCTCCACATGTTCTACAGACACTGGGTAACCATGGCGATCGGGGCACCGTGGGTGTCGCGCTGATTGCTGTCCCCAATCTCTCACTCACGAGGGGTCCAGAACAAACCTCCGGCCCAATCAGCCTGTCACAGAGTCCAGATCACATGGGGCCAAATGGCTCTTTCATCTAAAAAAAAGGGGAACCTTTGTGCTGTTACTGGTCTGAAAGCACATTAAAGAAATACAGTATGTGGTCCTCCCTTTAGTCATATCCATCAGGCTGTCTTTGTGTGAGTGGGTAGATGACGTGTACATTATTAAGGGCAGAGGATGTGATAATTGAAAAGTTTGCAAGAGTATGATAGAAATTGGAAAGAAGTCTCCCCTCTTCTTTCATTTCAAGCCGAGTATAAACAGCTGGACTCTAAAAGCAGGACATTACCTAGACAGGCTGGTAGACAATCTAATCGTCTCAGGTTTGCAAAGGGAAATGATTAGACAGGGTTATTACACTCTTTGTGCTGCCAAAGATGGTGTACTTTTGAAAGTTTTTATTAACTGTGAACATATTAGATCATCTGTCAGGGTGAAAAGACAGCGTTGAGAAATATAACAAAAAGTGCCTCTAAATTGCATCTCATGCACCACCTGTAACATCCTATGGCCATCAGGAGTACTACATTATTACATTGCATGTAGCAGACACAAGGAGTAACACATATATAGGCTCACATTACTAAATATACTTTTCCACTGTAGTCTGTGGTTATTAAACAACACTATGCTGCTTTTTCGAGTTTATTAATCCTCTTCATAAGTCAGCAGATGCCTAAATGAGTCATTACCAGGCGAATGAAGACTGTCTTGACCACCCCTGCTGTCTGTGGACAGAATACCATGCTTATCTGGGGGTTCATCCCAGCACCCTTCACTCTTAGTCTTGAACATCATGGGAAGCAGAATCACATAAAATTTTGAAGAAATTTGGATGATCTGCTGAGTTATAAAACACATGCACGGTCAATTTTTACAACAGTGCCCATTTACTTGGAGAAACTAGGGGGAGCTCCGTTGAGAAAAAGCACTCAAAGTTGCACAGTATTGCTTTAAGGTTAACACTAGTCTATTCTTTCCAAGCACCCAGACTCATGACCCTCTTTGTGTGCCCAGGCCTTGAAGGAGAGCTTCATCAAAGCCATCGGCACCGGCCTGGGGTTCGACCTGCAGCGGATAGAGTTCCACATATCCCCCATGCTCATCCAGGAGGGACAGGTGTACTCTGAGACCAGAATGCACCTGGATGGGGAGGAGGAGGACTGGATTTTTGAGGTAACTAGTAGAAGATATATTAGACCACCACTGCATGAGCTTCACCTGAGAGGGAACTGGGCTCGTGTAGTTCAGTCATGCACTGTAACTAGAATTTCAGCCTAGTTCTGTAGGGAATGGGTTAGTGTAAGGTGGTTGTCCAGAGAGGTGCAGGGTTATGGTTGAGAAAGAACTCACTCAAAAATTCTTCATGTTAGTCCAGCTAGTTTGATTGGAACAGAGTTGCTGAAGTGTCTTGTTATAATACACATCCCTATAACTTTATCACCTAATTTTTGTGGTTTATTGGGACAAGTTAGTTGAAATGTGAGGGATATGTTGTTAATGTGGCTTCCTTAACTGTCAAGAAATTTTCTCTATGAGCATAAATTTGTCATGCTGTGTCTTATCTCATTGTCAGTGGAACCAGGAGATTTATTTTGACATTTGAGGAGACATCAGCACTTTCTCTGTATATGACCTTTGTCATCTTCAGTTAGCCATTAACAGACTTTTGACATTATGGAAATTCATAGCCTCATGCAGCATTTTAATGTCATCGTTTTTACTACACTGCGGCACTGGTTTCTGAAGCTGCAGTTTTCCTTTTGATCAGCAGGTGTCCCCCATGCCCTAGCCTAGCTTCGGTTTGGCTCTTGACCACACTGCCACATGGGAGCACATTTAACTTGTATTAGCTGATCTACTCCATTATCTTAAAATTGTACTATTTTACAATCACACACACACACACACACACACACACACACACACACACACACACACACACAAAGTGTTCCCCATTTTCACACATGGGCTGTGAAGCTGAAAAGAAGAGATGGAAAAGTACAGTTCCATCTCCATTCACACTTTATTTTTCCCCAGAGTCACCTTGAGAAGCCCTGGCAAGCCACCTTAATATGCGTCTGAAAAGAGTTTTCTTTTTCTTTCTTTTTTATTTTTTTTCCTGGAGGAGCTCAGGGGAGCGTGCAGGAAACCGTGCCCCTGCCGAGCGAGAAAAACTACATGCGTTTAGATAAAAAGGTACAGACAAATTTAACTGTTCTTCAGCGCACTGGAGCAGAGAAATCACAAAGAATATGAAAACAACACCACAGGAGAGCAGAGGTGAAGAAAGGAAAGGAGAGGTGAGGTGAGGAGGAGGTGAGAGGAAAGTAGAGGAAGAGTAAAAAGAGAAAAGGAGAGGACAGGAGAGGGGTACGAGGCAGTCAGCAAAACAGACATCACCTCATGATGACTTCCATGACACAATGACACGGCAGTGCCTGCCAGCAGAGCAGCCTCTTCACAGAGATCAAGGAGGCGGATCAAGTGGGTGTACAGAGGCCTTTCATTATCAGACAGCAGCATTTTACTGTGATTATCAGACAGGTGACACATTAGAGGGAGGCTCTCTGTGAGGTCGCAGGAGTTTGTGACTCTCTCTACCTCACCCCCACTAGCCTTTTACATTCTCACTGTTTTTTTTCTTCATAAATATCTCCGTTGTTAGGCTTTTTGAAAAGAAGAAGAAAATGCTCAATGAACTACTACTACTCCCATAGGAGTGATTTTAGCCATCTCACCAGAAAGATTATGGGTGTATTCACACCAGGAAGGTTCGTTAGTCTGGACCAAAATAGAATGTTATTTTTTTTGTTTTCATTTCCAAATGAGATCACGTGGTAAGGTCAATCAATTATTCGACAGAATTATTTGGGGTGGGAGAGACAGAACAGCCAAAGTAAAAAGTAAAGAATCACAGAGATCTTTCTGCACTCTTTATTGCATTTAACCAACAAACTCTCTCTGATTTAACAGCCACAATCCTGTCTGGCTAGTTTTGACCGACACACATAGTTGACAGGCTACAACTGTAATTTTTAAAATGCCTTTCTCATATTGCAATAATTATTTGCATGATATAGCTGTAAAAGGGAAAGTAAATGTGCATGTCTGCTGAGACACATCAAGTAGCCTAGTTTGCATTGTTCTGCCAATATTTGTAACAGTACTCTTTCCCCCAGTAATGCATGACAACTTGGTGCTTGTTAGCTACAAAAAATTATGTTTTTTACGTTTGGGTTGGATTGAGGTTGGTATGCACCAGGGTCCATATGGAACAGCACCGAGACCACCTCTTCAGCTGGGTCATGGTTCGCATATTTGGTCCACACGCACCAGAGTTCGATGACTTGTATTCACACAGGTGCAAAAGGTCCAAACCAAGGGAGCAAACAAACTCTAGTTTGTTTTAAGCAAACCAGACCAGGCAAGTGTAAATGCACCCTGTGTTTGTGTTCTCCACATCATCAGCACCAAGCACTTCTGTCTGCAGCGCAGGTCCAGCAAGCACTTGCTTAGCAGGTGCTCTTATCGGCAGTGTCTGTTTTCCACGCCTCACTTGCTTCCCCCGCTTCTAACAGGAAGTGAGGTGTCAAAGGGCACATTGAGGCACGCCTCTGCTTCCCCTCCCCACCCCAGCCCACCCTACACACACACACACACACACACACACACACACACACACACACACACACCCCAGCCCCTTGCTGTCACATCAAGCTTACGTGTCATGGCTACATGACCTCCGCATGACACTGCCATTAAGTAAAATGGATCCACTCTACAGTACGGCCAAACGCGTGGACACGCTTCTATTAGCACCTTCTGTGGCCCTGCAACACACACGGTCATTACACGCCCCACTCCAGCCTCGCATTTGCACTCCAAACGCCGCCTCGGAAGGAAAAAAAAATCGTTTTCATACTCATGACCTTTCACCTCCCAGCCCACCGTGTGTCAACCCACCTTTGGGTCGATGAAGACGCCTGTGGTGCGTGTGTGCGGTGTTACTGTGTGTGTGTGTGTGTATGTGTGTGTGCAGAGCAACAGAAGGTCAGCTCTCAGGCTCTTCACATAATTGCAGGTTTAGCATAATAACAGTGGAAGGCCACTGCCAGACCACCACCATCGGCAGGCGAAAACAAAAGCGCGCGAGAGAGAGAGAGTGCCAAAAGGACACTCACACTAGCCTATATCATATTTAGATCAATGGATGGCCAAGAGCTGGGTGGTGGCAGAGGTCATGTTGTGACAACTGGGCTGTCAACAAAGTAAGGGTGTGCTCGTAACAGCCCTGTGAGTGTCAGAGTGCCAGAGGTGGAGATCTCGGCTTCAGAAAGTAAAAACCCTGTAAGCCATGTATTCATTCCTTATGCCTGGCAACTAAACGGAGGTGATTTCAGTGATGAACTGATCTACCTGTCAAATGGATCTGCTGTCATTAGGATCAGCTGGTTCAGAAAATGCTTGGATGCTGGAATCTCCATCTCTACTGGGGCAGTGGTGGCCAGGCGGTTAAGGCCTGCTTCCCTGCTGCCATTGTCATGGCAGCTCATGGGTGTGATGTTTCATTGTGTGCACTGGGTGTTGTGCTGTGTTACGCTGTAGTGCGCCATGCCATTTATTCCCAATGAATCACTAGTGACTACTGCTGTCTGTCCAGAGTGATGCACTGGCTGCTGCCTTCCTGAGTTCATATATGAGTTCCATATCCAGAAACAGATGACCAAGTTCATACAGGAAACTCTTCAGTGACGCTGTTAATTGGCTCTGACGTAAACCAATCACCTCTTGCCCCCTGACGCTGCGCTAGTTCAAATCTACATCTGCTGGGCTAAATCTGACAGCTCTGCCAATATGGCAGTGTTTTCTTGACACCCCCCCCCCCCCCTCCTCCCCAGCTCCACCTGTTTAGATCTGCTTAGGATAAGGAGACCTTGCTTGCAGGGGCGAATCTAGACCATTTTTAGGGGTGCCAAGGCACCCCCGTGAAACTGCTCGGCACCCCCTGGCTCAGTGCAAAATGAATAATATATTATATATAATAATAGTGTTGTGTGATAAGCACTGGGGGCCGGGCACCCCTAAAGACCAGATGCTAAAATCGCCCCTGCTTGCTTGTATATTTATTTTCTCTGGCAGCAATTTCAGTGTAGCTTGTACTTCTTATGCAGCTTTAATTTTGCAGCTTCACAGCTTTCACAGCAGTAGTTTAACAGCTTGTGCAGCAAGAGCATTTTGGGCAGATCTAGGCCCCACGACCAAGCATACTACATTGTACTTACACTAATAAAACCTTGATTATTAATCCTGAGAGTTTCTCGGAGATAAGGATCTTTTGAAATGATCTTGGTCTTGCACATTGCATACTGTACCAGGTGAATTTAGTTTAGTCTTGTTTATTTATGGATCCTAAGAGGCCTAACGCCTACAGCTTTGTGACCAAACAAATGAAAAAAAAAAGTGACGAAGAGAAAAAGTGGTTTGATAAGAAGAAACTTTGAGCTGAACTCTATTTAGAAAGGGGAGCACATCTGCTTCAGGCTCAGGATAGATAGAACCCCTCACCCATTGTCCTCCCCTGGCCCCATTTCCCCTCTCGCTCCCACTACAGGAGGTGATAGTTTGCCCCCATCCCACCTCTTTTCCCTGGGGGACGGGGAGAGAGAGCGGGAGCCCGTCAGGCCACTGAGCAGCTTGTTGTCCTCCGGTGCACATCTCCTCTCTGCTTCCCCGCTTCAAAGGAGGGGTGCCGTGCAGAAAAGGTGCAAGCGGGTCCCCTTGATCCCCTGGAGTAGTTAACTTTTTCCCATTCTCCCATTCGCTTCTCTCTGTAGAGACTGGGACTAGGAATATTTCGGGATGTTAGTGAGCGTACTGCTTTTCCCTCAAACACACACACTAACAAACATGCACACGCACACACACAAAAGTATGCACACTTTTGCCCTCCATCAAAACCCCTGCCAACTCTTTATCTCTTTGCATGCATAAGTGTTTCCCCAGTGTGCGTGTGTGTGTGTGTGTGTGTGTGTGTGTGTGTGTGTGTGTGTGTCGGCTGGCGGTGTCTGGACGGGATGGAAATTGGCTGCTGGTAATGGCCGCGGCGTCTGCGAAGAGGGGGCTCAGAGGCCCCAGAGTCGGCGGCCGATAATGGCGGAGATGGGGCACGATGAGTTAAGCGGGGAGCAGGGACGAGCTCCTTGGCGTTTGTGTAATTGATTTAGCGGCAGGGGAGTGCGGGGCAGAGTGGAGGAGAGCAGAGAGTGCTGAGGCACAGGCACAGGCAGAGAGAGCCGAGGCAGAGGCTCAGGCAGGAGCAGCGGATGCAAGAGTTTAAGGGAGGAAAGGAGTGAAAGATTGTTTTAATGATTAAAGACTCGAGTCTTGGGCAAGACAGTAATTTATTTTTTTGTACATTTCTATTCCCAGAAGGGGTTAAGCAAAGTTTTGGAGAAATGTTTAGCTGCATATTGCACAATCAAACCTGTTTTTTTTTTTTTTTATGCTGCATACCTAGCGTACCTGAACCGTTTTGGGCTCATGACATAAAGGAGTCTGCCAGTAAGCAGAGAGTCACAGCTTTGACTCCTCGTCCAGCTGACAAAGACTAAGTATCCTTGAAGACAGTAAAACCCACACTGTGTCTCATGTGCTGGTTGGTACCAGTTCTCTTGTATAGTCTATGGTTGGCACCTTACATGGCAGTGTGAGTGAGGCTCTGTCCAAAATGTTTACTCATTCACTACATAGTGCACTACATAGGGTGTGAAATACATTATTTTGTTGGGAAGGTACTAAATAAATGCAGGCCATTTGCTAATCTATAAGTGTTTTTTATTAACTTGATGTGGTAGTAAATTGGTAATGTAGTGGTAATTGGTAATCTGTAATCTGGTAATACTGGTGCTTGGCTGGTTCTCTGAGGCTGTCTGGTGTATGTGTGTGTGTGTGTGTGTGTGTGTGTGTGTGTGTGTGTGTGTGTGTGTGTGTGTGTGTGTGTGTACTGTTGTTTGGCTGTTTCTCTGAGGCTGTCCGATGTGTGTGTGTGTGTGTGTATGTGTGTGTACTGGTGTTTGGCTGGTTCTCTGAGGCTGTCTGGTGTGCATGTGCGTGTGTGTGTGTGTGTGTGTGTGTGTGTGTGTATGTATGTGTGTGCGTGTGTGTGTACTGATGTTTGGCTGGTTCTCTGAGGCTATGATGTGTGTGTGTGTGTGTGTGTGTGTGTGTACTGATGTTTGGCTGTTTCTCTGAGGCTGTGTGATGTGTCGTTTCAGGAGTGTCTGCTGGACCAGCACCATCATGTGGCGGTGGCCCTGGGCGGCGGAGGGCCGGTGGGTGAGCGGGTGAGTCACAGCGGGATGGATGAGGGGGCTCACCGGGGGCGGGATGAGTTGACGCGCCCAAATACAGAGGCAAGCGCCACTGTGTGCAAACACTTTTGAGTACAAGAATAGGCCCCATTCATCTCCCTTAACCACTCTGTCTCTCTGTCTCTCTCTCTCTCTCTTTCTTTTTACCACCTCATCTCTCTCTCTCTCTCTCTCTCTCTGTACCGTCCCCTCTCTCTCTCATCTGTCTCTGTCTTCCTCTCTGTCTCTCTCTCTCCCTCTCTCTCTCTTTTTTTACCACCTTATCTCTCTCTCTACAGTCACCTCTCTCTCTCATCTGTCTCTGTCTTCCTCTCTGTCTCTCTCTCTCTCTGTCTCTCTCTCTGTCTATCTCTCTCCCTCCCTCTCTCACTTACACACACAATTTCTGTCTGTTATTCTCCACTTCTTATTTCGTGGTTTCTCATGCCATGTTGCTCTCTGCTCATCTGTCTCCCTGCTCAGGAGCGCCGGCAGTCTGGCCTCCCTGCCTCGGTGCCTCTGAGGTTCACAGTGCTGAGCTTCAGTGAGCTGGTTGCCGGGACACTGCCTCTCTCTGAGGAGGACCCAGCCTACTGGGAGAGCTTTGAGAAGAAACAGGAGGCGCCCAAACGCCAGACGGATGGACCAGTCTCGAATGACCCCTGACCCCTGAGTCCAGGCCCATTACCCAGGCCTAGGGGAAAAACAGAGGCAGACCGTAGTTGATAATTATTAATGTAAAGATCACTGTGTTTGCCTCCTTGCTACTTTTGGAGAGAGTTTGTGACCTTAATGTCCCTTCAGAAGTAGGACACAGTCTGATGTCATACTGAGGGACCCAGCTGGAATCTTCATGCCCTACAGGTGCCCCGAATGACCAAAAAGCACCGTCTGGGCTCTTGGCTCTGTCCCAGTTTCCAAACATGAAGGAAGAAACTCATTTTTCTACTCTTGATTTAGATCGTAAACTCTTGGGGAAAATGCCAGAGTGGTTTCATAAAGGGAAGAAAGAAAAACAAACAGCATGAACTTTTTTACTGTTTTACTGTCTATATTACATTGACTTCTTGTCCAGCTCTACATATAATGTTTCTGGGTGACAAGGGACTCGGCCGGGCAGGGACAATATCACAAAGGAGATTTGGAGATGCTGACAATAATTCAACAGAGTGGTTCATGTCGAAAATGAAGATGAGGACGCTGAAATGAACTCTCATTGTTCCAGTTGGACCGAGGAAAGAGCCCTCCACTTTGGAGAGCTAGTGGTTTATTTCTGTGAATACACTCTGATTAATGGCGGTGGTTTTACAGCCGGGCTTATTTTTCGGCCATGTCGGCCTTAGTGGTATCTGTTTATGAATGTTCATTCTGCGGCTCTTTGTGTGTACTTCAGCTTGTCTATTTTTCATCACGCTGCCTTTCCTAACCTGTCTGCTCACTGTGTGCTCTCTAATGCCTTTCACTCCCTCTTGCTCTCTCTCTCTCTCTCTCTCTCTCTCTCCCTCCCTTTCTCTCTCTCTCTCTCTCTCTCCCTCTTTCTTTCTCTCTCTCTCTCTCTCTCTCTCTCTCTATCTCCTTTATTCTCTCTCTATTTCTCTCTGTCTCTCCTCTCTCTCTGCTGCTTGCTCTTCCTCTCCTCTCAATCTCTTACCATCTTTTCTCCCTCTTTTTCTCTCTTTCTCGGTACCTCTCCCTCCCTCTCTCTCCTCTTCTCTCTCTCTCCTCTCTCACACCATCTTCTCTCCCTCTTTCCCTCTCTTTCTCTGTACCTCTCTCTCTCTCTCTCTCCCCCTCTGTTTTCCTTCGCTTGTTCTCTCGCTTTTGTGCCTTTCTTACACTCCATCTGCCACCCAGTCTATTTTTGTCGGGAGACATTTAGTGTGCCATTAGGGGCTTGTGTTTGGAGGGGGAGCCATTGCTTTTAACAAACTGAGGTTGTGCTCCTCTGCTCTCTAGCCTAGTCCACCCCACCCTTCAACCCCTCAGGCAGTCGCTCTCCTTTCTGCTCCTCTGGGGTTTTAGTGTGTGTGTGTGTGTGTGTGTTTGTGTTTGTGTGTGTGTGTGTGTGTGTACATGCGTGTGTGCCCCTATCTGTGTGTGCGTGTGTGTGTGTGTGTATATGTGTGTGAGTGGTTGGTTGGAGTTATGTGCTATTGCTACCTGGTTGCCTTGGCTAACATTAACTGCTACAAGAGATGACAGTAAAGTGCTCAGCTGTTATATCCCTATGTTCTTGATTGACTAAATGGTTGTGAGTGTGTATATGTGTGTGTGACCTGACCATGACCACATGACAACCCCCCCCCCCCCCCCCCCCCCCCCCCCCCCAACCACACACACAAAAAGCCACCATCTCACCACAACGGCCTCAACATCTTACCTGTGACTACTGTGAATCAGTAAGATTTCAAACAGCAGGATTTAAAGGGACATGAAAAAGCATTGTTAGCCCCGAAATGCTGTAACTTCATTATCATGAACAAGTTCAAAACCTTTTTTAAACAGAAAAGAGAGTTGTGTCATTTAACATTAACAAATTGCCGGCTAATGTTAACAGGTTCTTTGCAACAAATTTTCTGTGTCCAACATCTCACATAATGGCTTTTCAATTTTTCCCCATGTTGGTTTTATCTAAAAAGAAGTGCAAAGTGTGTGTAAAACAGAGAGAAAGGAAAGAAATGAGACACTTTAATCGCCGTGTAGTTTGAATAGACAGCCTTAAATGCAGCCCATTGAGCATGCAGTCAGGTGTCACCCAGTAGTGTCTTAAGTGCCTATATTGTTGCTCGCAGACAGCAGTTTACCTTGCTTTGTAAAATGACACAAACGGTAAGATTGCGGTGCCATACCCGAACCCCACTTTCTCTTAATCTCTCTCTCTCTCTCTCTCTCTCTCTCTCACTCACTCTCACACACACAGTCACTCTCTCACTCACTCTCACACACACAGTCACTCTCACACACACACACACACACACAGGGCTGCGGTGCGTGGGCAGCAGCACGATCGGGCATGCCTCATTTTCCTGAGCGCCGCACGGTTCCCTGTTTGTGAATTCCGCAGCCGTGCCATGCCGTGTCTGCTCCTCATATTGCTCTGAGATAACCCTCTCCGCCTCAGGGCACAGACCAAAACAAGCAGCGTGCCTATTTTAAACATGGGGCCTGCAGATTTATGCAAAAACAGGAGAACCAAAACAGGGAAAAATAGTGTCTTGGCTGTATTAAATCATCTCTTTCCTTCTGATGCCACATAAAAAGGGCATTTTTTTTCTTCATATATTGTTTCTGCCGTATTGCACTTGTGTGTGGGAGTCATGTGTGAAAATGTCAAGAGGTACCAAAGAGTAAAAAGAAGAGAATGGCCTTTTTCTGGAGCCCCTTGGCCTCTGTGGCATATGATTCTGTCAGGTTGATGGAGGGGATCTTTTGACGTGATGCCAGGTGACTGGGTGTCAGGCAACTGGGACCGATAAAAGGGGACCGATGTGAGATGTCGTCCCTGGAGGGCGAGGCCTGAAATGTGTGGCAATTTTAGAGCCTCTTCATCGCCACGCAGCCTCTTCACACAGTAACAGCAGGTCTACAAACGGCAACCGCTTCTCTTAAAATGCAGCCATCGACCTGTTTTCTTGATGAATTGTTTTTCTTCCACGTGTTATTTTGACCCACAACTCACAAGTCAGAATTCATCTAAGTTTTTCTCTACATGTTGTGATGTAGCAATTCGTAGAACAGATAAGATCCACACTTGCAGCTGAAAGAAGCTAAGATTTACTTTCACTGGAGTTATTGCTCTCCATGTTTTAACATATGTCACATGTGTGGAGCAGGAGAGATACAGAGCCCTCTCTGCCTTTTGGGTTTTTCCCTGAGAGGAAGAGGAGAGTGGTGCTGTGTAGCGGGGCCATGGCTGCTCCAGGAAGGCAGGCACTCCCAGGCACTAAATCACCCAGCAATAAAACACACAGGAGACTCCGGCACTGCTTACAGCGGTAAGCTCCCTCCTAGTGTAACCTGAGCTGTATGCCGATAAGAGAGTCTTTGTGTGTGTGTGTGTGTGTGTGTGTGTGTGTGTGTGTCTTTGTAAAATGTATTGATGCGTCTCAGGTTAACTCATGTGACTCTGTGATGTGCTTCTTTGCACATGTTTCCAGTTTAACACACTTTTCAGTGCCATGATCTCCCTGTGAAATTTTGACTTTGCTCAGTGAAAGATCAGTGAGGATTAGTGATTTACACCGATAACAAATAACAGCAATGTTACTGTTACTTGGGAGTGGGTGGGTAAGGCACTTTTGATCAGCTCCCTCTTTTTTAAATATGCTACACAAATTGTGTAATTGTACCCACTATGATCATACCCCATCAAATATTTTTCTTAAAAAAACAAATTGTCACTCTAGTGTTTCTCTGCAGTAGTTACAAGCCCGAGATGGCCTTTCAGAGTGTAACAAAAACCCATTTTTAGGGTGTGCTCATCCAAAATAGACAAATCCCTTCTCTCTGTCACGTTCTGAATTAGACTGTTTGCCTTCTTTTTTTTAGGAGATTCATGCTGATTCGTGTCGCGCACAAACACAAAGTCTTATTACGTTCGCTGCTCACTGCCAAGAGATGTTTCACGGTTCATTGTGAAGAACGCAATTTGAATGAGAATGGCATCTGCTGCTGGGTTGGATCATTTTATACATGACTCTGTGGGCGCGACAGCTCTGCACCATTACAGAAAACATTACTGACATTTTACAAGGTCAGCTGCACAAAGATAAACTAACCAGATTATCCATTACATGTTTTCTTTTAATAATATGCCAAATTTCAAATATATTTACATTAGATTATATAATTATTAAGCTTTTTATAGCAGAGTAGTTTTATTCAATCACTAACTAGTAAGAGCTTAGACATATTACATTATATAAGTATTTTATTAATTATTGTTATTTCATTCATGACCAATATCTGTGTTCATTGTTATTCACTCATCTCTCTGGCTGAGCTGAATGTTAACCCTGTAGACCCAATGCATGCAGTTTTGAGGTCAATGTCAGGCAATCATATTTAACAATAATGTTTTAATTATACGATGAAAGCTTGTTTTCTCACATTTCAGTCATGAGTTCCAGGGTTGTTTTAGAGATTTTTAGCATACTGATTAAAAAAGTTTGGCATTAAAGTATAAACATGAGGCTGAAACGACTTTATTAGTATAGTGCCTTCCAATACAACGCTTTATTTAGACACATGGGGGTTTTCAGTTGATCTAAAAAAGTTTTTTTTTTTTTTATTTCAGTGACCACTTGCTTTGATTACTGTAATACCACTGCACACTATTAATACCACGGTATGAGTACAAGATGTAATTTATATATATATTTTTTTTTTTACTCCAAGGTTTTTTATAAAGTGGTAGTAACCCTTTATCTGGCCAAAACATGTCACCAAAACATGTAGTCATCCTTCATAGCTAGAATAGGATACAGTGTAACTGACATGAACCTGATGCTGCTCCCAGGCTTCTGTTGCCACTTAGATGAGTGTTGAGCTTTCTGAAACTTGTTTGGCAGTTTGGGGTGAAACACAAACACATCTTCCTCGTCCTCACACCTTCGGGTCAGATGCCATTCTGTGTGAACCTCCTGAGTGGTCTGTTTTTTCATCACACACCGCTCTCTGCGTCATCCTTGTGCTTATTTTATCACCTGTCACACTTACACAAATACACTCTTTTCTTCTCCTCTCTTTTTTTGGCTTTCTTTCATACCCTCCCTCGCTCTCTCTTTCTCTCTCTCTCTCTCTCTCTCTCTCTTTCTCTCTCTTTTTGCCAACCCTTCAGATCATATCAGCATTGTTGACAGTAGCACCAAATGCCAAAGCACTTTACACACATGACTAAAGAACATCATGACAAATACGTGTACACATCAAACGGCAGTGAAATTCGTAACACTTTATAATGGCTACTTCCTTATAAGTCTATATATAGTTGTTATAAAGTGCTACCTAAAATTGTACTTCCATTTCCCTCACACACTCTCTCCCTCACGATCTTCATCTTTCCTCATCTCCCTTTCTGTCTCTTTCTGTTTATGTCCCTCCATCCTTTCATCTTTCTGTGGTCCCGCTCATACCCCCATCCCCAGCTCAGCCCGAGCTCTGCTGTGTGGACGGCAGAGCAGGAGAGATCCAGCCAGCCAGGCAGCCACCCATGCTAATTTGATCAGCACTGCTGGCTGACTGCTACCCCCAGTCTTCGGGGTCAGAAGGGAGAAGAGGAGAGGAGCGGAGAGAAAGTCAGAAAGATGGAGGCAAGGGCTGGCAGGGAGATGTGGACCTGCCTTTAAATAAAGATGTGGAAAGCCCATTACACACAGAAGTAGGGGTAAGAAAATCACGCATGCAAGATCAGTGAAACCAAGACCAAGGCTTCAAGGCTTTGTCTATAAAATAGCAGAAGCTCAAGCTGATGCTGGCGATGTCAATAAAGCCATTCATTCAACCTTGTCTCATCATCTTAGGATTTTTTGCTGTTTATTTAATAATGGACAAATAGGTAAACCATATCCATGGAGATCAACAAGCTCACTCAATTTCAGCACCAAGGACAGCACTTGTAGTTATTGCAGTACTACATCAATGCCACCCTCTCTTACACAACAATTTATTTTCATTATATGCAAGCTCGAGGTGATACTGATGTTTGGCTTTGTTGCCAGCTCTCACTATATATAATATGAGATATACAGAACATCAGTATCAGTCAGGGATAGGCATCCCAGCTTCACATACCAGCTACAATCATTCACCCGAACTAGCTGATGATATTTAGCACAACTTATTGGCCAAGTAAACCAGCTAATTAATGAAGTCCCCTATGTTAAGTGCACAGGCAGAAACAATGAGCGGTGCATATTTTTACTTTCTGAAACTGGAATGTCCATCTCTGGTATCAGCTATATATCTCAAATGAGAGACCTTGTCTGCCTTTTGTTGGGAAATCATTCCTAATCAACCAAAGCATAACTGCATGCAGTTTCATACATCCTAGATAGGGTCAGATTGCAAATGGAAGGCAGAGACCAAAACCAGGACCTCTAAGCTACCTTAGAGTCCATGTAAATGCCTGATGCCTGTGAAGCATGCAAGTGTATGTGAGCACTGAATTACCATGTGTCACCTCTTAAATAATAATAGCAACCTATGTGTTTTGGGCTGAACTGATTCTTTCTGGGCCCACCCATATTATGATTTCTGACTACACCCCTGCTGAACTTTTTAAAGAAATGCATACTATTAATACACTATGGGACCTTGTTTACATATAATCAGCACACCTCACTATACCGACAGTGGGATTGAAAGACAAGGCCGCTTCGCCCTTAGCGTTGATGATGTAGTGTTGGATATCAGTTGAAAGCTCAGTTTTGTTTTTCATTTGCTATGCGTGTCATATCACGATTTTCCAAATAATTCAAATTAAAGTAAAAGTTCAAAAGAAATTTCTATTTTTTTAGCTATACATACGCGTATTGGATCTTCATTTAAAACACCATCACTATAGTGTAGGAGGGAGTGTTTTGTACCACCTGAAAGCTCCCTTTCTGCCCTTTCATTTGGTAGCCACTGTAGCAACTGTACAATTATTCTTTATTGTCAACACTTAAGTGCACAGAGCACCATCTGAAAGCCCAGGGTGTGTTCTTCCCATTGATATGCATATTAGCATCTCGCTATGAGGTAGATCTGCTACTGTGAAGTAACATAACAGAGAAGAATGGGTGTGCTCTTCCCAATTTGTGTCCATGGTCCTGAAATTATAGGGGGGTTTTGAGCCCCTAAAATAGCCCTAGTGGGCGCCATTGCATATAGACTATAGTAAGGAAGAAAAAAGGTGCAAAAAAGCATCACTGTGGGTCAAATATTTTATTTAAGATGTTAATAATAATTACAATGATAATATGCAGTATAGTTTATTCAACTACCTAATGACCAAAATTACCCAACCCAATTACTCCCCAAATTAGTGCCAATTGCTATCCATGTGCCCCCCCCCCCCACCCCCCTTTTAACCAGAAATTTAGTTTCAGTTCACCAAATGAGCAAAACTGAAAGCAACAGTAACAACAGCATGACAAAGATGGTCGTCTTGTATCCATGTTCAGTCAGCTGGTTGGGCTGGATTATGCCCTGGTGCTCTTTTAGTGGTTTAAAGGCAAGGCGCTTCTTGCTCCAACGATAAGTCCTTGTAGATCCAGGAAGAGTTGGACTGTTAATTCCATTGTCTGTAAAATACGCAAGATGTTCATTAAATACACTTTTCAGCTGCATTAACTAAAGTTATATGTATGACATTCAACTCATATGACATAAGTCAGCAAGAAGAGAAAAAGGTGTATTTGTTGAGCATGTATTCAAAATTGCTTCTATTGTATTTCTACAGACTAGGCCTACTCAACATATTAGATTGTAGTTTTACTGTTTTCCTTAAGTTCACTTACCCTTTTCAATCCTGCATAGGAACTCTCTCAGAGGCTTTTGATCCCTCGTTCCTATCACCGGTACGCAGCCTACAAAAAAAATCACAGTCAATCTCAGATCACATCTTGAACCATGTGTTGATTATACTATATTGTATTAATAATATCATATTTTTGCACTTAATATATCACATAGCTGGCTTCTGGATATTATTTACTTTTCCCCAGATTCACTTACTCTTGTCCATGTTGGCGTGGACCATTGGGGCACCTTCCAGCACCATGTCCTGCCACTTGCCACAGTGGGCCTTTTTGCCCCTGAGCGGACAGCAGGCTACAGGAAGGCCTCCCATCACTGGAATGCTGCCTACAAAAAAACAAAGAAACAAGCACAGAATCAGTCACAGATCACATCGTAACTCCTGTTCTGTGTGGTATTCTATTACTATTTTATGCCCAGATTCACTTACTCTTGTCCATGTTGGGCTGGATCATTGGGATGCCCTCCAGGACCATGTCCTGCCACTTGCCACAGTGGGCCTTTTTGCCCCTGAGAGGACAGCAGGCTACAGAAAGGGAAGAAGAAAGACTTATGGTTAGCCATCTTTTCTTTCACCACTGAATTATGCTGCCTCCTTCTATGGTGTGTTCCTCATGTTCTTACTCAGGACATTGGTCTTGCTGTTCCCATCATCACCACAGTGTGTGTCCGCCGTTGCCTCAATCGGTTCCTGTGGGATGTTGGCAGTCTTGGGGTCCTCAATGAAGGGCATAAGATCCCTTTGGCTGGGCATATCCATGGGGTATGGTCTCTGAGCTCTCTCCCTGACCCTCTGAGCCTTCCGTCTCCTCTGGAAGTCCAGGAGGATGGTGTTGATTTTCTCCTTGAGCTCCCTCCCAGTCACCTCAGGGTCGTCCCTCCTCTGCTTCCACCCGGCGGCCTGGAGTTCAGCTCTTCTGATCTTCTTTTTGGTGGTCCTGGCCCCCGTCTTAACCACATCCATGTTGTCCATTTGTCCTCTGCCCCTCTTCCTACCGAGCTTCTTGATGGCCTCCATCTTAGAAATCCGATAATTGCGGCGCCTCTGCCTCACTCCCCGCTGTCGGATCCTGTTCCTGAGGCTGGCCCAGGCATCCCTCAGCACATTCCCAAAACTCCCAAAACACCCCAAACAACCAGACTCCATTTTCAGGAGTGCTAAGACCAACTTTCGTGACCTTTGCCTATGAGTTTGTGCCTGAGGAGATGTTTTTACGACACAAAACTACAAAAATACAAAGCTACAACCTGAAATCGGAAAACTGAAAATTCAGAAGATGGAATTATTTTAAAAATATGGCAATTGCTTGGAGATAATACTTGTCAATGCTGCTTCTTGCTCAGTGAAAGTCAAAGTGACAATGTATTACTTTCAAACTAGAATGCTCAAAGTAGAACTCTCAAACTAGAATGTTCAGATGGAATAGAATTCTCAGCCACTGTTGATGCTCAGCTGATGCTGTGAGGAATTCTATTGGCTGACCTAAAGCTTATTAGATAGCATAGGTGAAGTTTTCAATAGAATATGCTTTTGTCAGTGTTATTTTAAAAACCAGAGAAAGAGAAAAAACAAACATGGCAAGAAAATAAAGCAATAAGCATAATAAAATTACAATGTGAAGTTTATTCAAATAATAATAACAATATAATATTTATTATTATAACAACAACAACAGCAACAACAACAACAACAACAACAACAATAATAATAATAATAATAATAATAATAATAATAATAATACTAATAATAATAATAATAACAACATAGTATAAATAGTATGATATAAAAGTAATAGACAGACAAAAAGTAATACATAAGTAAACACCTTTAACAGCCTATGCACTTTTATTTGGATATCAAATGATGTGCTACTTTAGACAATTTTGTTTTTCCCTAAGAAGCTGTATACAGTTCCTCTTGGCCTTGAAATAAGCACAGATGAAAAGTATTGACTGTCTTTCTATCCATATTCTCATGTCTTGCATGTCAAATGAGCATGATGACTTAGACTCATTCCACCCACTTGTTAATCAGGTCCATCCAATCAAAAGTTTTTTTTTGTTTGATTGACTGTTTAAATAATAATAGCAACCTATGTGTTTTGGGCTGAACTGATTCTTTCTGGGCCCACCCATATTATGATTTCTGACTACACCCCTGCTGAACTTTTTAAAGAAATGCATACTATTAATACACTATGGGACCTTGTTTACATATAATCAGCACAGCTCACTATACCGACAGTGGGATTGTAAGACAAGGCTGCTTCGCCCTTAGGGTTGGTGATGTAGTGTTGGATATCAGTTGAAAGCTCAGTTTTGTTTTTCATTTGCTATGCGTGTCATATCACGATTTTGCAAATAATTCAAATTAAAGTAAGAGTTCAAAAGAAATTTCTATTTTTTTAGTTATACATATTGGATCTTCATGTAAAACACCATCACTATAGTGTAGGAGGGAGTGTTTTGTACCACCTGAAAGCTCCCTTTCTGCCCTTTCATTTGGTAGCCTATGCCATATCTGTAAATAAATGTAACCTATATATGTATACATGTATACACAGACCATAACTGTACAATTATTCTTTATTGTCAACACTTAAGTGCACAAAGCACCATCTGAAAGCCCAGGGTGTGTTGTTTCCATTGATATGCATATTAGCATCTTGCTATGAGGTAGATCTGCTACTGTGAAGTAACATAACAGAGAAGAATGGGTGTGCTTTTGCCATTTTGTGTCCATGGTCCTGAAATTATAGGGGGGCTTGAGCCCCTAAAATAACCCTAGTGGCCGCCATTGCATATAGACTATAGTAAGGAAGAAAAAAGGTGCAAAAAAGCATCACTGTGGGTCAAATATTTTATTTAAGATGTTAATAATAATTACAATGATAATATGCAGTATAGTTTATTCAACTACCTAATGACCAAAATTACCCAACCCAATTACTCCCCAAATTAGTGCCAATTGCTATCCATGTGCCCCCCCCCCCACCCCCCTTTTAACCAGAAATTTAGTTTCAGTTCACCAAATGAGCAAAACTGAAAGCAACAGTAACAACAGCATGACAAAGATGGTCGTCTTGTATCCATGTTCAGTCAGCTGGTTGGGCTGGATTATGCCCTGGTGCTCTTTTAGTGGTTTAAAGGCAAGGCGCTTCTTGCTCCAACGATAAGTCCTTGTAGATCCAGGAAGAGTTGGACTGTTAATTCCATTGTCTGTAAAATACGCAAGATGTTCATTAAATACACTTTTCAGCTGCATTAACTAAAGTTATATGTATGACATTCAACTCATATGACATAAGTCAGCAAGAAGAGAAAAAGGTGTATTTGTTGAGCATGTATTCAAAATTGCTTCTATTGTATTTCTACAGACTAGGCCTACTCAACATATTAGATTGTAGTTTTACTGTTTTCCTTAAGTTCACTTACCCTTTTCAATCCTGCATAGGAACTCTCTCAGAGGCTTTTGATCCCTCGTTCCTATCACCGGTACGCAGCCTACAAAAAAAATCACAGTCAATCTCAGATCACATCTTGAACCATGTGTTGATTATACTATATTGTATTAATAATATCATATTTTTGCACTTAATATATCACATAGCTGGCTTCTGGATATTATTTACTTTTCCCCAGATTCACTTACTCTTGTCCATGTTGGCGTGGACCATTGGGGCACCTTCCAGCACCATGTCCTGCCACTTGCCACAGTGGGCCTTTTTGCCCCTGAGCGGACAGCAGGCTACAGGAAGGCCTCCCATCACTGGAATGCTGCCTACAAAAAAACAAAGAAACAAGCACAGAATCAGTCACAGATCACATCGTAACTCCTGTTCTGTGTGGTATTCTATTACTATTTTATGCCCAGATTCACTTACTCTTGTCCATGTTGGGCTGGATCATTGGGATGCCCTCCAGGACCATGTCCTGCCACTTGCCACAGTGGGCCTTTTTGCCCCTGAGAGGACAGCAGGCTACAGAAAGGGAAGAAGAAAGACTTATGGTTAGCCATCTTTTCTTTCACCACTGAATTATGCTGCCTCCTTCTATGGTGTGTTCCTCATGTTCTTACTCAGGACATTGGTCTTGCTGTTCCCATCATCACCACAGTGTGTGTCCGCCGTTGCCTCAATCGGTTCCTGTGGGATGTTGGCAGTCTTGGGGTCCTCAATGAAGGGCATAAGATCCCTTTGGCTGGGCATATCCATGGGGTATGGTCTCTGAGCTCTCTCCCTGACCCTCTGAGCCTTCCGTCTCCTCTGGAAGTCCAGGAGGATGGTGTTGATTTTCTCCTTGAGCTCCCTCCCAGTCACCTCAGGGTCGTCCCTCCTCTGCTTCCACCCGGCGGCCTGGAGTTCAGCTCTTCTGATCTTCTTTTTGGTGGTCCTGGCCCCCGTCTTAACCACATCCATGTTGTCCATTTGTCCTCTGCCCCTCTTCCTACCGAGCTTCTTGATGGCCTCCATCTTAGAAATCCGATAATTGCGGCGCCTCTGCCTCACTCCCCGCTGTCGGATCCTGTTCCTGAGGCTGGCCCAGGCATCCCTCAGCACATTCCCAAAACTCCCAAAACACCCCAAACAACCAGACTCCATTTTCAGGAGTGCTAAGACCAACTTTCGTGACCTTTGCCTATGAGTTTGTGCCTGAGGAGATGTTTTTACGACACAAAACTACAAAAATACAAAGCTACAACCTGAAATCGGAAAACTGAAAATTCAGAAGATGGAATTATTTTAAAAATATGGCAATTGCTTGGAGATAATACTTGTCAATGCTGCTTCTTGCTCAGTGAAAGTCAAAGTGACAATGTATTACTTTCAAACTAGAATGCTCAAAGTAGAACTCTCAAACTAGAATGTTCAGATGGAATAGAATTCTCAGCCACTGTTGATGCTCAGCTGATGCTGTGAGGAATTCTATTGGCTGACCTAAAGCTTATTAGATAGCATAGGTGAAGTTTTCAATAGAATATGCTTTTGTCAGTGTTATTTTAAAAACCAGAGAAAGAGAAAAAACAAACATGGCAAGAAAATAAAGCAATAAGCATAATAAAATTACAATGTGAAGTTTATTCAAATAATAATAACAATATAATATTTATTATTATAACAACAACAACAGCAACAACAACAACAACAACAACAACAATAATAATAATAATAATAATAATAATAATAATAATAATAATAATAATAATAATAATAATAACAACATAGTATAAATAGTATGATATAAAAGTAATAGACAGACAAAAAGTAATACATAAGTAAACACCTTTAACAGCCTATGCACTTTTATTTGGATATCAAATGATGTGCTACTTTAGACAATTTTGTTTTTCCCTAAGAAGCTGTATACAGTTCCTCTTGGCCTTGAAATAAGCACAGATGAAAAGTATTGACTGTCTTTCTATCCATATTCTCATGTCTTGCATGTCAAATGAGCATGATGACTTAGACTCATTCCACCCACTTGTTAATCAGGTCCATCCAATCAAAAGTTTTTTTTTGTTTGATTGACTGTTTAAATAATAATAGCAACCTATGTGTTTTGGGCTGAACTGATTCTTTCTGGGCCCACCCATATTATGATTTCTGACTACACCCCTGCTGAACTTTTTAAAGAAATGCATACTATTAATACACTATGGGACCTTGTTTACATATAATCAGCACAGCTCACTATACCGACAGTGGGATTGTAAGACAAGGCTGCTTCGCCCTTAGGGTTGGTGATGTAGTGTTGGATATCAGTTGAAAGCTCAGTTTTGTTTTTCATTTGCTATGCGTGTCATATCACGATTTTGCAAATAATTCAAATTAAAGTAAGAGTTCAAAAGAAATTTCTATTTTTTTAGTTATACATATTGGATCTTCATGTAAAACACCATCACTATAGTGTAGGAGGGAGTGTTTTGTACCACCTGAAAGCTCCCTTTCTGCCCTTTCATTTGGTAGCCTATGCCATATCTGTAAATAAATGTAACCTATATATGTATACATGTATACACAGACCATAACTGTACAATTATTCTTTATTGTCAACACTTAAGTGCACAAAGCACCATCTGAAAGCCCAGGGTGTGTTGTTTCCATTGATATGCATATTAGCATCTTGCTATGAGGTAGATCTGCTACTGTGAAGTAACATAACAGAGAAGAATGGGTGTGCTTTTGCCATTTTGTGTCCATGGTCCTGAAATTATAGGGGGGCTTGAGCCCCTAAAATAGCCCTAGTGGGCGCCATTGCATATAGACTATAGTAAGGAAGAAAAAAGGTGCAAAAAAGCATCACTGTGGGTCAAATATTTTATTTAAGATGTTAATAATAATTACAATGATAATATGCAGTATAGTTTATTCAACTACCCAATGACCAAAATTACCCAACCCAATTACTCCCCAAATTAGTGCCAATTGCTATCCATGTGCCCCCCCCCACCCCTCTTTTAATCAGAAATTTAGTTTCAGTTCACCAAATGAGCAAAACTGAAAGCAACAGTAACAACAGCATGGCAAAGATGGTCGTCTTGTATCCAGTATCAGTCAGCTGGTTGGGCTGGATTATGCCCTGGTGCTCTTTTAGTGGTTTAAAGGCAAGGCGCTTCTTGCTCCAACGATAAGTCCTTGTAGATCCAGAAAGAGTTGGACTGTTAATTCCATTGTCTGTAAAATACGCAAGATGTTCATTAAATACACTTTTCAGCTGCATTAACTAAAGTTATATGTATGACATTCAACTCATATGACATAAGTCAGCAAGAAGAGAAAAAGGTGTATTTGTTGAGCATGTATTCAAAATTGCTTCTATTGTGTTTCTACAGACTAGGTCTACTAAACATATTAGATTGTAGTTTTACTGTTTTCCTTAAATTCACTTACCCTTTTCAATCCTGCATAGGAACTCTCTCAGAGGCTTTTGATCCCTCGTTCCTATCACCGGTACGCAGCCTACAAAAAAATCACAGTCAATCTCAGATCACATCTTGAACCATGTGTTGATTATACTATATTGTATTAATAATATCATATTTTTGCACTTAATATATCACATAGCTGGCTTCTGGATATTATTTACTTTTCCCCAGATTCACTTACTCTTGTCCATGTTGGCGTGGACCATTGGGGCACCTTCCAGCACCATGTCCTGCCACTTGCCACAGTGGGCCTTTTTGCCCCTGAGCGGACAGCAGGCTACAGGAAGGCCTCCCATCACTGGAATGCTGCCTACAAAAAAACAAAGAAACAAGCACAGAATCAGTCACAGATCACATCGTAACTCCTGTTCTGTGTGGTATTCTATTACTATTTTATGCTCAGATTCACTTACTCTTGTCCATGTTGGGCTGGATCATTGGGATGCCCTCCAGGACCATGTCCTGCCACTTGCCACAGTGGGCCTTTTTGCCCCTGAGAGGACAGCAGGCTACAGAAAGGGAAGAAGAAAGACTTATGGTTAGCCATCTTTTTTTTCACCACTGAATTATGCTGCCTCCTTCTATGGTGTGTTCCTCATGTTCTTACTCAGGACATTGGTCTTGCTGTTACCATCATCACCACAGTGTGTGTCCGCCGTTGCCTCAATCGGTTCCTGTGGGATGTTGGAAGTCTTGGGGTCCTCAATGAAGGGCATAAGATCCCTTTGGCTGGGCATATCCATGGGGTATGGTCTCTGAGCTCTCTCCCTGACCCTCTGAGCCTTCCGTCTCCTCTGGAAGTCCAGGAGGATGGTGTTGATTTTCTCCTTGAGCTCCCTCCCAGTCACCTCAGGGTCGTCCCTCCTCTGCTTCCACCCGGCGGCCTGGAGTTCAGCTCTTCTGATCTTCTTTTTGGTGGTCCTGGCCCCCGTCTTAACCACATCCATGTTGTCCATTTGTCCTCTGCCCCTCTTCCTACCGAGCTTCTTGATGGCCTCCATCTTAGAAATCCGATAATTGCGGCGCCTCTGCCTCACTCCCCGCTGTCGGATCCTGTTCCTGAGGCTGGCCCAGGCATCCCTCAGCACATTCCCAAAACTCCCAAAACACCCCAAACAACCAGACTCCATTTTCAGGAGTGCTAAGACCAACTTTTGTGACCTTTGCCTATGAGTTTGTGCCTGAGGAGATGTTTTTACGACACAAAACTACAAAAATACAAAGCTACAACCTGAAATCGGAAAACTGAAAATTCAGAAGATGGAATTATTTTAAAAATATGGCAATTGCTTGGAGATAATACTTCTCAATGCTGCTTCTTGCTCAGTGAAAGTCAAAGTGACAATGTATTACTTTCAAACTAGAATGCTCAAAGTAGAACTCTCAAACTAGAATGTTCAGATGGAATAGAATTCTCAGCCACTGTTGATGCTCAGCTGATGCTGTGAGGAATTCTATTGGCTGACCTAAAGCTTATTAGATAGCATAGGTGAAGTTTTCAATAGAATATGCTTTTGTCAGTGTTATTTGAAAAACCAGAGAAAGAGAAAAAAACAAACATGGCAAGAAAATAAAGCAATAAGCATAATAAAATTACAATGTGAAGTTTATTCAAATAATAATAACAATATAACATTTATTATTATAACAACACAACAACAATAATAATAATAACAATAATAATAATAATAATAACAACAACAATAATAATAATAATAATAATAACAACAATAATAATAATAATAAAAATAATAATAATAATAATAACATAGTATAAATAGTATGATATAAAAGTAATAGACAGACAAAAAGTAATACATAAGTAAACACCTTTAACAGCCTATGCACTCTTATTTGGATATCAAATGATATGCTACTTTAGACAATTTTGTTTTTCCCTAAGAAGCTGTATACAGTTCCTCTTGGCCTTGAAATAAGCACAGATGGAAAGTATTGACTATCTTTCTATCCATATTCTCATGTCTTCAATGTCAAATGAGCATGATGACTTAGACTCAGCCCACCCACTTGTTAATCAGGTCCAGCCAATTAAAAGTTGTTTTTTTGTTTGATTGACTGTTTAACAAGCTCATGCCATGTCTCTGATAGACAGATTCTGGATCAGTGCCAGGTCTCCTCCACAGTAGCAATGGCTCTCTGGTATGTCACAGTGGCTATCAGTAAGGGTCCTAATGTCCAACGGTGCACATGGCAGCAGATTTGATAACGGCCTGGTAATGTGATTGAGCCGAGGGGTTGGGGGCAGCGTATGGCAAGTGGAAGCATGAGAGATTGGGGGTGGGGGAGCAGGCAGCAGGCGGCAGGCAACAGGCAGGGATAGCCCTCACACAGCTGATTAAGGACCCCCATGACAATACAAGCACAGCACACATGTATCATGCAGTTTTTTTTTCTTTCAGCTCTTCACCTACTTTCTCTTTCTTTTCTCTCCTCTTTCTTTCTTTCTTTCCTTTTTTCTTTCTTTCTTTCTTTCACTCTCTCTCTCTCTCACTAGCTTTCACTAGCCCCTCATAGCTGATTAAGGACCTCTATGGTATTACAAATACAGCACATGCATATCATTTTTTTCTGCTTGCAGGGAGGGATAGCCCTCACACAGCTGATTAGGACATTTCATTTTTATTTTGAAACAGCATTTAACCAGTTGTCTCTCGTCCTCTCTTTTACTCTTTCAGTTCACTCTCTTTCCATCTGCACAGGTGGATGATTTGGGGGGGGGGTTAGGGGGTGGAGTGTTGAGTGTTGAGTCCAGCTGATTGAGCTATCAGGGTCTCATAGACAGGTTAAACCATTTTAGTAAAGGTCGGAAAAGGTGAACAGCATGCATATACGTGTGCGTTTGCCTGCGTGCACCTGTGTTGGTGTGTTTGTGTGTGCGCATTTCCAAACTGTTCTATGGCCACTCTGGCAATGTCAATTAATCAGTCAATCAATGAGTCAATCAGTTGTGATTAAGGCAAAAATACAGAGGACAGACACTCCAGAGACAGGTGGTTCTCATATCTGTTAAATGGACATGTTCTTTCAGCTGGACTGGCCAGAATGGCCTGCTTTTAGCACAAACAGAACCTTGACAGGTGAAATGCAAACTCTGTCAAGCGTGAAAAGAACCTGACTAGACATCAGAGGAAATCGATGGCACCTCAGCCACAGTAACCATGGTGAGGGCACGGAGACGTCAGAGCTGCCACACGCAACGAGATGTTTTCTGATCCAGCACTGCCTTTCTCTCACTCACTCTCGTCATCACAGAGGTGGAACAATGAGAACCTTTACACACACACACACACACACACACACACATGCATACACACACAAACACACAAAGAGCACAAAACACGCTATCATTTCATCATCACACACACACACACACCCACACACATACTGACAAAGTGACAGAGTGGCAGTCACACACATTCATACACATACAAGTCTACAAATGACCCCATATATTCTTTACAAAACTGTGCCTATGAAAATATCCAAGTATATAAAAAACAGACCCACTAAAAATACGCATATACTTTATACACAATATTTAACCATGTACAGCAGAATTTAACAGAGGCTTAGGAGTTCACTAGATTAATCAGAGTTACAAAGGAAGTCATTTGACCGTAGTGCCAAAATATTGTAATAGGAGTTTTACAGTTATCTTCAGTATATAGATCTATCAAAAATAATTTATGCTTACACAGTGTATCCACCATTACAAAGTTCCAGTGCCCAAGCAAAGCAGCATCAGCACTCTTAATGACTACAGACCTGTCATTGTAAAAGTGCTTTGAGAGGCTGGTGATGAAGCATCTCAAACATGCCCACCACCCCTAACCTGGACCAGCACCAGTATGCCTACAGGGAAGACAGGTTCACAGAGTACGCCATCACCATGGCTCTTCATACAGCACTGACACACCTTGACAAGACGGGGACATATGCAAGTCTGCTCTTCATTGACCACAGCTCAGCATTTAATGCCATCATGTACAGTACAACCAGCTGGTCACCCAACTCCTCAATCTGGGCGGCAGCAATAAATCTAAGGATGTGAATGAAGGACTTCCTGTCAGACCTGTCAGCCCACAGACAGTGAGACTGGGCCCTCATCAATCATCGAGCCTGTCCCTCAGCACTGGAGCACCACAGGGATGTGTGTTAAGCCCACTGCTCTGTTCCAGCTACACATTATGACTGCATCTCCAGCCACCCCACAAACACAATAATACATTTTCCAGAAGAGACAACTGTGGACACGTCTCAAACAACAACGAGAATGCCTACAGAGATAAAGTCAGCTGTCCTGCATGTTAAAAAAAAGAGAAAATGTAAGCGTAGCATAAAGATCTACCTGAAAGATGTAATTCATCAATTCATCTGCTTTGCTCCTCACAGGTGTATTGCACTGTTCGCCCTCCTCCCTCCCCAGCATCTATCCATGGGTTCCTGTCCATGTCCTGTGTGTCCTGGTGTTGATGTCACTTTTCTACCTCTGCTTCTTTAATGGCTGACCCCGGATTTGCATTGGGTCCCTCCATTACTTTTCTGCATTTCTTCACTATGCTTACTCAGGATCCAGTCTACTCCCCCTGAACGAACAGTCCAACTTCTCAACTTGTCTCTGTCGGGCTGACACTGCACACTGTCTGTTGCCAGATGTTGGATTCCCTGCTGTCTGAGTGGCATCCTGGACTCTGTCTTAGCTCATCAAGAATCACTTTAGCCTAGGCAGGTAGGCTTTCCCCCTAGAGATTCTGCCCAAGGTTTTTTCCTCATTAAAACATCTATAGGGAGTTTTTCCTTGTCCCAGTGCTCCAGGACTGTGCTCGTGAAGTCCCCTAATTTTTTTTTGTGGTGCTGTTAATGTCATTTTTCATGTCATACTTTATTTTATCTGTATTGTATGCCTTCATAAAAGCTCATTGTCTGTTATATGACCACCACCAGTGGGTTCTTGTCCTTCTGTCAGGGGGGTTATTATGACACTCTACTTTTTAAGGACACTAAAGAATTTCAACCTGTCTGCCAAGCTGCTTAAAAACTGCTTAGTTGAGAGTGTCATGACATACTGCATCACTCCATGGTATGCCAACTGCAAAGACAAGGACAAAAAGTCCCTCAGTTGGATAATAAGATCTGACGAGAGAATCGTTGAACTTCCCCTGCCCACACTGGACGGCATTTTTAAGACCTGCTGCCTTCGCGGGGTGAACAGCATTTTGCAGGATGTAACACACCCCTCATACCCACTCTCTTCTCTGCTCCCATCTGTTAGACGTTATAAGGACTTTAAAGCCTGCATCTCCAGGCTGGAGAACAGCTTTATCCCCAGAGCCATTGCAGACCCCCCCCAGGACACTCAGCCCCTAGCTTGCACTGTTGCACTTTAAAGGGACTGTAAGCAATGGGACTAATGCCACAGTGATGCCTTGACATTTACAATGTGTTTTATTTATTCTATTTATAGTGTGAGTGTGTATGTGAGTGATATTTGCATAAGCAAATTTCATTGTACAGGCCTACTGTGCAATGACAATTAAAGTCTATTCTGTTACTGTTGGCACAAGTTTGTAAGCAAAACAGTGGCGTCAGATACGTAACTGGGTCTATTTGCCAATGGCTTTATTGGTTTAGTTTATTTACATCTACCAGACCTCTGACCTACATGACTGCACAAAGATACATATGTAAACAGTACCAGAGAAATATCCCACACACATGCATATATCCTGACACACAGAGGAACACACAAACAAGCACAAGCACTAATCAGCCCAATTATGTGAGTGCAACCGGTCTAAACACATTCCCCTGTCTCAAAGTATAATTTAGCGCATGAACAGGTGGCACTCCATTCATTTTGATGATGACCGCTGTAAATTTATGGCTGTGCCGGCTGGTGGGAGATTGATGGCACCTGTCTCCCCGCCTCTCTGTCTTTCTGAAATGTGCTCCCTCGAGTGGGCCTGTCAGGCTGACAGGAGCCAGAGGATCGGTGTCACAGGCCTTCAGTTTGTCCCGCCATGCCCCCCCCCCACCACCACCCCCCCACATTGGTGGCTTTTTATTTTTGGAGGTGGTGTGCGTACGTGGAGCCCCCACTGCTCCACAGGGGCCAGGTGTCTCAATGCATCGATGGGTTGGCCAGCAGCATAGGTGGAGAAAATAAATGGCCATATGGGAGATACTTTTTTTTTTCCCTCACCACGACTTTTGAATTGTACTTTTGAGGAAAATGAGATTTTTTGCCTTGGAGACACGCGCCAGTATAGTTTACCATCTGTGTGACGTTGTCAGTAAAGATGGACAGGGAGGGAGAGAGTTTAACTTCTTTTCTTCCCTTTGGCCTTGAACCACAACTCCACGCGGTGAGCCCGCAGAAGCTGCACTGGCCGGCTGAAACGTACTTATCTCCCCGAGTGTGGCCCCCAGGTCATGCGGAGTAGTGTGGTGGTGCGTGCCAGAGGATCAGACGATGAGACACGATGTTTATCACTTCTAAATTAAAAATCCTGCACGTCGGTCGGTGAGATAAATCTAATATCATCCAGGACGAGGGTCACAAACACGGTGTTCCCACGCAAGCGCTCTACACACACTCTGGCAGTGTTGACAGAGGGGGGTGGGGGGGTTTATGAAAAGGAAGGTGGGGTTGGGGTGTCTGGGTAGGAGACTAGGCCTCAAGCAAATATCTGCCATCTCAGAAATGCATCGTTCTCCAGAATTTATCTGTACAGATTATCTCTTCTTGTCGTGCAAGCTTGTTTTATCCTCAGTGAGCCACTTGGGACTAGGGCTTCAACAGAATACACAAAGGCTAATGCATGATGTTTCATTAAATGCATACCTAATGCTGGACTGACAGTGGTAATAGTGTCCTCTCACATGTTTATTTTTAGTTAATTAGTTGAATCTGTGTCTCATATGTACCCTTGGGAATGTGGAGGGCACCCAAGAGATACAGTTAAAAGCATTTTGTCTTAAAGGCTTTGAGTCTTAAGAGTGTGTGTGTGTGTGTGTATGTGTGTGTGTGTGCGGGCGCTTGTGTGTGTGTGTGCTTTTGTGGCTGCGTATGTATGTGTGTGTGTGTGCGCTTGTGTGTGCTCTTGCATGTGTGTGTGTATATGTTCATGCATATGTGTGTGTGTGTGTGTGTGTGTGTGTGTGTGTGTCTGTGTGTGCATGTGTTGTGTGTGCTTGTGTGGCTGGATGTGTGTGTGCTGGTGTGTGTGTGTTCATACATGCATGCATGTGTCACTGTAGGTGTTGTAGACGAGGGGGAAACTGTGGTTCTGGCTCATTTAAATGGATTTTAGTAAACACCTGCTGTGCTTTTGCTTGGTAGCAGGCAAGGTGTGAGTGCCTGGATCAATAGAGGCTCCACACCTGTCACTTCTGCTTGATTTCACAGCATTGATCCCTGTGTTACAAATGACCTGAATTTCTTATTGGCTGCTGCCCTGATCTGAGATTTCACAGCAAATATTTGCACTTTTTCATTTTTTTTTTTTTTACAAAAGCAATTTTTGATATTAGGTGGCTTCTAGGTGAATGAATGCACACGGTAATACCCAAACTTCACACACATACTGAAAAACTGTACTTGAAAGGGTCAGCCTCAAACAACCTCTATCTCACACACACACATATACATATACATACATATGTACACTCTGTACACTCTCTCTGAGGGTATATACTATCGCTCTCTCTCTCTATCTCTCTCTTTCTCTCTGTATATATAGACACACAAATCGTAGGCTTGTAAGATTTCGTTTTTTTAATGTAAAGCACCATAAAAAACATTGGTCAAACTTGTATTTTCTCTTATTCTTACTCTCTCTCTTTTCGCAGTGCAGTGTATGCAAGTTCTTTTAGTTGGTGTTCAGCATACTGAATACCCTGATGCATTTCCATTGATGCGTATCAGATGATTATCGCATGTTATGTTGGTGTAACTGTGGGAAGTTAACATCTCACCCTGCCTCCATTTTTTCCCAGCCATCTTCTTGTTTTTCTTATTAGTTTCAGCTTCTGGTTTCTCATTTCCTGCCTGGCGCAAGGTGCCAAATCATTTGGAACAAAGAAAAAAATGCATGATGGGAGAAAAGAAAAACGCCAAGGTTCAGGTCGCCTGAGCAATAATACAGAGCATCCAATCTGATTGGCTCCCCCGCACCACTGCACACCGCGCAGGCACCCACACAGCATACACTCAGCGTTTGGCCAAGGACATGGAAACTTACACTCTCCTGCAATCGTAAAATCGTAAAAAAGCAAAACGCTGTCATCTTCACACCTGGGGCAATATAACTAGCCTAGGGCTACAAATCTTGCATGACATGGGAAGTGCATAAGTGTGTGTGTGTGTGTGTGTGCGTGTGTGTGTCGTACAGAAAAGAGAGAAAGAGAGAGAGAGAGAGCAACAGTAATACACTTAAGCGTGACATTTATTGTGTTAGAGTTTAAGGCTAAGCAGGGCCCTTGCCTTTGAGGAGAGTGCAGAAGTGCACTGCTTCCTCTGGGAGAGCATGCTCCTTTGACCTGCAATTAATCACCTGTGTCGCCATTAGCACTCACACAGACAGGTAACCCCTAATTGCCGCAAATTACCTTACAAAGGTCAGCTCAAGGTTCAAAACGGTCATTGACACACTTTAACGGCTGTTCCCTCCATCATTTTCATTATTTAAATGTCCTCATGTCATCTGTTGTTATTGTTGGTTTTATCCCTTGAAACTAGGGATCACATTGCTGCACATGGCTGCAGTTTATTTACAGTTATTTCCTGAAAGTAGGTATCACTTACAAAAAAAGACCCTTATTAAAATTAATTCAGGGTATTTGTATGTGCCTGTACATAAAAGGAGATTTCAAATATAGATAAGCAGGTTTTCTTCCTCTATCAAAATTGGGTCATAGCTTTATCTCTCTATATTGGGATTAAAATTGTTATTGTACGTGGATCATTTGACTCTGGAGTAGATGAAGAACAGAGGCAGCAATTCCAAATGCACAGATGATGTTGCAGTTACTGTATGTGAATTGGCCTTTCTATTAAACATCTGTTCAGGTATGTGACCTGGTCTATTCATCATGCAATAGCATGACGCTTCATTTGAAATCATGTCTTTTGGAAAACAATTTCACATGTAGAGTTATCATGAAACTATCAGGAACAAAAGTCTACTGAGAGTTAAGTGTTGGGAAAAACATACATTCAGGCCTGTTTGGCAATAATCATGGTAAACATTTTTTTTAAAAAGCACTGCCATTTTCATGTAGCCATACACTATTGCATGTATGTTTCTGTTTTGAGTATTTGTGCATGCAGTGCAAGCGAGCGATAATGTATTGTGTTGTATTGATTTGTATTGCTTTCTATTGTATTGTATTGTAACATTTAGCATTGTGTGAATGTGTTGATGCACAGTTAAAGGCATACAGTGTACTCTCTAAGTGTGCTATTATATGAACAGAACTAGACTTCTTGACTTCAAGAGAGAATAAGAGGAGGAGAGCAGGAAAAAGACAGGTGAGAAGAGAAGAGATGAGAAGAGAAGAGAAGAGAAGAGAAAAGAGCAGAGCAGAGAAGAGAAGAGAGGGGACAGAGGTCAGGGCTGTATTTTAATGCTGATTTATTTTCCTGAATGCCTTAATAACCATCATCCTTACAGTACGCTGTGGGCTCCCAACAGAGCGTCTCACAGAGCCAGAGATGGTCCATCTGACAGGTGCGGCCCCAGGTCAGCCCCCTGCATACACATGCCACATACCAACACCTATGGGGCCCCCTGCTACATCCCTGGGCTTTTAACGCCATTTTGCTTCCTCTTCATCTCACACACAAGGTGCATATGGGTGACTAAGATGGCTCACGGGATAGTTGAAGGGTGTCCTGCATGTGGAAAGGGCTTATGTTGTGTTTGTGTGTGTGTGTGTGTGTGTGTGTGTGTGTGTGTGTGTGTGTGTGTGTGTGTGTGTGTGTGTTTGTGTTCTGAAAGTGTCAGGGTCGAGTGTGTTCATCTGAGTGTAAAGGGCATTCTGCATGTGTGAGAGTGGGCATGTCCGTGAATGTTTCTATTTGTGTGTGTGTGTGTGTGTGTGCACGTCTTACACGCAAGAGGTGCGATGTGTCATGAGCCTAGCTTTCACTAAGTGCCACGAGCGCCACAGAGGACGGCCATTTTGGTCCTGACAGGAAGCCGCTAATCCAATAACGCTGTTGTGCTTTTCCACCCACAATCCCCTGTGGGAGCCAGAGGCCCGTGGTGCTCCGGCACTCAGTGTCAGCACAGCGGGGGGGATGCCGCTCCTCCACAGCTATTTTCAGGGGCTGAACCAACAGGCAGGCAGGCAGGTCACTGACAGACACACTGCTGCTGCTGGATCTAGGAGGAGAATTTTCCACAGTCGATCAGCAGTGGGAGTGTAGATCCAGCTGTATTCCTAAAGCTCATCTTTTGATTGTGTGCAGAGGTCAATTGTGTGGTTTTTGTGGTTCAGTTGACATTAGTGGAATCCCCAGCAGACGCTGGTGAGCTTCCAGAATTCCATGAGAACTGAGATAAGAAAGAGATTTATTTGTCTTTATTTGTCAGTTTAAAAACAAACAACACACAGGGACACATCGGAAAATCATTCAAAAATGTTTTGTTTATTATTATGATAAAAGAATTGAGAGGTGCCCTTTGGACTTACAACTGATGGCCAGAACACACAAAAGCTGTGTACATATTGGTTTTGGCCCGTATAGGAGCTCTTGTTTCCCTTCCCATAGTGCTTCACTTCCATGTGGAGTCATGATGGACACCATTGTGACAGACATCCTCAATTTAAAAAGACACTCACACTAACCCTGCTGGTTTCTTCAGTACTACCACATTGTATGTACAACATCCATCCCACCACTCTCTACTGTAACACCCAGACAGGCTGAAAACCGATATCTGAGCATTAGGGCTTGAGATTTACAATGGGTTGTATAAATACCATCAGGCAGATGATGAGCAACAGTTAAAAAATATTGATTTCTCTCCCTCTCACTTCACCGCAGCTGACCACAGGGGATTATTGAGCAGGATGATGCCCTGGGCTTTTCATTGTCTTCAATCTGAGCCAACACAGGAACCAGCAATCAATCAGTCTAAGAGACAGAGAAGAAAGACAGAGATGGAGGATGGAGGGAGAGGAGGGGGAGATGAAAGGATGATGAATAAAGGGAGAAGAGGCATGGAGGGAGGAGAAGGGGTGGTGGAGAGAGGAGCCAGGAAGGAGTGGGAGCAGGAAGGGTAGACTGACAGGGTTCATTCGTATAGGACCTGAATGGTAAACAGATGCAGATTGATGTGGGAGGAAGGGATGCAGGATCAGTGAGACCAGGACGGAGAGAGAGAGAGGGGGGGGGGGGGGGGGGGGGGGTGGGGGGGGGGAGAGAGTTGGGCTAGGAAAGAGGGGAATTATGAGGAAAAAAATGTGACTGAGAATAGAATGAAGATGAATAGAAAGAGAGAGAGAGACTCAAAATGACTGATGAAGAACGGTAAAAAGGATAGATGAAGTTAGAAGGATGAATTGTGAAATTTGCCCAAGGGGGAATAGAACATTTAACAGAAACTGAGAGTAAAAATATTAGGATGAGGATAAGACGGAAAGACAGATTGAGAGAGACTCAAAAAGGGGACCAAAAAAGAATCAATGAAAATGTTGAATAAATGAAAATGTTAAAAGGAGAAAATGGTAAAAGAGTAAGTTAAAATGGTAATACCAGTGACCTCAATAATTCTGAATTGTAAGTACGTAGGATATGTGTCCAACAGGGGCCATTGCTTTTAGATTGCATGAGAAGCCAAGTTTTCCTTCTATTTTGTCCGTAAAATGCATCTGTATATTGCAAAAACAGACAGGTTCAATATCAATCAGCACTGCTGCATTTTTTTTTCCGAGTAAAGCTGTTTTTTTAGAGAACATTGTTGTTTG
>CM059279.1:11661727-11666727 GCA_030347295.1 Setipinna tenuifilis
CTCTTGCACTGCTGCCATAGCTGTCACTACATTTCACATTTAAAAAAGAATGTTTTATTTCAACATCTCCCTCTTCCCCTCCTCCAATCTTTGACTTTAGCTGAGCAAACCCTAATGTAAATGTGAATATGAGTCTCCAGATTGCAGCAAAATAACTGAGTCTAGTAACTCTAGGTTGCATGGAGCCAGTGGCCAAGTGGTTAGAGGGTTGATCTTGGGAGGGTTGCGGGTTCAAATCCCATTCCAGTAGGAAATGTGGGGGAGTAGGCAATTACTTATCCTCATCCATGGCTGAAGTGTCCATGAGCAAAGCATCTAACCCCATGTTGCTCCTGGAACTGTTACTAAAATCCTGTACCTAAATAACTTAAAGTTGCTCTAGTTAAGAGTATCAACTAAGTGTAATGTAATGTAATAGATGTCCACATGGGAGAGTTGCACCTTGCAAGACCTTCATTTCATCTTCTCATTTGAGGATCTTGTAGGTGAGGCTGAGCAGAGACATGACTAGAACAGGAAACCACAGACATCCCAAATGTCCCAGAACCTCCAAGATCTCCCACATTTGAAAAGCGACTCCCAGACACCTGAAAGTAATAGAAAATCTCCCACAACTCTGTGCAAATTTCTATAGCTAGTTAGGACAAGAGGCAGGTGCAGCAAGTGACAGGGAGACAGGCGGAGTGAGGAAGAGTGACAGGGTGATACGTGTTGCAGACGTGATACATGACCTCTGTCTCTCTCTGTCATTAGGCTATTCAGTTTTTGACAAACAAGGGGGTGGGGGGTGGGGTGTTATTGATGACCTCCCTGAAATGAGTTTCTGCAGGTTGAGACGTCTGAATTCTCAATGAGGAGCTTTTGTTAACATTCAAACATTCAGTGTCATCTGCATCTGGATTAAAATGCTGTACACCTACACCAGCACTGCAGCAACAAAGAAGCTAAGCAGCTTCACATACCAGCACCTGGTCCTCTGCGTCATGGAGAAGTATGTACTTGATGAGAGCGTCACAGAAGTCAACACCCCTGTAGTACTTGAGTACTTGTTCTAAACCTTTCTAAAGGGTCTGCTAGGGTCTGCTGTTTGGTGCACTGAGTTGTGTTGGAATTTCTGACCCACAGCTGTGGAGTAGGCACTGGAGAAACAGGAACAGGAAAAGGACCTTTGAGGGGAAGGGATCATTGAGTTTCTTCTTAGCTGGGCATTGGTGGTCAACCAGATGAAGCTTGTATTGGTCTTAGATTGGATCCAAAAACCCTGAGCAGGGCTATGGGGAATGCCCACAGACAGGGGAAGAGTAGAGGCTAAAGGCCCTCGGAGTGACTCAGAGTAGATGGGGGAGATGCCGTGTGGTTGGGGGGAGGGGAAGCTGAATGGATCTGTTACACTGCAATAAAAAAGACAATAGGAACAAATGGACAAAATAAACAGAAATTGCATGAAGTCTTAAGGATTACAATTGATCATGACATAAAACTTTTGCTGACATTCCTGTGATTGACAGCAAACTGCACACAACCAAAACATATGTAAGCTTAACACAAATAGAAAAAGACCATTCACAGTTTGAATCAAGATAGCCTGGCATAAAATGTGCTTCATGAAATACAGCAGTAGCAAATTAAGAAGAAACAATTCAAAAGACTCCCATGTTGTCAAAACAAATTTAAAGGGCTGCCATGTAGCATCTAGTGAGGGGGGCATTTGCACACCAAGTACATCAAAACTGGAACTGCTTCACTCCTACAGTATGTCCAGTCATGCAGCAACAGTGATCACTGCGTCAGTCGCTCTCCCTGACAAACTCCTTTGGTCAGTTGACCTTGCCCCTACTGCCTGAGTGATCTGAGCAGAAGGGATCTGATGCTAAGCAGCCATGAAGGACACAGACAGGCCTGCCCAGCAGTCGCCCACAGCTGCTTCAGGGTGCTCTGTCCAGGAGGAGGACGAGGAGGGGGAAGTCCTGTGTACGTAGGTCACGTTGGGGGGGGGGATCTCGCTCTGACAACTGTCTGTTTGTGTTAGCTCCTCTCGATGACTGAAAGGGGAAATGAGAGGAAAGGGACAGAGTGGAGACAGATAGAGGATATGGAGAGAGAAAGAGAGAGAGATAAGAGAGAGAGAGAGATGGAGGGAAACAGAAAGACAAATAAATATCAGAAGAAGAGAGGATGGATTGAAATGCAGAGAAAAATCGACGAGGCCTCACAGATGCCCACTGGGGATGTGAGCTAATGAATGTGGTGTTGGCCAGCCCAATCTTTTATTGATGTATTTCACTTACAGTCCTGTTCAGCAACAGTTTTGATCTGCAGTTAGTTACTGCCTTTTCCCCACAGGAGACGAAGCTTTAGCAAATTGCATTACTGCTACAATCTGAGGACAGATTGTCATCGTCCCCATTTTTTTGGCCACAAGCTGTAATCTGTACTCTCATCCAATCTAATTTAAAACAGCTTTTTGTAATCCTGTCTGTGTTATCTCAATCTCGTTGGCTTGGGGAGCTCTCCCAGGTATTCCAAACAGATGTTAGTAATCTATTCTGACCATACAGCAGATATCAATCGCATGTACAGAATGATACATAAAAAATTGTTTGTTTGTTATTTCAAACACAGTATAGATGAGGGCAGATGCAGAGCAAATGATGTGTTTCCTTAGAGGAAGCTCCTGTACTCCAACAGGGTATGTTCTCTTCCCTAAATGGGTTCACAGCGTGGACGGACAGATTGAGCGATAAAGTTATCTCCTCTTTCCCTGGTGCCTCCCCTCATTTTCTATCACTTCCTCTCATACATTTCTCATAGCTCACAGTGGATATTTAGTCTCTCTCAAACACACACAGACACACACACACAGACACACACACACAGACACACACACACACACATACACGGACAGAGTTGAATTATTTCATAAATCCACACGGGACAGAGGATGTGCACTCTCTATTTCCCCCGTGCTGATGGGGGTGTTGCCACGACGTCCATCTCCAGGCGACGGGCCTCTATCTCATTATCTGACCACACACCCAGCTTCCTCTCCGCGCTGATGGAGCGCTGCTGTCCGCCCACAGGGAGGACACACTGGCAGATTCATGCAGTGAGTGGGGGTGGTGTGTGTTTGTGTGTGTGTATGTATGTATGTATGTATTTATATATGTGTGTATGTGTGTGTGTTTGTGTTTTTGGCGGGGTGTGTCTGTGTGTGTGTGTGTGTGTGGGGGGGGGGGGGGGGGGGGGGGGGGGGGGGTGAAGGACACCAGAGAAAAAAAAAAAAGACTTTGATTGGCTGTATATCAGGAAACGCCAGAGCCTGATGGGTGCCTGGATAATTAGACAGTGATGGGAAGTCAAGGTCTCTGCCAAGGTCGCGCCTAACAAGTTTATGGTAGTGCGGAGGTGGATGTGGAGATGGGAAAAATCTACCATTTGGAGGATGCCTATTCTTTGGTTAGGAGGCTACTGTAATCTGCAGGCCCTGTATGCATACAACTAACACAACTACAATGCAACTAAACTGACATTACAAGAGTGCCAAAACACAGCAAGCGAGCCTGATCGTTGGGATAGAACAAACCAGATTCTTTATTACCTGCAGTCTGTGCTGACAGAACGTGGCTGCCTCTTTTTTAATAACTGAAATATGACTTGACGTGTGCCGTAAACATTGGTTCATAGGCACACCTGCGCTCATGAATATTTACCTTGTGCCTCCACGGAGAGGGCCCTACTTTGCATGTTTATCCTCGCGGAGTGTGCTGAACCCGGGATGTGTGTGCTCGTGAACGCGGTGAGTGATTACACGGGGACCTGCCTTCTGTAGCCCCCATCGGCTTTCCAAACATGAATTATTATGGGTGGGAGCCCCCCCTCGCCACTCCTCGCCACTCTCTTCATTTGGATAATGTGACAATGCAATCGTGCCGGCAGGTAAATGAAAGCCTCCGCACTTTATGCGTGCATGCGTGCGTGCAGGTGCCATGCGCCGCGCAGGTCGCTCTGATACTCATCGCTAATCATCGAAAAACTCTTACGAAAAGCCCCCCGAGAGAGAGAGAGAGAGAGAGAGAGAGAGAGAGCATATCTCACGTGACTGTGGTTATGTGCCATTTGTAAGGGATGTTATTTCTCAACTCACAATGAGGAGTACTTAAAAGAGCCTGACAAAAAGTATGAAATGATGACAGACTAAAACAGGAAGAGAGGGGTGGAGAGGGAGACGAGGAACAGAAAGGCACAAAGTGTTCGGCCTTGGCTTTAATGTTCATCTCTCCAGGCAACTGCCACTAACACTTATGGGGACTCGTGGATACAACAACTCAAAGCAAGTGTCCTTTAAGAGACAATAAAGTGAAACGAATGTATACACAGCCACAGAGTATGGATGGACAGACGTTAGAGAGAAGATCGAGAGCGAGGGAGAGTGAGAGAGAGAAATAGACTGATAGAGGAGATAAAGAGGGGATTCAGAGAGAGACAGAGAAAGAGAGAGAGCGGGGGTCTTTGGAGAGGTTCTGCTGTTTAATTCAGGAAGGGTAATTGCTGGCCCTGTACCTCACCTGAGTCAAAAGCCTCTGGCAATTCTCCGTCTGACCTCATCCCAAGAGGACAGCCAGCACCTCGGGGGACACAGTGGGAATGGCAAAACACACACACACACACACACACACACACACACACACACACACACACACACACACATCACATGCATACAAACACTGGCTAGAAACCTCATATGCATGCAAACACAAACCTAATTCCCATACGTGCATATATGTACAAACAAACACACATACAGTATGCATTTGAGTACATGCAAATACTTACCTCCGCAGTAGTAAAACTGGGGTACCCTGCAGTGGCTTTCCAGTAATCTGATGTGTTAAAGATCCTCTGCATAAGAGCTTCCAGTTCAAGGTCAAGTTACCTTATTAGTACCCAGATATAGATTTTTGCTACATTCTCTGGTCCTCATACACACGCACACACACATA
>CM059279.1:11671727-11674227 GCA_030347295.1 Setipinna tenuifilis
ATTTACCAACAATGCCCAGGTGGTTGCAGTCCTTGACAAATAGATGCAGGCAAAGAATTTAAGATGGCACCGACTGCTCAAAGCCCTCCAGTGATACTTAATGGCTGTAATTACACATAGACAGACACACACTCACACACTCACTCACTGGGGTACTTTTAAAGCCAAGTCTGTGTGCCCTACGAAAATCACTTGTCTGAGAAGTGTGTGTGTGTGTGTGTGTGTGTGTGTGTGTGTGTCTATGGCTAACACAAAAGACCACTGAGCTGGGCAATATAATAGTCGTAAGTACATGAGTAAACACAAATCTACAGTACCTGTGCTAGAACAGCCCTCTATATGTCTCTACAGCAACACAAGGTCAAAGAGCCAAATCAGAATCAAATGAGAAAAAAAGAGACCGGTGAAACGAGAGGAAAAGAAAAAGAAGAGAACGAAACTTTTCATCTTTTGCTTACATAAATCGTCAGCATTTTTTTTTTTGCTTATTGCTGTAAAAATATCACAAAAAAAACTGCAAACAACAGAAACAATTCCTCACAACACAAACAGATTCAGGATATCAAAACAGGCCAAGGACAAGGTGTCGTCACACATGCGGCGGATATGGATGACCTTACTCTCTAAATGGGGACGCAGAAATGTGTGAAATGGTAACAGGGTAAAAGCAAAAAAGTGACCTCGATGGACTTCAGTGGAAACCCTTCACTTCACCCTCCCTTCGTGGTTCCTCTGCACTTTCAAACATAATTTCATTATTTCACGATGGGGGTTGCCATGGTGCTGTTGGCTAAGGCGTCTGTACTGTAACCCTGGGGACTCACTCATGTTCTATCTGATTTAAGCCAATGAGAAAGCCCAAATAAATACTTAAAAATTAACACAATTCCCCATAAAAACAAAACAGTGTATTTACGTCCATCTGACCTTCAGGGAGGAGTAGTCACGGTACATGGCATGTGGTAGCAAATCTTGTACTCGTAAACCATAATTTAAAAAAGGCTTTTAATGGATAACCTTAGCTGCCTATTAACTGCCCAACTGTTGAACCCATGTCTTGTGATCTGTGGCATTATTGCATGTCAAGTGTGCGAGTGCATACTAATGACTGGAGAATGGAGGAAGGTTAGCTGGGTGGGGTACTCCACACGCCCCCCCTTCATTGTATGTACAGTAGCCCCAGTGTACCTCCCTGCCTGCCTGCCTGACTGACTACCTACCCAGCTGTTTACCCCTAAAGAAGTTGAGGTGGCACCTTTCAAACTGTGCTCATCATACTCTCAGCCTAATACAGACGCCATTGGGGACAAAGCGGAGATGACTGAACGCGCAGGTTATATAAAAATGTGTTGGGCACTGGAGTAGATCAGGGACAGCTGTGAGGCAATCTGGACTGTCTTTACTCTAAGACATAACTGTCCTTTGTGGTGGCTTTGTATCTTCATCAGTTGTCCATCTGCTGTATGATCTTATCAATCTGCTTTCCCTTCTGTTGACAGAGATTTAATGGTGTGTGTGACGATACACAGGCAACATCACTATGTGTTTACTCAGTGTTTTTTTGTGTGTGTGTGTGTGTGTGTGTAAGTGGTTCTAAATGTGTTTGTGTGTGGGTGCATGCGTGCATGCGTGCATCACTTGTCTGAGAAGTGTGTGTGTGTGTGTGTGTGTGTGTGTTTGTTTGTGTGTGTGTATGTCTGTGTGTGTGTGTGTGTGTGTTTATGTGTGTGTGTGTGTGTGTGTGTGTGTGTGTGTGTGTGTGTGTGTGTGTGTGTGTGTGTGTGTTTGTGTGTGTCTAACACTGATCTCACTTTTGCTGTCTGTGATCACACATGTTTCTCTGTGGGATACTGCATTATTCCTTTAGGGATTTCAAAGGCTCTCCTGAGAGGGAAAGCTTCCATATATACATATGTGGGAGTCAGGTAAGAAAGAGAAAAAAAAGAGAAAAAGAGGGGGACTCATGGCCATGTGGTTTTGAGCTGAGTGAGAGAAAAACTAAGCACGTAGATATAAAGTGAGTAGGAAATGCACATTTATCATTGTTAATTTTTTAATTCGTCAATAAAATGGAAATTAATTTCTTTTTAATGGCCTGGCTTGTCAAGCTGACATATTTCCAAGACTGAAAACCACCACTGAGCTCTCCATTTCTCAACACCCCATGGGGCAATATGGCACTGAGAAGGTCTCTGACTAAACTGTAGCCTCTCCTTTATGACCTCAGCTACAATGAGCTTACAGACTGCTCCAAAGTGGACATGAACCAGTCCTGACCAGGGCACTCACAGAGATTCAGACCTGGGAAAGGAAATACAAACACAAAGCATGACCTGTGCACTGCTGTCTGCTTTATTGTCATTGTCACGGATGATTGACAGGTCATGGACTGCTCTGGGGGAGGAGAGAAAGGAAAGGAAAACAAAAACAGGAACTGACATCATTTATGCGTGCACAGCACATGTACACATACACACACTTTCTATTAAGGCTCCAACAC
>CM059279.1:11679227-11686727 GCA_030347295.1 Setipinna tenuifilis
AAATGGGAGACAGCAACAAAGAAAGAGAGAGAGAGAGAGCAGAGAGAGAGACAATGACAGGCAGAGAGAAAAGAGAGAGACAGAGACAGATAGTGAGAAAGAGATAGACAGAACAGGGGACAAAAAGAGAGAGAAGGTGCCTTTGACTCTATTCAAAGCCCTTCCCTTCCTCATCTCCAATTACTGTCACTATGCTTATCTGATGCAGTGTCCTCCCAACACACAAATACGCTTTCTGGTTTGTTTGCCATAGCAGCAGTCACATTGTCACGGCAGGTAGCACTGACAAAAGTGACAGAATGCAGAATCATGATTGTATAACATAATCCTGTCTCACTCCTCTCCTCTCCTCTCCTCTCCTCTCCTCTCCCAGCCTAACTCCCTTTCCTCTCCTCTCCTCTCCTCTCCTCTCCTCTCCTCTCCTCTCCTCCCCTTCCATCTCCTCTCCTCTGCTTCTCATCTCCTCTCTTCTCCTCTCCTCTATACTCCTCTCCTCTGCTTCTCCTCTCCTCTCTTCTCCTCTCCTCTCTACTCCTCTCCTCTTCTCCTCTCCTCTCCTCTCCGCTCCTAACTCCCTATCCTCCCTGCCTGTGGCTGGCTGGCCGGCTGGCCGGCTGGCTGTCTGCCGGCTAAGAGAGCAAATGTCACTAGAAAGCATGAGTCAGCGCGGCATCAGGGACTGCACTGGCCGAATTAGTCGGTCTGGCCAGTAATTAGCCACAGTGCATTAGGAGAGCAGAAACTGTAACGAGAGAGAGAGAGAGAGAGAGAGAGAGAGAGAGAGAGAGCGGGATAGAAGGAGGAAAGAGAGAGATGCAACACCTGGAAAGGGGTGCTTTGGGATGTGGAACTGGAGTGGCCGGACTTAGCCCTTTCAGTGTGAGGACATGGGGTTAGACAAAGAGGGACACAGGGAGGGCGGGGAGATACAAGAGCTCCCATAACTCAGAGCGGCCCCAGCTTACAGAGAACGTCTGCACAATGACGCAAAAAAATTCCCTTCTAGGGTCATTGGAGGTTTTTAGCACACTGTGCTATAAACTTCACAAAATGTTGCTTGTTTAGAGGACATTGTTTCACTTGAGTGTGTTTTCACAACATGTGAGTCATACCCAGGTGCATACATTGGATGCCATAACTCTCAACAGAAAATCCCAGAAACTAAAATGAGGGGGGTTCCGTAAAACAAAATTAAGAAAATAACTCATACACATCCTGCTAGAGATTATTTTAAAGACACAATACACAACTTTTTTGTTAATTAATCATCTTCATAAGTTAGCAGATGCTCACATGGGTCACTACCAGGCCGATGAAAACTCTTGACTGCCCTATCTGTCTGTGGACACAATACCACGCTTGCAATATCTGGGTGTCCACCCCTCAGACTCACAAAGTCTCGAATATAGAAACAGGATATTCTGCAGAACATTAAATTATGAAGAAATTCTGACTTTACTTTCCCCAGTAGGCCTGACTACAGTACTTTCGTATTCACCCGTCACTAGGATCAGTTGAGTTCAAAACACATGCACAGAGCAAGGAGAAGGGAAAAAAGTCCTCAGTATCTCTTTAACTTTTAAGGATGTAAGTTTTTGAACGTCTCATTCAACAACAATGTAAGATTTTGAAATTCCACTTTACATTCCATGTATACCCCAACATACTTTAAAACATGTGATGGTACACCCTTAAAGGTTGAGGATTGAAAAAAAACAACATTATCAAAATCATTTCAAACAGTGCCTTCTTCTTGGCATCAAGGGAGCCAGTTGGAAAACATGTGGTGACTGGGTCTAAACACAGCATGACAGATATAAACAGTGGAGAGCAATGTTGGTCCAGCACACTCTATCGCCTCTCCGGTCACCACGGCACTGCACACAATGCAGCAATGATTTCGAAATGGACCCAGCAGGTCACCATATCTTTGACCTTAACTCAGGCACAATTCATTTTCCTCTCAGCGCCAGACAATGGAGACTGGCTCCGAGGGTTCAATGGTGCGGAGCGTTGGTCCAGCACGTTAAAGGGGAGCTATTCATTAGTCCCAAAGCCATTACTCAAAGCCCATCTCATAGTAGAAACACCACCGTACGGCCGTCCGTCTGTCCGGTCGCTTTGAGGTTTGAAGCCTCTAAGTGCCTATTGATCGGTGGAACGAGGCCCGATGCGGTCCTCGTCATGATCGATCACTGTGGTGGTGACCACAACACTTATCTGACCACCTGACAGACCTCTCTCTTTCTCTCTTGCTGTCTCTCTCTCTCTCGATACACACATTAACACAAACAAAAGCTAACAAATACAAACATGCATGCATAAATACAGCCCTCTTGTATAATGATGCTACCGCTCATACACATGCATACACACACACATACAAAGAGTTATGCAAGCACACACACACACACACACACACACACACACACACACACACTAATACGTAGGGCCAGTATTATCCTTTAAACAAAAGATAATATGTCAAAAGATCAGAGCTTGGCCTCTGGGGTTAAACACAACAACACATTATTCTGTACAATATACAGCTCCTCCGTATAAACACACACACGCATATATTACACACATACTGTATATAGTATATACACACACGGACACATACACCGGTACTTGCAGGTGTTTTAAAGCAACAGTTGAAGCTGGCATGCCTGTTTTATCAACACATAAAATCCCACTTGAGTTTAACAAGCTTCCTGTGCTGTGTGCTCGGCGGCGGGCCTTACTGGTGTGTGGTGGGGCTGACGTTGATGCAGCGCGGGTGGCTCCCCGACTCAAACTTGCTGGCCAGCGTCACGTTGTTCCCAAACAGACAGTACCGGGGCATCTTCACACCGACCACCCCCGCCAGCACAGAGCCTGTGTGGATCCCAATCCGGAGCTGGGGGGGGGGGGGGAGAAAGAGAGAGAGAGAGAGAGAGGGAGAAAAAGAAGGAGGGAAGGAGGTGGAAAGAAAAAAAGATTGGGAGGTGGCGAAAGGAGAGAGAGTTGTGTTACATTAGTTGTGTTTCTTTTATTTTTTTATTTGTCTTTCCACATACTTCAAAATAAAAACATGATTACTTGCCAACAAGGCTTTTTTTTTATTCCAATTTAAGAGAGGAGGAGAGGGAGATAGAGGGAGACAAAAGTGAGACAAAAGATAAACAGAGAGGAAAAAAATGTACCCCCTTGATCAGAATTGTGCACTTGAGACACTGACGCCATTAGGGTAAGAGGCAAAGGGCCAATGGACACCCCACTTTTGGGTCTTTTTGTTATTCTTAACTCTTTAGGGGACGCACGTCCAAAAACACACCCTTTGATCTCAGCTTTATTGCTCGCTCATTTTGTGTCATATTACAGAAGTTGAGTGAGTGTGTTTGCGGCAGAGTGCATGGGGCATTGTGAGTGTGCAGCAGTCTGCCAAGAGCACAGAGGAAGATACTTTTTGAGCACAGAATCAATTTTTGTTTTGCTCAATCTTGGGTTTTGTGTGCACGCCTTTGATTTTTTTCTCGAAATATAATGTGTGTTTACAAACAATGTGATTTTGTACTCTCCAAATTTTCCTTTACACAGGAATGTGCTTAGAAATGTGTCATAATGTTGCTCAGAAATGTGTCAGAAATATAATGCTATACTATATCCATGATCAAATCCTCTGGAGGGACTGCTAAGTCCTAACTTCACCAGGAGAATGATAAGTTTTAAGCATTGTTTACCTTTTCAGAAGTTAGCTAACTTTGACTGACCTTGTTCGCTTAACCATTGGATTACAAACTGAAATGTGAGGAGATTAAGAAAGGACAGAAGTCAGGATAGAAGACATCAAGACAAATACACTGGATAACCTAATATCAGAAGCTATGCAGGTAGGCTATTGAGTAGGTTAATTTATATATACTGAACATTATGGATCAAGATGTTGTTAGCTGATTGGCTATGTGTATCGCCATCTTCCTCATTCATGTTCATACTGTGCAGCAACAGTCTACTGGTAGCACTACACAAAACTAGGATATTGATATAATACTTAAAAATGAAAAGTCTGTGTAAAATATACTGTACAGCTGCCCTTGAGTAGTTGGACCTAGATTCTGTTCATTATGCCTTGACTTGTATAGTGTAGTGTAGTGTAGTATATATTACAGTATAATATACAGTAGTGTACGTAGTGGTTTTGGCCCCCCAGCCAAAAAAATAAATCCGACACCAATGACTGGAGAAGAGTATGAGTAGAACAGGCTGCACAGGGATTTAGACAAAGATCTGACACTGTGTGATAACACTGGCAAACACTGCTGCAAAGCTCCCTAGCAATTATCACAATTCCCATTCTCATTCATGTTATTCTCCTGTGTTTCTAATGCATCTGTGTTTCTAATGCATCTGTGTTTTTAATGCATTAGTGATTTTAATACCAGGCTGCCATTCAGCATCACAGAGTGGCAGGCAACGCTGATTCTGAGTCTGATTTGTAAACATTGAAAATACAAAATAATGTCAAATCATCAGCACACATCAGCACATCATCCTTCTCTCACAAGAAGACTTCCCGTGATGCATCAGCCAATACCCCCCACCTCAATATCGGTCTTAATGACCCCCACCCCAGCCATGTTTGTGCGACGGGCTGAAAGATCAAGTTCCATGTGGCGGCCATAGCTCTGCCTCAGTGACCTGTTTGCAGTGCAGATGGTCTGTTTGCGTTAGCCAGGGTCCACGCCGCCGGCTGGAAGCCCTAATGATCCACTTCAATAAAACACCCAGCGAGAGAGAGGGATGCCAGCATAGCGCACACACACGCCATCATGTTGCCATAGCGACCACAGCATGGGCACTCAGAGTGGGGGTGGGGGTGGGGGTGCAGGGGAGTGGAGAGAGAGAGCTCTTGACTACCAGATGAATAGCTACAATGTGGTTCTAAGCTGTTCTCACACACACACACACACACACATACATACCTCCAGAGTCCCAGAGGTGAGTCAACCTTTATGGAATGCTACTAGTAGTTGTAATAGTATAATTTCCCCTTCTACCTAAACACTACTAAATGATCATAAGTGCCTACAATTATTTTGAAAGGTAGGAAATGGATTTAGATGGCAGGGAGAAAACTCCTGGATTAGGTCTTAGTCATGCCATTATGGATCTGTATGTCTATCTTCTTACAGCAGATTTATTATTTGTATTCACTTTCATTTGGTGCTATGTATGTGACCAATAAAGTACCCTTGTATCCTTGTATCCTTGTATCCTTGTATGCTGGTGGAATCACAAATTCCTCGAAGCAACCTGCCCGAGCGATCAACAAAGCTGTAGCTTTAGCTGTAGCATAGCAAGCTTATCGTACTGTATTGTACTAAATTCTATTCAATTCTAGATGTTTTGAAATAAACATACAGTCACATGTTGTCTATCTCACCAACACAAAAGATTAATTACTATCAGAGCATGACAAAATGTGATGATGGTGTGTCTGGATCCTCTAATATGAAGCACTAGACTCTTTCGTCTGCGCAGTTTTCTTTAAAAAACAACATGATGAAAGGTACACTCCAAGCCTCGTTCGCTAATCCAGTCTGGGAGTCCAATGTTTTTGAAGTTGCCTGGGGACAACCATGCTGACTTGATAGAGTATTGATTTTAGGTAATGACCTCGATCCTGAAATGTCCAAAAAAAAAAAAAAAAAAACCACCGCAACTGTTTTGGCTGCATGGGACTGCATGTATCAAAGCATCCTCCAAAGTCACTGAAGACATAAAAACAAACACTTGAAATCGCAGCGTGTGGCAACTTCTGAGAAATGGCTGTAGTTGAAATAGCTGATGAACGCATAAGAGAGGTCACTTTAATAGGGAATACAGGTCGAGAAAAATGTTAAAGCAGAAAAATAGAGAGAGAGATGGAGATGGAGAGAGAGAGAGAGAGAGAGAGAGAGATGGAGAAAGAGAGAGCAAGGATGAAGAGGAGGTATGTCACAAGGTCAACATGCAAGCTCAATGCAACCGCCACTACACTCCAGAACAAACCAATTGGTCTCAGCCGTTCCCTGTGTATCCAAACGTAATCCACAGTCACAGCCTTGGTTCCAGGAGGAGGGTAGTCCGAAGCGTTCCGCAAGCCCCTCAAGGACATTGTGCTTCCAGGCACAGGGGCGAGAGGGTGGCATAGGGGCCGAGTTTTGGACAAGGACTGGATTTGTTCCATTACTTGCACAATACAATTTCATGGCCAGTGCACAGAGCGAGGCCCCTCTCCTCACCTCTTCCCCCCCCCCCCCCCCCCCCTGGAGCTGGAGATACAGAGCAGCACTAGTGGCCATATTAGATTATGACAAGCCTGAGCTCCAGCTCAAGTAGGATTAGAAGGTGGGGGGGGGGGGGTGAGGGAGGAGAATCTATCACAGCCACCACCCTTCAAAGCACAAACACACACACACGCACACACACACACACATATACACATACAGACACACAAATACACACACACACACACACATACACATACACATACTGTACATACACACGCACACACACACATATACACATACAGACACACAAATACACACACACACATACACATACTGTACATACACATACACACGCACAAATACACACACACACACACACACACACACACACACACAAATACAAAGTTCACAGCTCTGCAAAATACGAAGCATTAACTGCTATAGGCAGCACTCTCTGTTGCTGATTCACTTGCTCATTCAATGGCACAGAACTTAACAGCCTATCAAGGTAGAGGTGCGTGTGTGTGTGTGTGTGTGTGTGTGTGTGTGTGTGTGTGTGTGTGTGTGTGTGTGTGTGTGTGTGTATGTGTGTGTGTGTGTGTGTTGGGGGGAGGTCTCCTCAAGGACTGATGATCTCCCTGAATAGATTTAAGAGAGATCTGAAGACATCTAATCTAATGTTTGATTAATGTTGTTGGCTGTGTTTCTGTAAAAAAAAACTGGTTTGCTAAATCTGCCCTTTATAAAAGATGTCTTTAATGTGCTGTCCAGATAACCTCCTGGGTGTCAGTTATACAACAACTATCTTTGGTACTCTATATGATTTTTATTATACAAGATATACATTAAAAAAAAGATTAAAGTGTGTCCCATATTTTTGGCCCACATTGCATTATTATTATTATTATTATTATTATTATTATTATTATTATTATTATTATTATTATTGTTGTTGTTGTTGTTATCAGTATATGCTGTTGTTATAGAGAAAGACTCAGGAACATCAAGAGAGCGAGAGAGAGAGACAGAGAGAGAGAGAGAGAGAGCAAGAAGGAGTAGGAGGAGGATAAGGTCTGTGGGCTTTGGCTGCAGACGACTGCAGTCTATTTCTGGAAAATGGGGTCAGTGAATTAATCATGACTGCAGGCAATTAGCAAAGAATAACAGCAAAATGGAGTCCACTGGCCGTGCCGTGCCGCGCTACGCTGCGTTCCCGCGTGTGCAGGCCCACTCCAGTTGTAAATAC
>CM059279.1:11696727-11706727 GCA_030347295.1 Setipinna tenuifilis
ATGGTGTACGAACGACCATTTGGCGTCACTATGGCCACGTAGTGTAAATTCAGTCATCATACACTGTCATAAACGTGAAGTGGGGCAACATAAACATTTGCTGGATCATTATAGCCATACTTATCTTGATGTATGGGAGAATAAGTAGGTAAAGGAACACATGAACACACATATAAATCCTCACTGCTCTGTAGGGTTAAGGAAACAGCAGAATGAGCAATCATGATCATGCATGATTACATTATGATAGATTATTAGACATGCCATAACCTATGGAATTATATTTCAACAGACAGATACATATATAGTCATCAACACACACACACACACACACACACACACACACACACACACACACACACACACACGCAGATGACGCTGTAGGTACATAGAGGCAAAAAGGTTAATGAGGAAAATGAGCTACTAATCGGTGTGAAATGAGGGGTGCTGCGTAAGCACATTGAACAAATTACATACAGCTATAAGGGCCAACACACAGAACGGAGAACGGAGGCGTACTGTATGTTTATGTAAATGTGTGTGTGTGTGTGTGTGTGTGTGTGTGTGTGTGTGTGTGTGTGTGTGTGTGTGTGTGTGTGTGTGTGTGTGAGACACAGACAGACAGACAGACAGACAGACAGACAGACAGACAGAGAGAGACAGAGAGAGACAGAGAAAGGAAGAAATTGTGTGTGTGTGTGTGTTTATGTGCATGTCTGCGTGTATGTGTGTGTTGGGAATGAGAGTTGGAGAGTTCAAAGTGAGTGTGTGTGTGTTTATGGGTGTGCTGGCCTGTGTGTATGTGCGTGTGTGTGTGTGTGTTGGGAATGTGTGTGTGTGTGTGAGTGTGTGTCGGGAGTGAGAGTTGGAGAGTTGTGTGTGTTTATGGTCCTGCCTACCTGTGTGTGTGTGCGTGTGTGTGCGTGTGTGTTATGAGTGAGAGTTGGAGAGTTGTGCATGTTTTTGTGTGTGTGTGCGTGTCTCTGTGTATATGTGTCTGTGTGTGTGTGTGTCTGTGTCTGTGTGTGTCGTGAGTGAGAGTTGGAGAGTTGCCCTGTGTCCCATGTTTCTTCCTGCTGACTCAAGCCCAGTCTCCCTTCCACGCGCCCCCTCCACCCCCCAAGTCATACAGGCTGAGTGCTTTGTGTTAATGGCCCCGTTGGCCAATGCACTAAAGTCACTTTGGCATGCCAGATTATTGACACACGCTTGTTAAGTGCGATTACCCTGCTCATTTGTCAGGCCGTATTTTTCCACCGCCCAGGGCAGAAAAATAAGAGTGCCGTGCCACACTGCTAACATGCTAAGGGACAAACACGCTAACGTGCTGACCATAGAGGGACTTAGCAGTCACATTTTTTCCCCTTTCTCTCTCTTTCTCTCTCTTTCTCTCTCTCTCTCTCTGCCTTTCTCTGTCTCCCCTTTCTTCTCCCCTCTTTCTATTAGACACACACACAGTGTGTCACACACACATATACACTGACACAGACACACACAGACATACACACACACACACACACACACACACACACACACACACACACACACACACACACACACAACCACACTCACTTCTATAAAGGACAGATAAATATCTTTACTGTTTTTGGGTGTTTTTGCATTTCAAACATCTAGACATCTCACGTGAGCCCATGTATGCAAAAGACCTGAAAAGACTCATTCTGTCCATCTCTATATTTTTGCATTTCCATGAAACATTCAAATACATATTTGTGTTTAGTGATATTTGCCCATAGCCATATCTATGTGTATGGTATTTGTGTGCGTGTAGGAGCCTGGTCCTGATCAACATTCAGTAACTCACACTGGTAGCAAAGCAGACACACACATTTCTTTTTCTTTAGGTCAGAGTACACGCCTTGACCACATGTTTTGTGCATAACAGTCACCCTGCTGTGTGGGTGTGTGTTTCTAACCTTTCACCCTGGAAACCAAACATACATACATAAACACACACACAGACACGCACACACACACACACACCATTTACAACTGTTAAACTCACAAACTTGCCAACACAGTACATGTATAAGAGAGAGAGTGCGAGAGAGAGAGAAAGACAGCAAGAGAGAGAGAATGTGTGTATTGTGTGTGTACATATTTATATTTGTAAGTGCATATGTATTTGTATGTGCATGTGTGCACATTTGGGTGAGTGTGTGTGTGTGTGTGTGTGTGTGTGTGTGTGTGTGTGTGTGTGTGTGTGTGTGTGTGCGTGCCTGCATGTGTGCATACGTGACCCTCCCTCCCTCACCTTATAGACGTCCAGTATCCCGCACTGGGTGAGTGTGTGTGTGTGTCAGGATGTGTGTGTGTGTGTGTGTGTGTGTGTGCCTCCCTCCCTCACCTTATAGACGTCCAGTATCCCGCACTGGGTGAGTGTGTGTGTGTGTGCGTGTGTGTGTGTGTGCCTCCCTCCCTCACCTTATAGACGTCCAGTATCCCGCACTGTGTGTGTGTGTGTGTGTGTCAGGATGTGTGTGTGTGTGTGTGTGTGTGTGTGTCTGTGTGTGTGAGCCTCCCTCCCTCACCTTGTAGACGTCCTGTATCCTGCACTGCGTGAGTGTGTGTGTATCAGGATGTGTGTGTGTGTGTGTGTGCCTCCCTCCCTCACCTTGTAGACATCCAGTATCCCGCACTTGGTGAGTGTGTGTGTGTGTCAGGATATGTTTGTGTGTGTGTGTGTGTGTGTGTGTGTGTGTGTGTGTGTGTGTGTGTGTGTGTGTGTGCCTCCCTTCCCTCACCTTGTAGACATCCAGTATCCCGCACTGGTAGTCGAAGCGCGTGTAGAGCTCGTTGAGCATGCTGATGACCTGCATGGGCGTGCACTGGGCACACACGGCCGTGAAGCCCACGATGTCCGAGAAGAGCATGGTGACGTCCTCGAACTTCTTGGCCTGCACGGGCAGGCCCTGCCACAGGCGCTGGGCCACGTCGCCGGGGAAGATGGAGTAGAGCAGGTCCACGGTGCGCCTCTTCTCCTCCTCCAGCGCCTGGTGGGTGCGCTCCAGCGTGGCCTTCAGCTTGTCCATGCGCTTCTTCAGGCCGTCCTGCGCCTTGGCCTGCTCCCCCACCAGGATGACGTCGCGCGTGGCGTCGTGGATGGGGATGTCGGACAGATGCAGCCCGCGACCCATCAGCTCCTCCAGCTTGTCCACGCGCGGCGAGCCCAGGAACATGAGCGAGCGAGACTCCGGCACATGGATCATCTGGCCCTTGATCTCCATCACCTGTGACGGACAGAGAGGGAGATGGGGAGGGAGACAGACAGAAAGAGGGGGAGGGAGAGAGAAAGAGACAGAGACAGAGACAGACAGAGAGAGAGACAAAGATTTATAACTGCTTTATTACAGTACCTTCTACCAATCATACATCAGTAAGACAACCATTTTCCAAGAATACTCTCAGCAAAAACAGCTCCCCATTGTCCTCATAGATAGATGGATAGATAGATAGATAGAGAGAGAGAGAGAGAGAGACAGAGACAAACCGGCAGACAGAGATACAGAGGAAGAGAGAGGGAAACACACTGAAAACAGGATGGAGTACTTTATTATAAAGAGATACATTACCCATACTAGTCCAACTAATGATTATGTACTGCTCAATTTGTGTAACTCCATTACAGTGTACAGTGAAACTGTTTTGGCTAAAAAATCATATAACATTTTATTTGCAGAGATTATTTTCATATCTTTTACCAATTCTGTAATAATGAAATACAATCTGTAATTAGTGGTTTATTAATTGATGAGTGACACAAAACATATAGTGGAAATGTAACTCTTTCCTATTGTATCTTGACTGTCGTTGTCACGGTGTTCCTTTGGGGTTTTTTTGGCAGTGCTGTGTTTTTCCTTTGTTTTTCCCCTAATCACATTATTAGTTTGTATTATTCTCCCTACACCCTGCACTGCCACAATAACCTCCTTCACCTGTGTCTCCTTGTCTTGTTAATCTGTCCCAGCCTAGTCTCCTTGTTTCTTGTTAATCGGTCCTGAGTTAGTTCACCTGTCTGCCTCGTCTCCTTGTTCCTTTGATTATTCCCAGCACCTGCACTTCCTCGTTTACCCTCGTTAACTCCTTAGTTGTTGCACTATTTAAACCCTGGTTTTTCTGTCTCTCGTTGTCGGTTCGTTTGCCACACACGGTATGTTCACGGCATTCTGTCTCTCGACCTTGTCTTGTCCTGTCGGTCTTGTTTTATTGTTCTTCCGCCTGTTTTGAGTTCTCTAGTCCAGTCCCAGTGTTTTCCAGTGTCGTGTCTTGTCTTGTGCCATGGATTCTGTCGTGCCTGTGTCTTGTGCCTTGTCTTGTGTTTTGTCAGTACGTTCCGTCTGCCATTTTTGACTGTTTACATGGCTACGACTCGGACTGTCCCTGACGACGCTGCCATCTCCAGCCCTCGCCTACCGATCCGGCTCACCGGTGATGACTCGTCTGCCAGTGGCTCAGGTGGTAGAGCGGCGGACTACCACCCCTGGAGTTGCGGGTTCAATCCCCGCTCAGCCCAGTGTCACGAGCCCTGCCTGCCTGCCCAGTTTTGTTTCCTGTCTCTGTTCCGTGTTCCTGTCTGCCCTGATCCTGACCTGGCGGCCGACACCGGCCGCTCCTGTTCCAGTCCTGTCCACCCTGACTGTGTCCCTGTCCCCAGCTCTGTCTCCTGTTACCCCTGTCTGCTCTGTTCCTGCCTGATCCTGACCTGGCGGCCGACACCGGCCGCTTCTGTTCCAGTCCTGTCTGCCCAGCACCCTGACTCTGTTCCTGTCCGCCCTGACTCTGTTCCACTCTGCCCCTGTGTGCCCTGTCCAGTGTCTGTCTACGTGTGTATTGTTAATAAATGGCCTCTGGGGCTACGTTAATGCAATTGGGTCCTCTCCTGTTCTGTCTGTTTTCCTGGTTCCGGAATCCGTTCCCGTGACAGAACGAACCGACCACAAATGGACCCAGCAGGCGTGCCCCAGAGGCCTGCCCCCACCTCGGACCCTGTACCCGCTGCCGAGGAGGGCAGCCACCCACGGGCCCTGTACCCGCTGCCGAGGAGGGCAGCCACCCACGGGCCCTGTACCCGCTGCCGAGGAGGGCAGCCACCCACGGGCCCTGTACCCGCTGCCGAGGAGGGCAGCCACCCACGGGCCCTGTACCCGCTGCCGAGGAGGGCAGCCACGGACCCTGTACCCGCTGCCGAGGGCAGCCACCCACGGGCCGTGTACCCGCTGCCGAGGGCAGCCACCCACGGGCCGTGTACCCGCTGCCGAGGGCAGCCACCCACGGGCCGTGTACCCGCTGCCGAGGGCAGCCACCCACGGGCCGTGTACCCGCTGCCGAGGGCAGCCACCCACGGGCCGTGTACCCGCTGCCGAGGGCAGCCACCCACGGGCCGTGTACCCGCTGCCGAGGGCAGCCACCCACGGGCCGTGTACCCGCTGCCGAGGGCAGCCACCCACGGGCCGTGTACCCGCTGCCGAGGGCAGCCACCCACGGGCCCTGTACCCGCTGCCGAGGGCAGCCCCTGTCTCCTGACCCCTGGGCCGAAGACGCCCTTCTGTCTCCTGACCCCTGGGCCGAAGACGCCCTTCTGTCTCCTGACCCCTGGGCCGAAGACGCCCTTCAAGTTTCCTGACCCCTGGGCCGAAGACGCCCTTCAAGTTTCCTGACCCCTGGGCCGAAGACGCCCTTCAAGTTTCCTGACCCCTGGGCCGAAGACGCCCTTCAAGTTTCCTGACCCCTGGGCCGAAGACGCCCTTCAAGTTTCCTGACCCCTGGGCCGAAGACGCCCTTCAAGTTTCCTGACCCCTGGGCCGATGGCCTTCTAGTTCCCAGACCCCTTTGGCCGATGGCCTTCTAGTTCCCAGACCCCTTTGGCCGATGGCCTTCTAGTTCCCAGACCCCTTTGGCCGATGGCCTTCTAGTTCCCAGACCCCTTTGGCCGATGGCCTTCTAGTTCCCCGACCCCCTTGGCCGATGGCCTTCTAGTTCCCCGACCCCTTTGGCCGATGGCCTTCTAGTTCCCCGACCCCTTTGGCCGATGGCCTTCTAGTTCCCCGACCCCTTTGGCCGATGGCCTTCTAGTTCCCCGAACCCCTTTGGCCGATGGCCTTCTAGTTCCCCGAACCCCTTTGGCCGATGGCCTTCTAGTTCCCCCGACCCCCTTTGGCCGATGGCCTTCTAGTTCCCCGACCCCCTTTGGCCGATGGCCTTCCAGTTCCCCGACCCCCTTTGGCCGATGGCCTTCCAGTTCCCCGACCCCCTTTGGCCGATGGCCTTCCAGTTCCCCGACCCCCTTTGGCCGATGGCCTTCTAGTTTCCTGACCCGTGGCCGAAGACGGCCTTCTGACCCTGTCTGTCCGCCTGTCTGTCTACCTGTCTGTCTGTTTGCCTGTCTGTCCGCCTGTCTGTCTATCTGTCGGTCTGTCTGCCTGTGTGTCTCCCTGCCGGTTTCCCTGTCTGTCTGTTTGCTTGTCTGTCTGTCTGTTGGTCTGTGTCTGTGTCTGTCTGTCGGTCTGTCTGCCTCCCTCCCTTTTCTTGCTTTTTTTTCTGGGGGACGTCTGGGGACGTCCCTTGGGGGGGGGGTCCTGTCACGGTGTTCCTTTGGGGTTTTTTTGGCAGTGCTGTGTTTTTCCTTTGTTTTTCCCCTAATCACATTATTAGTTTGTATTATTCTCCCTACACCCTGCACTGCCACAATAACCTCCTTCACCTGTGTCTCCTTGTCTTGTTAATCTGTCCCAGCCTAGTCTCCTTGTTTCTTGTTAATCGGTCCTGAGTTAGTTCACCTGTCTGCCTCGTCTCCTTGTTCCTTTGATTATTCCCAGCACCTGCACTTCCTCGTTTACCCTCGTTAACTCCTTAGTTGTTGCACTATTTAAACCCTGGTTTTTCTGTCTCTCGTTGTCGGTTCGTTTGCCACACACGGTATGTTCACGGCATTCTGTCTCTCGACCTTGTCTTGTCCTGTCGGTCTTGTTTTATTGTTCTTCCGCCTGTTTTGAGTTCTCTAGTCCAGTCCCAGTGTTTTCCAGTGTCGTGTCTTGTCTTGTGCCATGGATTCTGTCGTGCCTGTGTCTTGTGCCTTGTCTTGTGTTTTGTCAGTACGTTCCGTCTGCCATTTTTGACTGTTTACATGGCTACGACTCGGACTGTCCCTGACGACGCTGCCATCTCCAGCCCTCGCCTACCGATCCGGCTCACCGGTGATGACTCGTCTGCCAGTGGCTCAGGTGGTAGAGCGGCGGACTACCACCCCTGGAGTTGCGGGTTCAATCCCCGCTCAGCCCAGTGTCACGAGCCCTGCCTGCCTGCCCAGTTTTGTTTCCTGTCTCTGTTCCGTGTTCCTGTCTGCCCTGATCCTGACCTGGCGGCCGACACCGGCCGCTCCTGTTCCAGTCCTGTCCACCCTGACTGTGTCCCTGTCCCCAGCTCTGTCTCCTGTTACCCCTGTCTGCTCTGATCCTGACCTGGCGGCCGACACCGGCCGCTTCTGTTCCAGTCCTGTCTGCCCAGCACCCTGACTCTGTTCCTGTCCGCCCTGACTCTGTTCCACTCTGCCCCTGTGTGCCCTGTCCAGTGTCTGTCTACGTGTGTATTGTTAATAAATGGCCTCTGGGGCTACGTTAATGCAATTGGGTCCTCTCCTGTTCTGTCTGTTTTCCTGGTTCCGGAATCCGTTCCCGTGACAGTCGTTCCTAGCTTGCAAGTGACCTTGAATGAAAGCATCTACTTCATGTAATGTAATGACAACACAAAGATTGCCCGCTGTTACATATTTGAGTGTGCACCTCTTAAGCACCCTTAATGTCTATAATTGAAGACTAGGGAGCGAAAGGAGGTTGTAGGTTCAGTATAGCGTCTCACTGTTAGTAGGTGACACAGAAAGAACACTTTCTGTGACACAGGGGCGGGGGTGACAGGAGAAAGAGGAACGCGAAAGAAGAAAGGTTAGCTTGCAAATAATAGAGGCCACGATTATCCACCCCCTCCATCTACATTTCACAGTCAGATGTATTCAGGTCAAAGGCACTTAACCAGAACTGACTTTTCTGCTTTAATGAGAATATTTCTTTTCCTTTTCCGCTGGGTTGGATAAGAGATAAAGCTCTTCTACCAGCGAAGCAAAGCCCAGAGAAAGAGACAGCTAGCAGTATAAATATGAAAGGCAAGGCAGCAAAGCAAATCACATAAACAGATTCAGAAAGAGGCAAAAGAATATAAAAGAAAAATGCAAAGTGGAGTCTTCTTATTTGGAGCAACCAAAATGTATTTGTGATGGAGTGTTGTGTAAGTGTGTGTGTACGGCGTGTGTGTGTGTGTGTGTGTGTGTGTGTGTGTGTGTGTGTGTGTGTGTGTAAGTGTGTGTGTGTGTAAGTGTGTGTGTGTGTGGGGGGGGGGGGGGGTTGAGTGGGTTGAAGAGAGGTGTGTCTGCTTTTCTGGGTGCCTCTCTTTGTTGACATTCAGGCGGTTATGTCAAACAGATATTGGCGAGCATGCACACGTGCACAGACACACAGACTGCAGCTCTGTTTGGGTCAGGCACTCATTTAACAAACGGGTTCAGTCAGCCATGACTGTCTGGGTACTCCCGCACTCCTTTCCTCCACGCTTGCCTGCTCCTGCTCCCTCTTTCTCTCTCTCTCTCTTTCTCTCTCTCTCTATGTTTCTGTCTGTTTGTCTCGTTCTCTCTCTCCATTTCTGTCTCTCTCTCTCCATCTCCCCCTCTCTCTCTCTCTTTCACTGTCTAAAGCACTGAAGGGGTTCTGTGTGACAGCTGAAACCTTCCCCGTCCTCACTGCACCCTTGCGTGTTACAGTTAAAAACCTCCCCCTTGCATCTGCAGTGTGCTTATAACGCAGGGCTTCAAACATGCTTTTAAACATTAACAAGCACATAGTGTATACACAGAGACATTCACAAGACACACACATGCACACATGCAGACAGTGCACACACACACACACACACACACACACACACACACACACACACACACATACACACACACACACACACACACACACACACACACACACACACACACACACACACAGTTCAGCAGATGGACACAAAAGCATACATCCCTCTCTGTCTTTTTCTCACTCTCTTGCGCTCTCTCTCTCTCTCCCTCTGTCTCTCTCTCTCTCACACACACATATCCAAACACACACACACACACACACACACACACACACACACACACACAAACAGACACACACACACACACTCTCACACACACACACACTGCCCTCCGGCTTTCGTCCTGATCTATGGTCTTCTTCTGAAAATATACACACTGTTAAACACACACTCACACACAGAAGACTTTGCTTAAAAGCCAGACAGTTGTGTGTGCTCAGAGTCTCAGATGGATCGGACAGACCAATGATTCAGGCGCTTCAGCATGGCAGATTCCCAGCAGGCAGGCAGACACACACACACACACACACCCACACACCCACACCCACACACACACACTGTGCATGTACACACACTCATGCACACACACCTACGCACACACACACACACACACACACACACACACACACACACACACACACACACACACACACACACACACACACACACACATCTATCTCCAGCTGGGTTAGGGGAGGAGAGAGGATCAAAAGGACCAAAGCCTTCCAGTGCTGCTTAATCCACACTACCTGTCTCTCTGTCTCTCTCTCTCTCTCTCTTCTTGCTCTCTCTCTATCTCTCTCGCCCTCTCTGTCTCTATCCATAAATATGTATTGTGTTGTTCATCACACTCCTCACTCACAACATCCTGAATATTTTCTCATTCTATTCCTCCTTCTGTATCATGCTCTTTGCCTCCTTCTCTCTTTCTATCTCCCTCTCTCAGTTCAGCTAAGACCGTTTTCTCTTGTTGCTTATATTAGCCTTTGGTTGCTATGGTGGAGTTCCACGGCTTCCTTGCTTGCCACACTCTTCATAACCCTCATTCTTATTGTATTTTTTTCTTTCT
>CM059279.1:11721727-11726727 GCA_030347295.1 Setipinna tenuifilis
GGCAAGCTTATAGCTAGTGACGGCGTATCAGTGTAGTATGAGGACCTGTTTTTGACCAGGCTACTGATCTGCTCCTAGTCTGGGCCTATATCTGTTCCTGGATCAGATGCAATCCTCGCTAAGGAACCCAGCCCAGAATCCCCCAGCCACTCACTCACCTTCTCCCTGCCGTCCAGTCCTCCTCCCTCGGGCCGCGTGCGGATGGTGAAGGGGGTGGCCAGGCGCAGCAGGATGGCCTGGAAGGTGCAGGGGATGCGGGGCGAGACGATCTCGAAGTGGTCGCGGAAGTTGGCTGTCCGGTGCGGCTCGCACTTGGCCTGCTTGCGGAGCCCCTCGCCCAGCTGCAGCACCTCCATGCGGGGCCCGAGCACCAGGTGGAAGGGGAAGGCCCGGCAGAAGGTGCTGAGGCTGATGCGCAGGTCCGGGGGGGAGCAGGACAGCTTGAGCGGCAGGGGTCTGGGTGCCGAGCAGGAGGTGGAGGTGGGAGAGGAGCGGGGGGAGGGAACGGCGAGTTGCTGATGCCGATGCTGGCGAATCAGAAAGGAGAGGCAGGCGGGGTTGGAGGAGGAGGAAAGCGGAGACGGGGAGGGCGAGGATGAGGGGGAGGGGGCAGGAGAACAGCAGTCCTCATCCCTAACAACACCACTGCTGCTGCCACTATCACCACCACCACCACCGCTGATGCCCCCCTCACCAACATGGCCGCCGTCACGGTCGCCATGGTCGCCATGGTCACAGTCCTCCTCCACCTCCTCCGTGTCGACGAGCCGGGCGGGCGGGGCCTCCTCCACGGTCACCTCCGTGTGGTAGATGCGCCGGGCAGCGGCACGGATTAACCCCGGCATGACCAGGCCCATGGTGGGCGCGGGGTTAAAGCAGTGCAACAGTAGCGTCCCTCCTCCTCCTCCTCCTCCTCCTCCTCCTCCTACTCCACCTCCTGCCTCCTCCTCCTCGTCCGCTGCCTCTGCCCCGTCGGCGGCCTCTTTGCATAGGAATGAGGGGGCCTCGGCCGAGGGGCGCTGGCCGCACGATGTCCTGATGTGCTCCAGCAGCGCGTCGAAGCCGTTGAAGAAGTCCTGCAGGGTGCCCCCGACCGCCCGCAGCACACGCTCGTTCTCCTCGAAGCACAGGCCGAAGAACTCCTCGCCAAAGCGCTCGCGCACCGCCACGAAACTCACACCTGTGACGGAGACAGAGATGGATATTCACCGTGGGGAACGCAAGCAAGCAAGCAGACCGTGCTGACAGACAAACACAACACTTTATTAACAGCTTTTTTTGCACGGCCTTGCACTTTACACCCATCATGGGGTTATACTGTATGAACTCTGCAGTACAATTTTCAACTCTGTACGTTAGATCTATCTGTATGTTGTCATGCGTGCTAAGTGAATGTTTTTCCATACCAAGTATGAAATCTGTGGTATGAATGGATTTGCTATTTATTATCTGTTTATTATATGTTTTGTTTTTAAAAGACATAGACATACACATACACACAAATACATACACACACATGCACACATGCACACACACACACACACACACATACCAATGCACACCCTTACGTGCACAAACACACACACATTTGCATGCACAAGCATACACACACATTATGCATGCAAACACAAGCACACACACACATTTTGACAACCGAGTTGAAGCTGAGGTCAGTAATGTGGTGCAGCTACATAAGTGATACATTCTCCTGCACAGTGTACTCAGATAAACCCTGAACACTTTGTCACCAGTTGGGTAGCACATAGAAATGTCCACCCACAGACTGAATGCACATATGCATTTAAGACAAGTCATGGAGTAATTGTTAATTACTGTATTATATGACTAAATGTAAGGCATATGAGGACTCCACGGCAGAAACGGGCATGGTTACAAAATGCAGTAACTGAAAAAATATAATTTATAAGTTTGATTTTTAAATTTAATTTTATAAGTACACGCACACACACACACACACACACACACACACACACACACACACACACACACACACACACACACACACACACGGGAGAGCAGTATTTTCTGTCCATGCTAGCACCTGTTGGTCAGTTACAGAGCTATTTGCCAGAGAGGAATAAACAGAGGGCTATTTCTGTTTCTGTAATAGGAGCGAGCAGATGTTGTGCTGTTTGACTGCTGACCTGCAACACATAATAAGCAGAGACAATCGCTTGCAGAGCACAAAGCGACAGGCCAGACCTGGCATCCCCCCAAACACACACACACACACACACACACACACACACACACTCACACACAGGGGGAAGTCACTGCCACTGACCGTTTCATAACCCTCACAAACACCCCTAATGGAGAAGAGCCTGCTTCCACACACACACACACATAGCCATCTCCACACACACATACAAACACACACATCCACAAACACACATAGCCTGCAAAATACATGTGCTACTCATGTGAGTACAAGTATGCACAAAAGCACATATCCATATACAGACATGCACACACACACGCACGCACGCACGCCACGCACACAAATAACCTCCCCCAAAAAACAGGAGAAACCCACACGCAGATACCTACTTCATTCCTGATTTGCATGAATCACGTTGCACAAACAAACGTGCCAAACTGAGTCTGACTGCCGCATCCTGTCCTAATTCACCTAAACAGTAAACAAGAGTGCAATCACACACGCACACAGCCCCCCCTCTCACACAGCCCCCCCTCTCTCACTCCCACACCCACACATGCCACAGCATATACTGTACAATGCCAGTGTGACTGCAGAAAAAAAAGAGGTTTCGTGAACACGCTCAACGGAGCACTGTATGTGGCTGTGCATCTGGGGGAGGGTGATGCTGTGTGTGTGTGTGTGTGTCTGTGTGTGTGTGTGTGTGTGTGTGTGTGTGTGTGTGTGTGTGTGTGGGAGGGTGTGAGTGTGTGAGTGGGAGAGAGACAGAGAGAGGGGGGGGGGGATTCATAGAATATTTATCGAGAGAAACAGTAAGGGAAATACAGAAGTTTAACAAAGAGAAAGAGTGATAGGAAAAGAGAGCTAGATATAAAGACAAAGTAAGAGTGTATGATAGAGACAGAGAAGAAGAGAGACAGAGTGAAAAAGAGAAAGATAGAGAGAGAATGGTGAATGATAAAGAGTGACTGAGTGAGTGAGAATGATAGAGATAGAGACAGAGAGAGAAACAGAGAGAGAAAGAAAGAGAGGGAAAGAGAGGGAGAGAGACAGAGAGAGAGAGAGCCAATGCTTGAGCGAGAAAACCATGAGCCGCAAGGAGAGAGCGACATTTTGACACTCAAAAGCTACAGCTCCACACCACCATGAGAGAGAGAGAGATAAAGAGGGAGAAAGAGAGAGGAAGAGAGGGGGGGAGTGAAAGAGGGAGAGAGAGAGAGGGAAAGAGAGAGAGAGAGAGAGAGAGAGAGAGACATTCTGACACTCTGAGGCTACAGCTCCTCACCACCATGGCCAGTGACAGAACATGATGTGCTTCCTCTTATCGTCACATAAGCGAACATAACAACCACGCATACACACACACACACACATCCACACACATCCACACACACACACACACACACACACACACACACACACACACACACACACGCGTCAGCGCCCACTCCCATTCCCAGCTCCACAGCGGAGCACTGGGTGACTGGGGAGATGGGTGGGGGAGGGGCAGGAGGCACACAGCCTTGCCCACAGATGACAACTCAGAGCCATGGCAGAGGAGTGGAACGAGTGACCTGAACTTACATACTTATCCTTTAAGAGCTCAATACAGAAACATGACAATAATAATAATAATAATAATAATAATAATAATAATAATTTCATTATTTAATTTTATATAAGTGATTTTAATGCCAAGTAAGTACCTCAAGTGCTTGACAGATGGTGAAAAAAATAACACAAGACAAGTCTACACAAAGCCGTAGAGGAGAATTTAAATCAGGGAGCATTTAAATGCAGCTGAACCCTGGGCCCCTCAGGAGCACTGGGACAAGGAAAAACTCCTAACAGGCATTTTTTTTGTTGTGGAACAAACCTTGATCAAATCCACGATTCAAGAAGGAAGCCTATTTGCTTACGGCTAAGCATTTATTATCAGGGTGAGCTAGTTAAGAATGTCCTATAAGACAAGAGATGATATTAATAGCAGTAGGAGAGGATGGGTACTGCGTGCAACCTGATTTGTAATCTACTGCCCACACCTCCACAGACTACCAGAGAATGCTGTCGGGATGCTGGTGAGGTTTTATACGTGGACACTTGTGTGTATTTGTGGCAAAAGGATGAGGTGAAAAGTTGTATTTATTTCGCTACAGAAAGCTCAAGGGTGGAGGGTAGTAAACACAAAAATCTTGGCCTAGATTTGATCTATTTAGACCTACTTTCTGAGGAGGAAATGTGACACCAGTGCACCCGCTCGTGTGTGTGTGTGTGTGTGTGTGTGTGTCTGGAGTCATAGGGGAAGTGCGGCTCAAAGCTTACAAATCTTTTCTTCCTTTCATCTTCTGCACACACACACACACACATACACACAGACGCAAACACAGATACACACACACACACACACAAACACACACACACACACACAAACACACACACACAGGGAGAGGGAATAAGTCTTTCTGACACAAAAAGAGGCTCTTGGGATCAGACTGAGCAAGTGCACTTTTGCAAAGAATAAAAAAAAGCCAGACTACAAAATTAAATCTACTGTTGATCCACATCTTCTCAACTGATTTGTATATGGCGAGACATTTCCGACTCGCGTTGGGTTAACCAGGACTGACCTCGCATCGTGCCACTAATGTAATAGGAGCCATCTGACATTAGCCTCAGCAGGATTCAGACAGTCATTAGCCCGAGTCCCCCTCAATGCATAACATCCATGAGCCACGTGTATTAGCCTTTCCTAATGACGCCGCAGTAAAAATGGCTTCTCAATGTTAGCTCAAGCATGTGTTCCTTAAGCAAATAACAT
>CM059279.1:11731727-11764227 GCA_030347295.1 Setipinna tenuifilis
ATGTGGCAGGGTTTTCACCAAGAGTGTGAATTAAAATTGGGGGGTACTACCTTTTACATGGGGTACGACCATTTACGTTTAGCATTAAGTACATTAATATGTTGATACCCCCCAATCCTGTTATTTTGATCTCTTTAGGGTGTACTAGGTCTTGATGGGGGGGGGGGGGGGGTACTGTACCTCCCAGTATCCCCTGTAATTTAAGCTATTTTGTTACCATCTGAAGCCGGGATCTCCACTTAAGAACAGGCCAAACAACAGGACAGAGGAGGACACTGGGCCTCACTCCTGAGAAAGCTGGCGGGGTAACAAGAGTGTCCTCACCTAGTGTCCCCTCCCTCCTCTCCTTCCCTTCTCTTCTACCTCAGCCATGCACACCTTTACAGGTCATGGCCCATCATACCTTCCCATTTATTTCAGCTGACATTTTTCCTGGACAGCCGTGTGTGTGTGTGCGTGTGTGTGTGTGTGTTTGTGTGTGTGTGTGTGGGTGTGTGACGGTGTGTGTGCATGTGTGTGTGTGTTTGCATGTGTGTGTGTGCATGTGCGTGCATATGTGTGTGTGTGTGTGTGCATGTGTGTGTGTGCGTGTGCGTGCATATGTGTGTGTGTGTGTGTGTGTGTGTGTGTGTGTGTGCGCAAAACCCCATGTGAGTGTCTGGTGCAGCACTGGCCATGGGGGTTGTTCTTAGGGCAGCTGGGCACTGTGGGCTGGGGTGCTTCTTGGAATGCTGTCAGGTTGGAGGAAGAGAGACATGCTGGGGGGGTGGGATGGGGGTGCTAGAGCAGACTGAGCCTCAGGCTAGGTCAGCATGCGCTGGGGTTACCGTGACCCGCCTAGCGCTCCATCTCTCTGTATTTCTCTCCTTTTCTCTTTCTTTTCTCTCTCTCTCTCTCTCTCTCTCTCTCTCTCTCTCTCTCTCTCTCTCTCACACACACACACACACACACACACACACACGCAGATGCACCCATAGGCTTACACACTACCTCACCCACACATTATGGGTAAAATACGGTGGATATATATCTTTATATCTAATATTTTTACTATCCAATATATTTATCAAATACACACAATTATGATGTTTGTTTCACTCTCTCCCTCTCTCTCTCTCTCCAACACATAAATACACAAAAACACACACAAATAAACTAAGCAAGGCAAAAGTGCTTCACCCAATTTATGTGTTTAAATCATTGTGTATTTTATATCAACACAAAGAGACAGGAACACAAGGTCATACACACAGGTGAACTAACTGAACGGCCTCGGTCAGGTCTTGTTACTTGTAAACACGATGGTACAAACACACCCACGCACGCACATGGGCACCCACCCACCACAGGACACGGATGAACACACGGACACAAACACAAACTGAAGTGGAATCTGGAAATGTCACGCATAACCAGTCAGTTCTAGCGTCAACACATCGATTTTGTGTTCCTTTATGGCCCTTGTAAATGTTTACCTATACAGTAAACCTCATTCTCAGGGCGTAGTTTAACCACTGGAAATCTCATCTTCCAGAGTAATTAGATCGTTTATCAAAGAAAAAAACACAGCGTTCAACCACTCCTCGTTCCAGACATCCCTGAAACAATTTCAGTGTTGTTACAATTTTATCCAATGAAAAACTACATCGTTTCCATAACAACACAGTTTCAATTAGTTTGAAGTAGGTTGTACTGCAAATGCAAGTTACTTTAAATTGTTTAAATTGAAAATGTAAAGTGGACATTCATTTGCCATAAGAATACATTTATATAACATGTGCCTTTCAAAAGAAAACATATTTAGGCAAATAATTGTGTTGTGTATTCTTAGAAACCTCAGATGATTTAAGGTTTACTTTGTCCCTATATGCTGCACAGTACTAAAGCTATTTTTCTTAGCATTAACAATGTGAACTGTAAAAAACATAAGTGTGCTCGCAAGTTACGAAGGGGCAAAATCCGTGCTGCGTACCGTTGGTGATGTGAGCCGCCGCAAGCTCTCGCCCAGCGAATCCAGGTTGACGCGCTTTCTCCTTGTAGTCCGCTTTATGCCCGCGTCCTCGAACGGGCAGGACAGCGTCTCCACCGGGCTCTTCCCGTTCCAGAACACCCGCGAGAAGGGACACTCTCCATCGTCGGGGCTCTCGAGGTAGTCTGAGCCCAAGGAACTGAACGATTCCGATGAAATCTTCCGCGAAGACATGCTGGCTGGCGAAGGGAATTCATTAGATTCTCACACGCGAGAGATGAGATGAACACACAGGTAGACGCGAGAGACGGCGGGATGATGGCATGCGATCATATCGCATCCAACGCCGAGAAGCTGTCTCGCGCTCTCATTCTCGGAGAATCAAGCAATGAGCTCCAGCGGCAAATGCTGATCATCAGGGGCTGTTTCTAGTGCCCAAAGGGGTTTGAAGACCTAGTTCTCTCCGCCTTGGCGCCGCACAGTGCTATTAAAGAACTGCGTTGTCTTTGGTGCCGCGACTCCAAACACTTCTGTTCACCAAGGAAATACCACTCATCATTTTGACTGTCAGATCAGTTCTCGATGTGTGACGGGAGAATGTGTGGTGATGCTGACGCGGGCGCTCAGCTGCTGCCGCGCGTAGGGAGAGACTGGAACAGTTGCACGCAGGCAGGCAACCCCTCAACAACTCCAGAGCAGCCAACGGGGCTTACGCTGATCGCCCTGCCTCAGCACCACTACTCATTTTTATCCCCATACTCAGCGAGCAGCCAATCAGTTATTTTAGCTAAGGCCAAACCCTGCCCCCATCTCGCAGTCCTCCCTCTCCGTGATCCATGGGAGGGAGAGAGAGAGAGAGAGAGAGAGAGAGAGAGAGAGAGAGAGAGAGAGAGAGATATCTGCAGTGTGCGTGAGCCAATGCAAGTGTAACCCTTTAAAGTCCCTTTAAATGTAAGTGCAACTGGGTGTTACGGAATCTTTTTTTTCCTTTTTGTATGTTAAATATTTACCACACCATTGAGCGGCTCCCAGAATGCAAACACAGTTTCCCACTCTGAAATAAAAGATAAGAAAAAGGAACACGGGAAAAGATAAGTAAAGATTAATATATCATAAGGAGTAGAATTTTAATGCAATCCTATTAATTGCGTCCGGTCACCTGGATGTGAAAATAAAGAATGAAGCTAACACAATGGCACCGATATCTTTGAGAAAAAAAAAGAATGATTCTTACAAGAGTTACCTCCTATAACCAGGCTGTAGTGGAGGGCAAACGCAAGTAAACGAAGTTTACCCACCTCTCAGATTGCAGATAAGAGTTTATCTAAGGAGAGTTGGTCACCTTTTAACAGAGCGCATTTACTTCCTAATACAGTTTGTGCACCAAATACAACTTCTAACATAAAATCACACTTACTAACTACATCATTCATTCATTCATTTACATTTACAAACCAAGGGACCATTTGCAATACCACTTGTTTTGTACAAACATATTTTGAATATATTTTTCAAACATCTGAAGCCGTACAGCACACCAACCTCACTGTGATCTCCAAATTCATAGTTTATGCTTTCTGCTTATAACGTTAATGCCAACAGCAAGTAAAAAGAGAAAGAGAGAGGGAGAAGGGGGAAATGAGCAAATGCAAAAAACCATTCAAACATCCTTCCAATAGCCATATCGGTGTAAAACTATCAGATCGTCCAGCTGTAGAAAAACAGCTTGCCTGCAAATCAACCCACGGCTCAAGGTTATGCACAGACATCCGCACACAACAGTCATTGTCCAGGTATGCTCCGCTCGCTCATTAATCACGTGGGTGTGTGTCTTGCATGTTTTTTTTCCTCCAAAGTTCCCAGGACACCGGAAACCTCTTTCTTTACACACCAGTTAACAGCACTCCTGTCACTCAGAATGAAAGTACGAAGTCGAAAGATATCTACGCAGCGCTATCGAAATTTTCATATAGGCTACTGAGCCTATAGACTACTTCCTGAACGTTTTTTAACGTTTAAATATAAAAGCTCACCGTACAAAAATATTGGTAGACTAAATCAAATTATTAAAATAAAACAACGGGAACTTTGTGGGCTAATGCAACGTTTTGCAGAAAATAACAAAAAAGAATAAGGTTTGGACAAAAAACTATAAGGTAAAATGCCCTTAACCTCATAAATGGACCACAGTCAACACATTAATGTCACTTACTCAGCATCTGGTCTGCACTGAAAATACATTAATTATCTTCACTAAAATGAAAATTAAAAATTATATTCCTACTCATCTGTGCTGTATGAAAAAAACTCAGTGAATTGACAGCAAGGAGAAAGCAACTCCTCTCCTCATTACATTGGCCTCTACTCTTTTGAGGAAGCCTTTTAAGCAAACAGCACACGCACAGACACATACAGAGACATGCACACACACACACACACACACACACACACACACACACACACACACACACACACGCACGCACGCACACACACACACACACAGTTTGTGGACCATTGCATCATTGTGGATGCAGGACAGAGCTGACCATAGTGACATTGTGGGCCATTAGACATGATGTAGGCATGGCAGCCATAGTCTCCACTGCTGAGTCACCCGTGAGCCATGCAGGTGGCCTTGAAGACGTTATTATAATAGACCCTCTCCATGCAGTCCACTGGGACTGACCTACTCCCTCTCTGTCAACAGCCCGCCACCCCCCCACCCCCTTACTATCTACCGTATATCATCACAGAATGACACACAAACAGAAAGGGACAGAGGGACTGTGAACTGAACAAAATAGATAAAAATGAGTTTGAAAAGGAGTGATTAAAATAGTGGGATAAAATACACAGAGAGAGAGAGAGAGAGAGAGAGAGACAGAGAGAGAGATTCATCAGCCCATGTCTCTGTCAAACTTTAACACACCTAAACATTAACACTGTCAGAGAGATAGATGCATCCCATACAACCATACAACACACAAAACATATACAAAACTAAAAAATGTAAAACATACAACTTTTAGGGGTTAATCAACGCATACAGGCACAGATGCACCTGCACTCCCATGTGGAAAGAGAGTAAGTGAGAGAGAGAGAGAGAGAGAGAGAGAGAGAGAGAGAGAGAGAGAGAGAGAGAGAGAGAGAGAGAAAGAGAGAAAGAGAAAGAGAGAGAACGAGAGAATGAGAGGGAGGGAGAGACAGACAGGCATACAAACAGACAGAGGCAGAGACTCCTAGCTTGTCTAGGACTGCTTAACATTTGAGAGAGCACAACCTTCTAAAATATTCATCCACAATCACAGGGGCATGATGAAATTGTGTAGCTTACTTCAGCAAAGTTAGCCGCGGGTGGTGTACCAGCCGAATGCCCCCTAGACCATCCAAGGCCAGCAACATTATTACAGAAGCCTTCCCCATACTCACTGACTGACAGTTACGCAAAGGACTGCAAGGGCAGCCTGTGCAGGCACTGAAAGCCTTATCATGGGCTATGCATCCCTGTGGCGACAGGTCCACTCCAAACATCCCCTCAGCTCAAACAAATAAACAAACAAGAACAGCCAATTCATCACTGCACTTACCCTCACAAGCCCCGATAAACTCCTTTAGCAGTTAACTACAACTCCTTTCAGCCCAGTGGCCTGTGCACGATCTCCTGTGAGCCAGTGTAAGGACCCAGACACGAGCAAACTGTTGTTGTTTTCTTAGGTACTTAGCCCTGCACTGGCCTACCTATAAATCATCGCAGCAGGGGGTGGGTGGAGGGGCGTGCACCACAGCTAGTGGAGGGGGGGGGCTATTCTGGATATCTCCAGGTGAGGCCCCTCTGTAGATACAAACAGCATTCTCTAAGGCCCAAAACAGAACACCCCAACTGGAAGAAGAGCATACTATATGTCGGTATAGAGAGCTGTGGAAATTATGTAAACAAGGTCCCATAGTGTATTAATAGTATGCATTTCTTTAATAAGTTGAGCAGGGGTGTAGTCAGAAATCACAATATGGGTGGGCCCAGAAAAAATCAGGTGGGTCTGGACAAAAACACATAGGTTGCTATTATTATTTAAACAGTCAATCAAACAAAAAAAACCTTTTTATTGGATGGACCTGATTAACAAGTGAGTCTAAGTCATCATGATCATTTGACATGCAAGACATGAGAATATTATTAGAAAGATAAGGATACAATACTTTTCATCTGTGCTTATTTCAAGGCCAAGAGGAACTGTATACAGCTTCTTAAGGAAAAACAAAATTGTCTTAAGTAGCACATCATTTGATATCCAAATAAAAGTGCATAGGCTGTTAAAGGTGTTTACTTAGTTGGTGGACGCCTGAGAGGTTTGGCTGTTCGACGTTGGTGTAGCTCATTGGGACCTGACAACTTTGAGTCTTCGGATCACTCTGGTTTTTAAGCAGAACTGGGAGATGGCCCGTGCCAAGCAGACCACCCGTAAGTCTACTGGAGGAAAAGCGCCAAGGAAGCAGCTAGCTACCAAGGCAGCCAGGAAGAGCGCGCCTTCCACCGGTGGAGTCAAGAAACCCCATCGCTACAGGCCCGGTACCGTAACTCTGAGAGAAATTCAACGCTACCAGAAGTCCACTGAGCTGCTGATCCGCAAGCTGCCCTTCCAGCGCCTGGTGCGTGAGATTGCTCAGGACTTCAAGACCGATCTGCGTTTCCAGAGCGCTGCCATTGGCGCCTTTCAGGAGGCTAGCGAGGCATACCTGGTGGGTCTGTTCGAGGACACAAACCTGTGTGCCATCCACGCCAAGAGGGTCACCATCATGCCCAAGGATTTATCCAGCTGACTTGCAGGATAAGGGGCGAGAGGGCCTAAACCCGCCAGCCAGCCCCTGGGCCCTCTACGGAGGATGCTGCATATTTATCATATTGTACACGATTGTGGACATTTTTATTTCTTGTACCTATTTTCTCTTCCTTCCTTCCTATGTTTAATTGTATTTTATTCTAAAATTTGTGTAAAGCACATTGAACTGCATTTAGCCTATGTATGAAATGCGCTATACAAATAAATCTGACTTGACTTGACTTGACTTATGTATTACTTTTTGTCTGTCTATTACTTTTATATCATACTATTTATACTATGTTGTTGTTATTATTATTATTTTTTATTATTATTATTATTATTATTATTATTATTATTATTATTGTTGTTGTTGTTGTTGTTGTTGTTGTTGTTGTTATAATAATACATATTTTATTGTTATTATTATTTGAATAAACTTCACATTGTAATTTTATTATGCTTATTGCTTTATTTTCTTGCCATGTTTGTTTTTTCTCTTTCTCTGGTTTTTAAAATAACACTGACAAAAGCATATTCTATTGAAAATTTCACCTATGCTATCTAATAAGCTTTAGGCCAGCCAATAGAATTCCTCACAGCATCAGCTGAGCATCAACAGTGGCTGAGAATTCTATTCCATCTGAACATTCTAGTTTGAGAGTTCTACTTTGAGCATTCTAGTTTGCAAGTAATACATTGTCACTTTGACTTTCACTGAGGAAGAAGCAGCATTGAGAAGTATTATCTCCAAGCAATTGCCATATTTTTAAAATAATTCCATCTTCTGAATTTTCAGTTTTCCGATTTCAGGTTGTAGCTTTGTATTTTTGTAGTTTTGTGTCGTAAAAACATCTCCTCAGGCACAAACTCATAGGCAAAGGTCACGAAAGTTGGTCTTAGCACTCCTGAAAATGGAGTCTGGTTGTTTGGGGTGTTTTGGGAGTTTTGGGACTGTGCTGAGGGATGCCTGGGCCAGCCTCAGGAACAGGATCCGACAGCGGGGAGTGAGGCAGAGGCGCCGCAATTATCGGATTTCTAAGATGGAGGCCATCAAGAAGCTCGGTAGGAAGAGGGGCAGAGGCCAAATAGAGAACATGGATGTGGTTAAGACGGGGGCCAGGACCACCAAAAAGAAGATCAGGAGAGCTAAACTCCAGGCCGCCGGGTGGAAGCAGAGGAGGGACGACCCTGAGGTGACTGGGAGGGAGCTCAAGGAGAAAATCAAGACCATCCTCCTGGACTTCCAGAGGAGACGGAAGGCTCAGAGGGTCATGGAGAGAGCTCAGAGACCATACCCCATGGATATGACCAGCCAAGGGGATCTTATGCCCTTCATTGAAGACCCCCCCAAGACTGCTAACGTCCCACAGGAACCGATTGAGGCAACGGCGGACACACACTGTGGTGATGATGGGAACAGCAAGACCAATGTCCTGAGTAAGAACATGGGGAACACACCATAGAAGGAGGCAGCATAATTCAGTGGTGAAAGAAAAGATGGCTAACCATAAGTCTTTCTTCTTCCCTTTCTGTAGCCTGCTGTCCTCTCAGGGGCAAAAAGGCCCACTGTGGCAAGTGGCAGGACATGGTCCTGGAGGGCATCCCAATGATCCAGCCCAACATGGACAAGAGTAAGTGAATCTGAGCATAAAATAGTAATAGAATACCACACAGAACAGGTGTTACGATGTGATCTGTGATTGATTCTGTGCTTGTTTCTTTGTTTTTTTGTAGGCAGCATTCCAGTGATGGGAGGCCTTCCTGTAGCCTGCTGTCCGCTCAGGGGCAAAAAGGCCCACTGTGGCAAGTGGCAGGACATGGTGCTGGAGGGTGCCCCAATGGTCCAGGCCAACATGGACAAGAGTAAGTGAATCTGGGGAAAAGTAAATAATATCCAGAAGCCAGCTATGTGATATATTAAGTGCAAAAATATGATATTATCAATGCAATATAGTATAATCAACACATGGTTCAAGATGTGATCTGAGATTGACTGTGATTTTTTTGTAGGCTGCGTACCGGTGATAGGAACGAGGGATCAAAAGCCTCTGAGAGAGTTCCTATGCAGGATTGAAAAGGGTAAGTGAACTTAAGGAAAACAGTAAAACTACAATCTAATATGTTTAGTAGACCTAGTCTGTAGAAACACAATAGAAGCAATTTTGAATACATGCTCAACAAATACACCTTTTTCTCTTCTTGCTGACTTATGTCATATGAGTTGAATGTCATACATATAACTTTAGTTAATGCAGCTGAAAAGTGTATTTAATGAACATCTTGCATATTTTACAGACAATGGAATTAACAGTCCAACTCTTCCTGGATCTACAAGGACTTATCGTTGGAGCAAGAAGCGCCTTGCCTTTAAACCACTAAAAGAGCACCAGGGCATAATCCAGCCCAACCAGCTGACTGATACTGGATACAAGACGACCATCTTTGTCATGCTGTTGCTACTGTTGCTTTCAGTTTTGCTCATTTGGTGAACTGAAACTAAATTTCTGATTAAAAGGGGGGTGGGGGGGCACATGGATAGCAATTGGCACTAATTTGGGGAGTAATTGGGTTGGGTAATTTTGGACATTAGGTAGTTGAATAAACTATACTGCATATTATCATAGTAATTATTATTAACATCTTAAATAAAACATTTTACCCACAGTGATGCTTTTTTGCACCTTTTTTCTTCCTTACTATAGTCTATATGCAATGGCGCCCACTAGGGCTATTTTAGGGGCTCAAAACCCCCCTATAATTGCAGGACCATGGACACAAATTGGGAAGAGCACACCCATTCTTCTCTGTTATGTTACTTCACAGTAGCAGATCTACCTCATAGCGAGATGCTAATATGCATATCAATGGAAACAACACACCCTGGGCTTTCAGATTGTGCTCTGTGCACTTAAGTGTTGACAAGAAAGAATAATTGTACAGTTATGGTCTTTGTATACATGTATACATATATAGGTTACATTTATTTACAGATATGGCATAGGCTACCAAATGAAAGGGCAGAAAGGGAGCTTTCAGGTGGTACAAAACACTCCCTCCTACACTATAGTGATGGTGTTTTAAATGAAGATCCAATATGTATAACTAAGAAAAAAGAAATTTCTTTTGAACTCTTACTTTAATTTAAATTATTTGCAAAATCGTGATATGACACGCATAGCAAATGAAAAACAAAACTGAGCTTTCAACTGATATCCAACACTACATCACCAACCCTAAGGGCGAAGCAGCCTTGTCTTACAATCCCACTGTCGGTATAGTGAGCTGTGCTGATTATATGTAAACAAGGTCCCATATTGTATTAATAGTATGCATTTCTTTAAAAAGTTCAGCAGGGGTGTAGTCAGAAATCATAATATGGGTGGGCCCAGAAAGAATCAGTTCAGCCCAAAACACATAGGTTGCTATTATTATTTAAACAGTCAATCAAACAAAAAAAAAACTTGATTGGATGGACCTGATTAACAAGTGTGTGGAATGAGTCTAAGTCATCATGCTCATTTGACATGTAAGACATGAGAATATGGATAGAAAGACAGTCAATACTTTTCATCTGTGCTTATTTCAAGGCCAAGAGGAACTGTAAACAGCTTCTTAGGGAAAAACAAAATTGTCTAAAGTAGCACATCATTTGATATCCAAATAAAAGTGCATAGGCTGTTAAAGGTGTTTACTTAGTTGGTGGACGCCTGATAGGTTTGGCTGTTCGACGTTGGTGTAGCTCGTTGAGACCTGACAACTTTGAGTCTTCGGATCACTCTGGTTTTTAAGCAGAACTGGGAGATGGCCCGTGCCAAGCAGACCGCCCGTAAGTCTACTGGAGGAAAAGCGCCAAGGAAGCAGCTAGCTACCAAGGCAGCCAGGAAGAGCGCGCCTTCCACCGGTGGAGTCAAGAAACCCCATCGCTACAGGCCCGGTACCGTAACTCTGAGAGAAATTCGACGCTACCAGAAGTCCACTGAGCTGCTGATCCGCAAGCTGCCCTTCCAGCGCCTGGTGCGTGAGATTGCTCAGGACTTCAAGACCGATTTGCGTTTCCAGAGCGCTGCCATTGGCGCCTTTCAGGAGGCTAGCGAGGCATACCTGGTGGGTCTGTTCGAGGACACCAACCTGTGTGCCATCCACGCCAAGAGGGTCACCATCATGCCCAAGGATTTATCCAGCTGGCTCGCAGGATAAGAGGCGAGAGGGCCTAAACCCGCCAGCCAGCCTCTGGGCCCTCTACGGAGGATGCTGCATATTTATCATATTGTACACAATTGTGGACATTTTTATTTCTTGTACCTATTTTCTCTTCCTTCCTTCCTATGTTTAATTGTATTTTATTCTAAAATTTGTGTAAAGCACATTGAACTGCATTTAGCCTATGTATGAAATGCGCTATACAAATAAATCTGACTTGACTTGACTTGACTTATGTATTACTTTTTGTCTGTCTATTACTTTTATATCATACTATTTATACTATGTTGTTGTTATTATTATTATTTTTTATTATTATTATTATTATTATTATTATTATTGTTGTTGTTGTTGTTGTTGTTGTTGTTGTTGTTGTTATAATAATACATATTTTATTGTTATTATTATTTGAATAAACTTCACATTGTAATTTTATTATGCTTATTGCTTTATTTTCTTGCCATGTTTGTTTTTTCTCTTTCTCTGGTTTTTAAAATAACACTGACAAAAGCATATTCTATTGAAAATTTCACCTATGCTATCTAATAAGCTTTAGGCCAGCCAATAGAATTCCTCACAGCATCAGCTGAGCATCAACAGTGGCTGAGAATTCTATTCCATCTGAACATTCTAGTTTGAGAGTTCTACTTTGAGCATTCTAGTTTGGAAGTAATACATTGTCACTTTGACTTTCACTGAGCAAGAAGCAGCATTGAGAAGTATTATCTCCAAGCAATTGCCATATTTTTAAAATAATTCCATCTTCTGAATTTTCAGTTTTCCGATTTCAGGTTGTAGCTTTGTATTTTTGTAGTTTTGTGTCGTAAAAACATCTCCTCAGGCACAAACTCATAGGCAAAGGTCACGAAAGTTGGTCTTAGCACTCCTGAAAATGGAGTCTGGTTGTTTGGGGTGTTTTGGGAGTTTTGGGACTGTGCTGAGGGATGCCTGGGCCAGCCTCAGGAACAGGATCCGACAGCGGGGAGTGAGGCAGAGGCGCCGCAATTATCGGATTTCTAAGATGGAGGCCATCAAGAAGCTCGGTAGGAAGAGGGGCAGAGGCCAAATAGAGAACATGGATGTGGTTAAGACGGGGGCCAGGACCACCAAAAAGAAGATCAGGAGAGCTAAACTCCAGGCCGCCGGGTGGAAGCAGAGGAGGGACGACCCTGAGGTGACTGGGAGGGAGCTCAAGGAGAAAATCAAGACCATCCTCCTGGACTTCCAGAGGAGACGGAAGGCTCAGAGGGTCATGGAGAGAGCTCAGAGACCATACCCCATGGATATGACCAGCCAAGGGGATCTTATGCCCTTCATTGAAGACCCCCCCAAGACTGCTAACGTCCCACAGGAACCGATTGAGGCAACGGCGGACACACACTGTGGTGATGATGGGAACAGCAAGACCAATGTCCTGAGTAAGAACATGGGGAACACACCATAGAAGGAGGCAGCATAATTCAGTGGTGAAAGAAAAGATGGCTAACCATAAGTCTTTCTTCTTCCCTTTCTGTAGCCTGCTGTCCTCTCAGGGGCAAAAAGGCCCACTGTGGCAAGTGGCAGGACATGGTCCTGGAGGGCATCCCAATGATCCAGCCCAACATGGACAAGAGTAAGTGAATCTGAGCATAAAATAGTAATAGAATACCACACAGAACAGGAGTTACGATGTGATCTGTGATTGATTCTGTGCTTGTTTCTTTGTTTTTTTGTAGGCAGCATTCCAGTGATGGGAGGCCTTCCTGTAGCCTGCTGTCCGCTCAGGGGCAAAAAGGCCCACTGTGGCAAGTGGCAGGACATGGTGCTGGAGGGTGCCCCAATGGTCCAGGCCAACATGGACAAGAGTAAGTGAATCTGGGGAAAAGTAAATAATATCCAGAAGCCAGCTATGTGATATATTAAGTGCAAAAATATGATATTATCAATACAATATAGTATAATCAACACATGGTTCAAGATGTGATCTGAGATTGACTGTGATTTTTTTTGTAGGCTGCGTACCGGTGATAGGAACGAGGGATCAAAAGCCTCTGAGAGAGTTCCTATGCAGGATTGAAAAGGGTGAGTGAACTTAAGGAAAACAGTAAAACTACAATCTAATATGTTTAGTAGACCTAGTCTGTAGAAATACAATAGAAGCAATTTTGAATACATGCTCAACAAATACACCTTTTTCTCTTCTTGCTGGCTTATGTCATATGAGTTGAATGTCATACATATAACTTAAGTTAATGCAGCTGAAAAGTGTATTTAATGAACATCTTGCGTATTTTACAGACAATGGAATTAACAGTCCAACTCTTCCTGGATCTACAAGGACTTATCGTTGGAGCAAGAAGCGCCTTGCCTTTAAACCACTAAAAGAGCACCATGGCATAATCCAGCCCAACCAGCTGACTGATACTGGATACAAGACGACCATCTTTGTCATGCTGTTGCTACTGTTGCTTTCAGTTTTGCTCATTTGGTGAACTGAAACTAAATTTCTGATTAAAAGGGGTTGGGGGGGGGCACATGGATAGCAATTGGCACTAATTTGGGGAGTAATTGGGTTGGGTAATTTTGGTCATTAGGTAGTTGAATAAAGTATACTGCATATTATCATTGTAATTATTATTAACATCTTAAATAAAATATTTTACCCACAGTGATGCTTTTTTCCACCTTTTTTCTTCCTTACTATAGTCTATATGCAATGGCGCCCACTAGGGCTGTTTTAGGGACTCAAGCCCCCCTATAATTTCAGGACAATGGACACAAAATGGCAAAAGCCCACCCATTCTTCTCTGTTATGTTACTTCACAGTAGCAGATCTACCTCATAGCGAGATGCTAATATGCATATCAATGGAAACAACACACCCTGGGCTTTCAGATTGTGCTCTGTGCACTTAAGTGTTGACAAGAAAGAATAATTGTACAGTTATGGTCTGTGTATACATGTATACATATATAGGTTACATTTATTTACAGATATGGCATAGGCTACCAAATGAAAGGGCAGAAAGGGAGCTTTCAGGTGGTACAAAACACTCCCTCCTACACTATAGTGATGGTGTTTTACATGAAGATCCAATATGTATATCTAAAAAAATAGAAATTTCTTTTGAACTCTTACTTTAATTTAAATCATTTGCAAAATCGTGATATGACACGCAGAGCAAATGAAAATCAAAACTGAGCTTTCAACTGATATCCAACACTACATCACCAACCCTAAGGCCGAAGCGGCCTTGTCTTTCAATTCCAATGTCTTGATGAGTAACATTTGAATAAACAGACTTAAACCAAATGAACAGGAAGTTAAATCATCGGATTGTCTTTCACATTTTGTCAGTGATTACAATCCCCATAACCCAACTGCTGCATTTGGTGACCTGTGATGGTACAGGGTGACAGGCTACACAACACTGTTGGTCTAATTCAGGCTACATTAGGCTGAATAACACTTTCATACATTTGTAAACCAATAAACAAATATGTAAGGTGCCTTTTTCATAAAGTAATCTGCAAAAGGTTCTGCATTTATTTTTACAGTTGATTTAAGAGATTATTAAAAAGTGTAAGATGTATGTAAAGTGTGAGCATTTTATTGTTATTTTGATGATTGTAAAAGAACATTTTACACAGTCTTTTGCACAATTACTAAGTATGAAAGAATGTTGTTTTGTGAATGTAGGACACGCGTGAGTGAGTTTATGGCAGAGGGGCGTAGTTGTACACGTGTAAAAGTATGCTCCATCAGCCAGCAGGCAGCGTCCTTGCTGTTGAGGCGCAGGTCCATAAATCTTGGGAAAAGTGCATCTTTAAAGTCCTCTGGAGCGCATCACTCCACTCCACTCCACTATAATCACATTAATGTAATCTGGAGATGCTCCCCTTTGACCTACAAAGCAATAAACACACTGTACACATTCACTGCAACGTGCCACAGGATATCACAAGGCAAGACAGCCAACGGATACTGTTCACTGTTCTACCTTCCCTGTAGCTCGGCAAGTTCGTTTTGAAGAGCAAGACCACCATTGAAAGACCTCAGCACAGTTACCGTGTAATAACATGCCCCAACCCCCATTGAGTGTCGCATTGGTACTGCTAAATTCGATGTCACTGTTTGCCCTGCCATAATGAGATAATGGGTTTCGATTCAATAAATATGACAGTGCTCTGCTCGCACAGTAATTCATGCCCTTCCTCACAAAGAACAAATGTGAGCAAATTAGTTTCTCATCAGCAGTGTACATGTTTTCGTACTATGCATGTCTGTTGCGTGCATCTCTCCACTCATTTCTCCTCCGTGTTGAGGGAAGCATATTTCCTCTCGTACTAAAGGCTATTAGGCCCTCCTCCATCACAGTGCATGCAAGATGGCGAGAGAGAGAGAGAGAGAGAAAAAAACGGCAAGGAGCACATTTGCTCATCTCATGCTCTGTCGCATAGAACAGCCGCGCTAAATTTAGCCTGCCTTGCGAAAGGCCTCGCCGTCAGTCGCACATGCTTCTGGGGTCTGTTAGGATTGCGGAGCTTGGTATGCAGCCTCCGAGAACCAGCTGCCAAAAGAGCAGCCAAGGGCTCAGGCTCTGGCACTAGCACCACACGGGAGGTTTGAGATCTGTCGTCTTGCTTTCTTTTCTTCTTTTTTTTGTTCTCTCTCTCTGGGAGAAAGAGAGGAGGGGGATTGGTGGTGCCTAAATTCAGAGTGAAGGGGTGGAAAAGGGGGTTGATCTCCCCCCAGGACAAAATGCTGTTCCCAGCAGCACTCTGTATGAGGTGGCTTACCCCAGACAGTCTCTGGCTCTAGGCATTCACACAGTTCTAGCGTGGTGGTACATGGGTGAGGACACACACACACACACACACAGGGTGAGAGAGCCCTGCCAGACTGCTGGTTATTCTCATCAGAACAAACAAACCTGGTAGTGTTTATTCACACACACACACACACACACACACACACACACAGTCCTCACTGGAATGTGACAGAACGATCATTTGAGGTAATGACGGAGGCAGTCCACAGATGATGAGAATTCACCTGAGGTCAGATGTCACTGACTGGCCTAAAACACTGCGGTGTGTGTGTGTGATGGGAGGGGTGTGTCTGTCAGTCTGTCTGTCAAGTGTCTGTCTGTGTGCACTTATTGTACTTCATTTAACACTGCTGGTTTCCCTGAGCAACATGATAAAAAACAAAGAAGAGGGCAGGCAATGGTCCAACTGAGTGGTGGACCGGTGGTACTATGGCTTAGCCAGACTTCCACATACTGACTGGGAAACCAAGGAGGTCTGCAGTAGCCTGGTAAACCAGCCCCTCGTACTACACTTCATGTCGTACAGAGGGTCTGGTTGTGCTGTATTAAGAAACATTTTCCTTCTGGAGGTGTAGACTCTGCTGAAGTTTAAAACGGTTGGATACTTCTTTACCCAATCACTAACATCTGGTCATGACATGCAATTATCCTGGCTATAAGCCTGCCTACGCACTTCAATTCAAATGTAGCACACAAAGTTGACATCACTCAAGAATACTCCCTCTGTTTGCTGATTGGTTAGGTAAGATTCTGCCTGAGACAATCTTGGCAATGGAACCTCAGCCAGACCCTCTGTACAAAATGAAATGAAGTACGAGGGGCTGGTTTACAAGGCAAGGTCTAAAGTGCACCCGGAGGCCAACATGTCTGACTTTACAGTCACCATCCCACAACCCTCACCTCCATTGCTCTCCCCTCTGTTCTCCTTCCTGAACAGCAGAGGGCATTTGGGGGTGATCTGGCCCTCATCCACACATATGATTGCTGCCATCTGGGTTTGCGTGCGGTGGATTTTAGACTGTGTACCCATGACTAAATATCAACAAAGCGAAGCCGGTGGAAGCATGCGAAAATTGCATTTTTATTGTTTTGACATTGTGTTGGCTGACAGGGGAATCTTTCCATGTGGAATCTTTATTTTGACACGTTTACCCAAAACAAATAGAGAGGGCTTCGGTCTGAAGCCTGTTTGCACTGCAGTGTCCTTTCTTCAAAAGAGACCAGTAAGTCTTCTCAATAAACACCCCAGCCTTATCCGACAGTCCCGATTTCCCTCACATGGAATACATAAACCCTATTGTACACTATAGTTTATAGGAAATATATCTCCAATACACTTCCACATATCCTATTAAAAGGCCCAGAGGCTTTCAGTCACTGGTCTTGGTGCAGTCAAAAGGCTTCCACCACTGGGCAAACTGAAGCACCTTCTTGCGCTGGTCATCAAAGTTCTCCCGGATGGGTTTCCTCCAGCGCCGGGGCTCCAGGTCCATCATTCCTCCCAAAATTTCCTGATGTAGAAGAGCAAGTACACGTGAATATTCAGGACCCAATAACGTGGTTGGATCTTTCATACAGAAAAACGAATGGGGCAGTCTTTACAATAATACAACGTAAAGAGATGTTTTATTCAGAATGCTGTAATGTACAGGTGCATCTCAATGAATTACAATGCTGTGGAAAGGTTCATTCATTTTAATGCAACGTGAAATACAAAGGCAGGCCCAACTAAGTACTGAGGGCATAAACATAAACATTTCTGCATCCAACATCATTTTTCTATTGCTCTAATGTAATATTCAAATTTTCTGAAATACTGAATGTTGAGCTTTCATTTGCTGTAAGATGCAAATCATCAAAATTCAAGCAAACATAGATTTTTTACTTTGAGTGTAAAGAATCAATACACAAATAAGTTTGACTTTTTATGCTGAATTAACGAAAGATTTTTTTTTCAGGATATTCTAATGAATTGAGATGCACCTGTAAATAAAAAAGTTAGTCTGTACAATATTTAGATTAAATCTGATGCTTGACCCATACCCAAGATGGCTTTGACCCATGAGCTGTGTGCTTTTAGCCTTACATTCTACCAGTACAACCAGAGAGGCCAAAAGGACATACAGATTGCACTGTAGACAAAACTAACGAGAACATTAGCACACTGAGATCTTTACACTGCCTTTTCCTGCTCCCCCCAGGTGATGAGAATGCACTGACCTTTCCGAAGTAGTGAGGGAACTTCTGTTCATTCTCGATGACGTGAGCATAGCCACCCTGGAGACCAAAGTCCACAGAGAAGTACGGGAGGCCTTTGGGGACCTGGGCGCAAAGTAAAGAAACAGCCAAAATCAATCATTAGCCACTCGAGTCTAAAAAAGGGGGGCACGACGAGGACTTCACTCATGACTTCATTCCTTTTGAGACGTTTCCCATAGAATTGTCCGATGCATGCGTGTGGCTTGCTTAAATAGGAATTTTAAGCTTATACAATCCATCAGCAATACACAGGAAATGGGGGGAAAAGAACAAGGGATTTTTTTAGAAGAAATTTCATTTCTTTTTATTTTTCCCCAGGAGCTCTGAAGAACCCTCTTTTTCTGAGAAAGCGTTATCCTCAGCGGTTTCTTTTTTTTTCCTGGAGAAAGAGAATGAGGAGGGACTCACAGCCTGCCGGATGTCTTTCTGCGACAGGTCCACCACCTTTTTGTTCATGGCCCACTCTTCATCAGACTCCATGATTGCTTTCTACACACCAGACGGGGAAAAAAAAACAACAAGCACTTTAATTCAGCACGCTGCACTGACAATCACAATGGTTCAAAAGGTGTCCGTGCACCTGTGTGCATCAATGAATGTGTAGAAGGAGTGTGCAACTGTGTGGGCCTGTACTTTTATGTAGCACTGGCCAGTTCTTTGTTTCCCAGTAATAGTGTCTCACAGTGTCCTTTACAAAGACCTGTACCGTCTACCTCACTGAAGTTGTCAACCTTTTTCTGCAGTTCCAAAAACAATCTCTTAAAGTTCTTGGAATCAACAGCTCTACCATTGATTACTGTCATTCATGTACATGAGAAGGCGTGAAATCAGTATTACAGACATAAATTACGTTGGAGCACAGGTGATCACTGGAAATAACATCCCTAAGAAAGATCTACTATGCAAGTCAAATAACATTGTTCCCAACAAGGCCTGATGCTTAAGCATCTTCCCAAACAGACTGACCTGTCTTTGCAGCGGACCTAAAATGGCTATTCAAGGTCACCCGATTGGTATTCTACTTGGTCTAGTCAATCACACAAGATGTATTTCAACAGGAAACTTGGTGTCAACATCCTAGTCAATACATGGGTTACCTTGAAGTATATGGGTGCCATGTCCCCCAGTTCTTTGGGCAGGGGTATGCACTCGTACACCATGTGCATTCGTCTCTTGGGGTTCATGTGCGTCTCCATGAACACACAGTCCAGCTCTTGGTCTTCAAACAACTTCACCAGCGCGCGGCGAAATATCTGCATAAAGAGGAGTCGTGTTGATTAGACTTAGACTAGACACACTTAACCCAACTTTAAATTAGGTTAACCTCCATAAAATATGAGCAAGAAAAATAACACTCTATTTGGATAGTCTATCGAGAGACTTACAGATAGTTTTGTATCGCATCATATCACATCATTTGCTGAAATGAACCTCAACCAAACTGAACCTCTAACTCTAGCTTTCACCTTACATGGAAGTTAACAGTTTTTTTTTCTTAGCAGCGGCAGATAGTCTGTAGGGGGCCATGTTAATAAAGTATGGTTAAATAATTCTGGCTAATTGCCATCTCATCATCCACAGCTGTTAACAAGCACAAGAGTCTGGTGAAGCATCCTCAACTAGCCTCAGATGCAGCAACAGCAAGTGGACATAAAAGTACACCAGAGATGTTCTAGGTGGTAAATCCTGCTAACTAGCAAACAGACGGCCTTGATGATCATCCTCCTTCCTACTGCAGTCTGATTTGAACAGGTGATTGAAGAGGCAAACAAGATAACCCTCAGGTGGGGTGGGGGCGGACTAGCAGGATCCTTTTCTACAAGCCGCCCCAATTACAGTTCCTTTGCTCCTACAAAACGCAGCCCTTTCTTTGTTGGCCTGTGATCCCTCCATCTTGTAGAAACTCTGTTCACCCCCCTGGCTTTATGATGTTCTCTCTAGGTCTGTCTGTCTGTCTGTCTGTCTGTACCGCTGCAGCCTCAGTTGCCCTCTTGCCTCCAGCGGCTCCGTCTTGCCTTTCGCTCCCCGATCCCTGCACTGTCTCTCTCTTTCTCTCTCCAGGCCTGCCATGGTAATTAAACTCAGGCCTCGGCTCCATTGTCTTGTGTGGAATTCAATATCCAAGCACATGATTCGGCACTGTGCAACTATCTAATTAGCCTAATGAAGGACAAGCCTCCGATAAAGAAGAGGAAAACAAAGCACACTTGCCTCAGTGCACTGACGAATTACAGGGGCAAGACAGAGAGCGAGAGAGGAAGGGAGAGAGACACAGAGACAGAGAGAGAGAGAAACAAAACTGGGACAGAGGGAGTAACTGAGATGAAGAGAAAGAGAGAAACAGACAGAGAGCAAGAGAGAGAGAGAAGCTGCAATCTTTTTGTCAATTAATATGCCCCACACATTTTCTTATACTATCCTCAAAGGCATCTCCCAGAAGTCAGAGGACAGAGAAAAAGTACTGATGTGCAGAGTGGAGAACCACACCACATCCACCACTGATACTGAAAATTCTATAAATATAAAATATACAGGCCAATAAGAACATATTCATCACACCACAGTCTCTTAATAAACAAATAAATAAGTAAGCCAGTCTGAAGGTCAGAGGTCTGGTATTGCTTGATAATGTTAGTAATGACCACTGAATACAGGTCGGGAAGATAACTGCTGCTATTGATGATGGTTTTGTACTTTTCTTTCAAATCTTTCTCGTCATTTAGCAAGTAATCAATTACCTTAGGTTATTAAATTATGTAATTGAAATTCAAAATAATGTACTGTTGTTAGTTTAATCAACACTGCGAAGTATATTGCCATATGTTTGGGCAATGCAATAAAGGGCACGGTAAGATACAGTGCACAGGTTACCCACGTTACCAGTTGGAATTAAAACACTGACCCACTGTGAAAGTCATGTCCACTTGTCATTGTGACCTCTCCATTTAACCTGTCAGATGTGTGAGCTGGAGGCAGCCATAACAACGGCGCCCGGAGACCACTGTGTAAAGAGACGGTGCCACACTCAGGGCACCCCAGTCATGGGGGAGGATGGAGGCAAGCACTGGTCATTCATTACCCCCACCCACCTGTCGGTTTGGGGAACTGAACCTGTGATCCTTTGGCTGCAAGTCTGACTCCTTAACCGCTATTACCCACTGCCCCCACTGTGGACTTTGCACGACCCCTTATGTGGAGTAGTAACTAGGAGCTTCCACCTCGATTGGTGCTCACGGTCCAGGACACAATGTACAATATTATGGATTAAGGAGCAAGACCGGAGCACTCCGTTTACAATGTTTTAATGGTGCAGAAACAACACGACTGACGTTTCGATGGCACTGCGTCTTCTGCAGAGTCAAAAGGTTTTGACTCTGAAGAAGACGCAGTGCCATCGAAACGTCAGTCATGTTGTTGGGATTGGGATTCTGGGGGAAAGTCAAACCTGCATCTCGGTCCACACGTCCTCATCCAGAGCGGTGGCGGCGCAGTGGTGCTGCAGAGGGGCGATGATGCAGTGACCCTCCGTCAGGGACACCATGTTGGGCAGACACAGGTACACCTGGGGGAGGGTGGGGCAGGGCAAGACACACACACACACACACACACACACACACACACACACACACACACACGCAAAAACACACACACGCAAACACACACACACGCAAACACACACACACAGACGTAAGCTCCACGTTTTATTCTATTATAACCTTTAAAAACCTTTAAAGCTCCATGTAATCATTTTCTTCCAGACTGATAGAATTCTTGTTCTTAGTCTGCTCCTGAATCTCAATAGAAACTCTCATTTTCCTTCACCTGACTCGACCCTGCAGCTGGACCACTGCAATTGGCCCCAGCTGTAGAGTAAGCCATCTGGAGAGCTGTGCAGGCCCTCTACAATAAAGAGGTGTCCCTGCACAAGCCCAAAGCACTCACTGCTCCTGAGGAGCCATAGTGGCCAAAAGCTGTGCAGTGTACAGTACCAGACCACAAATGTTAGCTCTGACAACAGACGGCCATTCTCCTCATCTGAAAAGACCATCTCCTCTGTGAAAGGTGAGGCATTAGGCCATGTGAGTGTCCTCCATGAGAGGTGAGGTGTTAGGCCATGTGAGTGTACAGGTGAGTGGGGGCTCATCTCTACCACAGCTGGAGGAGCTCCTGTCAGAGACCGCCTGCTGTAAGCGGAAGAACAGGACTCTCACAGTACGCATTACCTGCAGTCTCACCCATCATTTCTGCTCTGCTCTATAACTATTGTTGTATGGTGGTGGGAAAAAGTGAGGTGTTTTCTTTTACAGAAATAAAGAAAGAAAGAAAGAGAAAGAAATAAAGAGAAAGAAATATAGAAAGAAATAAAGAGAAAGAAATAAAGAAAGAGAAAGAAAGAAAGAAAGAAAGAAAGAACTTGTCTAAGAAGCACTTTCAGGGATCCATGACAGCCCTCCACGCACTGCTGGCTCCCCTGCAGAGAAGAAGACTTGCTTGGAAAGCCTCCTGTCTGTATCACACCTCTCTCTCTCTCTCTTTCTCTCCCTCCCTCCCTCACTCACTCACACACACACACACACACACACACACACAGTCCCTGTTTTCTGTCCCTATCTGCCTCTCATAGGACAGGTACCCTACAGTGTCCATTCCCACGGGGAAAAGATCACTCTCTCCACCAGTGTCCCCACCTGAACAGCGAGCAAGATTCAATTCCCACCATCTCCCAGCAGCAAAGGGAGGATGTCTCACCTTCTTTTCCCTATTATTTTCATTCCTTCACAATATGGACAAAGCACAATGGCATGGGGGTACTGCAGTGCATCTACACACAAACAGATGCAAACAATACAACATCATGCTGTATCTAAAGCAACATGCTAATTAGGTTCACACACATAAGACACAAATTACATTTACATCACACTTAGCAGACCCTTTCATCCACAGCAACTTACAATGGAGAAGAACAATACACATACACACACACACACACGCGCGCATACACACAAACCCTTTGGTTTATTGAATTACATTGAACTGTGCGCTAAACTCATGTTCCTGGGACATATTCTCCTTTACTCATTTGTCTTAACATGACATGAGTGTTCTCCTTTAACACACACATTTTACCTATTTATTTGTGCCCACAGTTCTCAATAAATTACACAAATTTGACAGTCGCAAAGGCTGCTCAGGCATGATTCAGTTAAATGACTAACATTGACCAAAATAGCAGTACACAGCAAAAACGTTGACAGGATCTTACAGATACATACAGCACCTACACACAGACAGACAGACAGAGACACACACACATACACACAAGGGTCTTGCACACCCATAACCTCACACATACCCAACCACACACAACCTCACAGACACACACACATACACACACAGGTCTCGCGCACCCATAACCTCACACATACCAGGATTCCCACTCTTTTTCACTGACAAAATTTCAAAACTTTTCCATGACTTTTTTTGACCTGAAGTGTTTTTCCACGACTTCACGGCACCGTATGTATGTAAAATTTTTGCATGCTTTTACGGCTAAAGATGAAATGTTAAGCCTTCAGTACCTGATAAATATTTATTTCAAAGCCTAGGCTATTCGTTTTGTTGCAACCCTCCCCTCCTCTCTTCCCTCACTCTCAGCGACCAAAGACAGACAGCGCAGTACTTTTGGATCCCATCAAATTACTAGAGCGGTCGGCTAGCACATATTTCGTGAAATAATAAATTATATCTTGACAGAACAGTGTCATTGCGTGAACGACCTATTAAAATTCCATGACTTTTCCAAAACTTTAATTGAATTTACAGAATTCCATGACTTTTCCAGGCCTGGAAAATGACTTTCTTGATTTCCATGATTTTTCCAGGATTTCCATGACCGTGGGAACCCTGACATACACAACCACACACAACCTCACAGACACACACACACACACACATACACACACACATACACACACACACAGGTCCCCCTCTCCCCCTCCCTCCTCCCTCCTCACCTTGGCCCCGATGGCGACGATGAGGTGCTTGGGCAGCTCCGGGTTGTCGAAGCAGTAGGGGCACTTGTCCATGCGGGCTGCCAGCCTGCGGTGCTCGTGGATGGCCCGGCCTCGCTGCCGCTCCTCGTCCACGCCCTCACGCTCCCGCTGCGCCGCGCTCGACACAAACATGTCGTCCAGCGTGTAGTTGTCCCCGTCCGTCTTGCCCATCATCTGCCACAGAGAAAGGGTCAGAGGTTAGGGGTTAGGGGGTCATAGTGTTGTTGTGATAGAGTGCCATGACTACGGTTGATGATGTGCTCTGACTGCCGTTCCTACCAGCCTGGCTCTTTGGCGTTGCGGTCAGAGTGCATTGTTTGGTACCCCAGAGACCTGGATTTTAGGCCCGGTGGGGTGACTGCTCTCGCCCTTCGCTACAGGTGTACTTGGCTAAGGTGTCCATACCTTCTATATACAGCGAGACCTGGGTTCGAGTCCAACCTATGGTCATTTTTCTGTATCCCAGTCCGTGTGTGTGTGTGTGTGTGTGTGTGTGTGTGTGTGTGTGTGTGTGTGTGTGTGTGTGTGTGTGTGTGTGTGTGTGTGTGTGTGTGTGTGTGTGTGTGTGTGTGTGTGTGTGTGTGTGTGTGTGTGTGTGTGTGTGTGTGTCTGTCTGTCTGTCTGTCTGTCTGTCTGTCTGTCTGTCTGTCTGTCTGTCTGTCTGTCTGTCTGTCTGTCTGTCTGTCTGTCTGTCTGTCTGTCTGTCTGTCTGTCTGTCTGTCTAAAAATCAAAAAAGGCAAAAAAGGCTCGCTCCCTCTCTCTCTAAAAAGCAAAAAAGGCATCCCAAAATACTTTAAAAAGGTCAGAGCACTAACCAGTTCTGTGTTTCCCAGGTCAGATTACCAGGTCAGGCCCAAAGTTACAAATATAAGAGGCACCATTATATGTACCATGTTTTTTTCTATACGTCAAGTCATGTGTTTGAACTGTTAACTTATGCAAAAGTAAAAAATGAAAAGTACATTAAAGCTGTGAGCTGCTTTCATTTCATTGGAGCACCTTTCACCACAAACAAGACGTTGTCTACAGTATAATGTTAAAGAGGTTAAAGACTAGTCAGCTTAAATACTGCCTTTGTTCTTCTATTCTTGTTAATTTAATTGTCGGCTAAATTGCATTCAAAGGCTCGGCAGATGCTTCCCCCCTTAAGTGAATAACAGGATTCAGAGGATGTACATCTATGCAGCTCTCCCTCTCTGCCTCCATAGACGCTTCATTGCCAGCATCCTCCATCTCATGTCTGAAACTTTAATGCTACTCCTTTTTTATTTTTATTCCCAAGCACTGCTTGTATGTCTTGGTTTGATTGAGTCGTGGGTGTGCGGCCCGTGGCTTGGCCACTGTGGTGGGCGGCGGAGGAATGACTGGCGGACGCGACTTGGCAAAGTGCCCTTGAGGTCAGGCAGTGGCCAAGTGCTGATTATTATTACATAACGCCGCACACAAACTGGACACGGAGCTGATCGATGGCTCCGGCAAGGCTGGATAGACAACTAACTAGAGGGGATATGAGAGAGACAGACAGACAGACAGACAGACATTCAGAGAGACAGACAGACAGAGAGAGAGAGAGACAGAAATGGAAAGAGACAGAAATGGAAAGGGAGAGACAGAGAAATGGACAAATAGACAGATAAAAAAAAAGAGAGAGAGAGATGGGCGTCCAGAGGCAAGGGTGTAATGGGAAGGGCCACTGATCTGGTTAATGACAGAGTTAATGACAAAAAAGTCTGTCTGTGTGTGTGTGTATGTGTGTGTGTGTGTGTGTGTGTGTGTGTGTGTGTGTGTGTGTGTGTGTGTCTGCGCATGTGTTAGGGTGTGGTGTCCATGGTAACCAAATGAGCCACAGGGGAGACTTTTCTTCTCTGCCCATCATGGCTGAGCATGGGAGTAGAGAGAACAAGGGATGAGAGAGAGAGAGAGAGAGAAAAAGAGAGAGAGAGAGAGAGGGGGAGAGAGAGAGACAGAGGGAGAGAGAGAGACAGACAGACAGACAGAGAGGGAGACATACCGAGAGACAGACAGACAAGAGGGGTGTGGGGAGGACAGGACCAATACTAAAATAAGGAGAGGGGTGAATGAGAAATGACAGGATAGGAAGGAAACTAAAACCCTAAAGGGGTGATGAGGAGAGAGGGAAGGTGGGAGGAGGTGAAAGAGGGGCCAGGGTTTAAAAAAAAAAAAAGAGGAAAAAAGGATCAGAGAAACAAGAAAAGATGAAAGATGGGGTACTGGGACAGTGCTGTGCGTGGGAGTGTGAAAACAGGGAAAGATGGGGTCGGGAAGGGGTGGTTGGGTCATTGGGGGGCAAGTGGGAGGGTACAGGACTCCACTACATAGAAGCCAACATACTGGGCCCCTACATGCATTTACACGCAATCTCACATGGTGGTCACACTAGGCCACAGTTAGTGTAAATTACCTCTCCTTAAAATTATTCTCGTTTGCCATAACCTAACTGACTCATCACATCTTTTTCATGGTCTTTTGTGCCAACTACAATATTGTAATGCAACCAAGTGAATTATTTTTCCCGCAAAATCGCATCCGTTATCTTTAAAACCATAATTCTCTTTTTGAGCAAATTTGATAAGAAGAAAAGTCTGACGCAGAACCTGTAACCCGATCAGAGTTTTGGACAGGTGGACAGAGTTGTATCAGGCTGTCATGCAGAAGCGTAGGGAGCGCACGAGTGGCAACATCAAAGAGTGACGCAACTCTCAGTATGGCTCCGGTGTCATGCAAACAGGACCAAGCTTCCACAAATTCTGATGCTAGCCAGCTATATTTGCTGGCTAGACAAGTAGAGGGGGAAAACATTGCTGTAAAATCACAATCAGGAAAATAAATTAATTTAATTCAAACATATTTCTAAGGATGGCCTTACCTATCTGTCCACCTACAAATACCTGGTGCCAATATCACCTGTAGCCCCCTGACCCTAAATGAAGTCCAGAGTCTTACAAACGCAGACTATGTGGAGCTGAAACAATGGATTACAAACAAATAAGAGGTAATTTGCCAGCCAGTTCTCCACATCATAAATCATTCATGAACACAGATAATGAGCAAATTATCCAATTAAAAGTAGACCATGTGCAATCCCAGAATGCCATGCGCCTCTGCTCACTAGTTGGTCGATTGGACACCCCCACCCCCCTTTCCCTCTCGGTTATGACAGTGAGCACTTCCTGATTGTAATTGCTGCCCACTACTGCACAGCCATGTGGAGAGCGCCAAGCAGTAGCTCAACACACTGCAATACCCTTCAGCACTGCTCAATCACTTTATATGCCCACAGTGCTCTTGATCTCATTCTTGCTCTCTATTTCTCACCATCTCTCTCTCTTTTTCTCCCCATGTCTCTTTCTCTCTTCTTCTTCCCATCTCTCTCTCTTCTTCTTCCCATGTCTCTCTCTTTGTATCTCTTGCTCTCTTTGTCTCTCATTTTCTGTCTGTGACACACATGCATACAAGTGTGAACATAAATGCACACACGAACACGCGCACATACACACATATACACACACACATCACAGTCATCACTAAGAAGCTGCTCTTAAAGTCTCACTCTCAGAGATACAGCAAATTCTATGTTGTAAAAGAATGCCGTTTCACTTTTACACAGAACACACCCTCTGTGGCAACTAACCCACAATTCACTCCCTCTCACTTCACACACACACACACACACACACACACACACACACACACACACACACACACACACACACACACACACACACACACACACTTTCAAACTCTCACACCGCCACTCATGACTACACACAGCCTGCTGATTAAGGGACATTGCTGTGTAGTGCTGCCACTCAGGTTCAATAGAGGAACGCATAGAATGCACATACAAATAACATGCTTCATATTTATAGACAATGTGTCATGGTAACCAGCCTGGTATTTATAGCATGTACTGGCTCTAGACCTGTTGCGGAGCTGTGTGGTGCTGGCATGGCACAAAGCGAAAAAAGGTGTAACGTTTGTCGCTTTCATTTGGCATCGCCATGGCAACGCTGACGTCTTTTGCGAGTTTATTAATAATGCCATTCCAGGGCCCCTTCCCTCCAAACCCTCCCCCACCCCCACCTTCCCGCCTCCCTCTCTCAACTTCAGCAGTGAGAACTGCACTCCAAGAGGATTTGCACACATTAGACACATTAATGTCTATGAAATTGCTGAAAGCAAAATGTGTGAGTGCATGTGCATCTCGTGTGTGTGTGTGTGTGTGTGTGTGTGTGTGTGTGTGTGTGCGCGCGCGCGCACGCATGAACATGAGCAGAAGGGGAGCGAAGTGAGAAACGAGAAACAAAAGGCAAACAGATTCTGAGAGAGAGAAAAGCTACTTCTCTTCCAAAGCCAAGGAAGCAGGAATGGATACAGCACATTGGGCAAAGTTTTTGGAGCCTTTCCAGTTTCCCCGTTTGTCATGTTTCAGATTCATTTCATACATTTATTGAAATCATTAATCTACAGGATACATTACAACAGATGAAGTACAAACAGGTTCTTACCCCCTTTTGGAATGCACTGTTACTTTACAAACAAAAGGCTGAAATGTTACATGTACAGAAATATGCAGAACCCTAAGGTCTGGTCCATCCTACTGTATTTCTGTCTATGGTCCTTCAGATGTTTCCTGACCCTGGTTTCTGCCCATATGTGTCCATTACACATTAAATAGGCAGTGGCATACACTCATCTATATGGGTGGTCTCACAACTCGATATCTAAATAATAATAATAAAAACTCATGAGTTCAAGAGTACTGTCTGTGCCCCTGCTGGAGTTGTGTGAGGATTGGGTAAGGACCATAGACTGTATATAAGACAAATGGACAAACCCTCTGTGGAAGAAGAAGAAATACACTGTAAATACAAATCTTCACACACTCACAGACTCTCTCTCTCTCACACACACACACATTCCCATCTGTGCACTCAGTCTGTTACTCAAGCACTTGGGTGGGGAAGAAACAGTGCGGCGATTGGTGATCAGATACGGCAAATAAGATGAGACCATTTTAGTCCATCGCACCCTCGAGGCGAGATGGCCTCTCTAACGCACGGCCGCTCTGATATGACCAGATGGGCAGCGCTGACCGCCATTCATGCCGCCACCAAGGCCAAAACAGACCGCCGATCATTCTGTCACACACACACATACACACATATACACACACACACGTGCGTGCGCGCGCACACACACACACACACGTGCGGGCACACACACACACACACACACACGCGCGCACACACACACACACGCGCACACACACACACACGTGCATGCGCACACGCACACACGCACGCGCACACGCACACACACCATACCACACCCTCTCTCTCTCTCTCCGAGCCTGTCGAATGTCAATCCTGGGCCCTCATAGCGCCAGATTACATTGCCACACAATCCATCAGAGCACTGACACAGACATGTTGGAATAGGACGGGCACGGCTCGCGACAGCAGCCTGCAAAACCCGAGGCCCCTCTGTGGTGGTAATCTGGTTAAAACCGGCTGCCCACTGCGGTTGTGTGGCTGTGGCTGTGGCTGAGGCTGCTGCTGTGGCTGCTACTGCTGCTGCTCCCCGACTGACAGAGAGCTCTCTCCCTAGTGATACGCAGCGGGGCGGTGAGGCGAGGCGAGGCGAGGCGAGTGGCGGGGCCGCGGGCGGACGAGCAGGCAGGGAGGTGAGCGCTGAGCGGTGAGCGATGAGGTGCCTCGGCGCGGTTTCCACGGTGAGCAGCTGCTTATTACCCATAGTCCACTGGGGCACGGTCCCTTCTACACTGACAAATGAGCACCATCCCCGGCTCCTGCTCTCCTCTAATAGCCGCACAATGTGGGAAGATTAGGAGGCGCTCAGGAATTCAATTTCACCTGAGTGGACCGCGCGTGTGTGTGTGTGTGTGTATATCTGTGTGCATGTGTGTGTGCGCGTGTATTTGTGTGTGATGTGTATGTGTACGTGTGTATGTGCATGTGTGTAAAAGTACAGCAAGTGGAAAAGAAAAAAATGTAGAAGTAGAAGTGTGTGTGTGTGTGTGTGTGTGTGTGAGTGTGAGTGTGTGTGTGTGTGAGTGTGTGAGTGTGTGTGTGTGTACAACCATGTAACGCACAAAACATACATGCAGTTCATCTATATGAATGCTGAGAGCAGTGTGCATGCATGAATTAGGGTGCATGCATGTGCGAGTGTGCCGTCAGCCGATTACAGCTCTTGAGGCCGAGGACTCCAGGTGCACACACAGCTGAGGGAGAAGCCTAAAACACCGCACCAGCTGTGTGTGTACGATTATGCAAGTGTGTGTGTGTGTGTGTGTGTGTGTGTGTATATGTGCCCACAGAGATATGGCTCTGTGTATGACAAAGAGTGCAGAAATTAGTGCATCTCTACAGGCACCTCAGGCCAAGCATAAATTTAAAATATGTACTTTTTAAAAGGATGTGTGTATGTGTGTGTGTGTGTGTGTGTGTGTGTGTGTGTGTGTGTGTGTGTATGCGGCATGTAGGCATGTTAGATGTTTTCATTGGAATGGACGCTGTGGTTCTCAGGAGACCACATAAGAAGGCTGAGGCGAGGGTGTGTGTGTGTGTGTGTGTGTGTGTGTGTGTGTGTGTGTGTGTGCCAGTGAGGAAGGTAATGCACCAGAGGGCCAAACGCCTGCAACTATCAACATTATGCGGAGTGACGGCACAGGAGACAAGAGAGATGGGGATGTGAAAGAGCTCCTCTCCCTTTTCCCATGTCTGCTTTATTTAGGTCATCCAAGAACACACACACACACACACACACATCCTCTCGCTCTCTCTCTCTTTCGCTCTTAGTCTCCATCTCTCCCCTCTCTCTTTCTCTTACACTCTCACCCCCCCCCCCTGAAACCTGGAAAACAGGATGAACCATCCTCTTATTCGATTAGTCCTTATCCTGAAGTGTCCGACAGAGAGAAGCCGGTACATGGAAGTGTCAAGACAGGCTCCCAGAGGGGGATAAGGCTCCTGTAACTTCTGTTTTTCTCCAACCTTAAAGTCCAACTCCAGCTTTAACTTCAACTTTATGTACAAACACAACTCTAAATAAGTACATCTCCGTTTTTCCCTTCTTCCTCTGTAAATTGAATTTGTATCAATATAAACTTGCTATTAATATCACACAGAGTGTTTGCATATCAAAGTGCATCACAGTTTAATATGTTTTTTCCTACTGCTAGTAATTCCTCCTCAGTCATGTACCACCTGCTACTTAGGGAGGCATTCAGGAAATTTCCATAGTCCTAAATAGAAAGTGCTGATACAATCTTACGTAATCCTCCGTCCCTTTCACTCTTAATCTCTCCTTTCTTCTTCCTTTTTTTCTCCCAATTCCTTGAGCTCCCCTTCACTTTGTTCTTTTCCTTTCTCGTTCACTGTTGTCTCTTTTCCTCTCCAACAGATGGAGGCTGTAGAGAGCTCCGGGTAGCACACACTGCTGTGTGTCCAGGTGATGTGTCACTTTTGGGCTGCAGTCACCCAGCACGACACAGAGCTCAGGTGTGTGTTTATCAGAGGGAGGCAGAATCATCTGTGTGTGCTTTTCCCACAGGCTTTCTCCCTCTCCCTCTCTCTCGCTCTCTCTCTGTGTTCCTCTATCTCTCCATTTCTTTATCTCTCTTCCTCTAACGCCCCCCTCCCTCTCTCTTTCTCACACAATTCTCTCTTTCACTTGCTCACTCACTGTCTTACTCCCTACCCACCCCCCTTTCTCTCCATCTGTCTCTCTCCCTCCATTTCTCTCTCTTTCTCTCTGTTTCTCTCAGTTTGTCTCTCCCTCTCTCTTCCCTCCCCCCTTCCCCCCATCTCTCTGGGGCATTGGTTGTAAAGCATAAGGCAGAGATGAAGGGAGAAATGAGGGGTGATGAGAGTAAGTAAGCCGCTGCTCTGGTCAGGAGCTGTGGCCTGCACTGCTCCACGCCGGTCCCAGGGAGAGCTCAAGTGGCATTTAGAGGGTCGTCAGGTCTAACTCGGAGAGCTTCTTGAGGGCAATGGGGAGCGTGACACACAGTTGAACCAACTGATCCCCCCCCTTGTTAAAAAAAAAGCTACTGTGTTCTCCCTGCTGCATTAACACAGCTTGTGGCTAAGCACGGCTCCGTAGATTCCTCTCCCAGCGATGAATCAGCATGACTGCGGATTAAAGTTCATTACAGTCGTTACTACACACCTGACAAGTGGCAGAGGTGATACATCAAATATGGCCACTTATTTCTCCCTTACACTCCATCGCCGTGCTGCTATTTAACAACAGTATTTCATGCAACAGTGCCATGCTAACCAAGGTAGCCCTGAAAGACAGAGTGAGAGAGTGAGAGAGATGAGTGAGAGAGAGAGA
>CM059279.1:11769227-11906727 GCA_030347295.1 Setipinna tenuifilis
CCAGCACCATAGAAGGCAATGCCACATCTGGCTTTATAAAATACCCAGACTTTTATGCCAGGTCGTAAGTCTTGCCGTAATTGCAGCCGGCCGCGGTAAATGTGCCAGTCACCCATAACTAACAAGCGACGGGCACGATGACCCATGCAAGTGTGATGAGGGCCAAAAAAAAAAAACGGCCCTTATCACGAGGCCTTCTCCCTGTAGCAGTAGTGACGACCATAGATACATATATATAGTTACCTATAACCTATAACTAGTAACTATAGATATATTTATGGTGGCAACACTGTGTGAATAAAGAGTGTTTTACACAGGGTATTTCTTAAGGGGGTGCTGGTCTGAAAAGGTGCAGCATTATGGTTGAGAAATAAATCTCTCCAAAACTATTAATATTGGTCCTTTACACTGTGTTTTTTTTAGGCTATCCAACAGGTATACATAGAAGGCAATTGATGAAGTGTCCAGAGTCATATTCCAATAATTTCATCACCTAATTTAAAGCACAAGTCTAGTGTAGGTGTTCTATTTGGACAAATTAGTTAAGGTAAGAGGGGTGTGTTGTTAAGGTGGCGACGTTAATTTTGAAGCACAGGGGCAAACACAAAGTGGCAGAGCAGCTATCCGGCAATGTTTCTCCTCTTTGCTTTGGTTTTAGCGAGAGATTAATGATGTAATAACAGACTTAATTTCAGCGGCTTGCAAAAATGACCAGACAAACGACGGCAGGCTGTTTGGATAAGTCCGTGCAACAATCCATGTTAAGTCCGACATCTTCATAAATCTGCAGAGAGCCGAGAAACGTTCGTGTTTCTCACAGCGATAGCGGCAAGAAGGAGAGCCATAAATCTCTCTCAGCCAAAGTGCGTCCAAGACTGTGGTATTTAATAAAAGTGAGGCTGGACTTAGAAGTGGCCACAACAGGACTGAGACATTCCTTATGGGCTTCCCCTGAAGAACCCACCAACCCTCTCTGACAATTCTAACACCATACAACATATAGCAGTAAGTACCAACCAGTAATTCCAAAGGAGAGATGTCTGCACATTTTACCGTTTTATCTTTTGGCACAGAATGATGTTTTAAAAGTCTTAAAACACAAATTTCTTTCACCAGGACCTTGGATAATGTGCATAATTATTTCTTTGTAACTTGAAATGTATGAAAACAAACGCTCATGGTTTTTCAGTGTCTACCTCAACCGGCCTAGTAGCATTACTGATTGATTTATCCGAATTGATTGATTGACTGATTGACACTGACCGCTAACGGAAACGTGCGGGCATTCACACTCACCTTGGCCTGGGCTTTTCCTGATGGTTTCTGAGCACGCCTGTCCTTGGCGTTGCGGGCTGCCTCCAGCTGGGCTTTGATTTTGTCAGCAAGGGCCTACAGACATAAGCAAATATAGAGAGAGTGAAAAAGAAAGAGTTGGAGAGCAAGAGCAAGACAGAGGGACAAACAGAGAGAAAGACAAAGAGAGACAGAGACGGAGAGAGAGAGACAGAGGGAGAGAGAGGAGAGAGGGAGGGAGAGAGGGAGGGAGGGAGGGAGGGGGGGGGGAGAGAGAGGGACAGGGAGAGGGAGAGAGAGAGAGAGAGAGAGAGAGAGAGAGAGAGAGAGAGAGACAGAGAGAGACAGAGAGAGACAGAGAGAGACAGAGTTAGTCACTGTGGTTGATGTGCCGTTGCACAGCAGGGGTGGAGGAGGGTTGGGGTGCATAAGTGAAGACACAGACCTCAACCTCAGAAATGGAACTAAACTCTCCCACGACCACTGCCTTTTCTGAAGCGCATGGGGTAGCAAGAGAGCATTAAGTAGGATTGTAAATGTGATTTGGGGGATAGGATATGAAGAAGCTGCTTCTTTCTCCATTTTTCGTTCTCTATCTCTCTCTGTATATTATGAAAGATCCCGTTAGCTTAATGCAGTCACATGACAACCACATGTGTGGTCTGGCCATTTGTCTCCTAAGTGGAAACAGACAAAAAGGACTTGGGTGAAGGGGGGGGGGGGCAGTGAGCAAAGGCACGGAGGAATGACAGATATGGAGAAAAAGCAGAGGGTGCTGAAAGAAAACGAGATAGAGCCGTTTTCTATTCCTTAAAAAAAGAAATGTGCCACTTGACGAGAGCTTCTAAGGGCCGTGGTCTGGTCAATGTCGAGACCGGACGTCTGGACGGGGGAATTGTGTGACCGGGACCAAAACACACAGTCAAACAGACGGATGTCCACAGTGATGCGACCCAACGGCCTTTCTCCTACGAGTCTTTTTGTTTGCTCTCTAGCTGTCCATACTCACACACACACAGACACAGACACAGACACACACACACAATATTTACAAGTACCCATTAAGGAAATGTTTCAGTGCAAACAGACAGTATATGCAGCAGTGTTCTTTGGGCACTTCATCAATTCTCTTTGGAGTAAGCACACCCACACACACTCACACACACTCACTCACACACTTATGACCAGCTGTCCTACTGAGCAAAGCCCTTCCTTCTCGTTCAGCAGGCGAGGAGGACATGCTGAGGCCTCTTACTGGCCCCCGGTGCAATAAAAGAGCCCATCTTATCTGGCTATTGCGTTTTGATGGAGCTCGTAAGCGAACAAGCGGCAATGACGGAGCACAAAGCACTACACAAATAACTGGCAGGCCGACAGCATGATTGGTCCAGCGGTGGCAACGCACGGGGGGGGGGGGGGGGGTCTGTCCCCTAGATGTCCTTGGATGGGACTCAGGGCTCAGGCTGGGGAATTATGAAGAGCAGCTCACATGGACATCTTGCACACATACTTCCAATAGCAAGTAAGCACAGGCACAGACACACAGACACACACACACACACACACACGGCACTACAGTCTGAACTCTACACACACACACACAAAGAGGCGCACACACACACACACACACACACACACACACACACACACACACACACACAGACATGTTTAAAAACATTATTTCCTCACAAAAAATACAACTTTTTTCTTAAGCCTACAGAGATCCCATGCAGGTGTCATTGGGGTGGTCTGCTGAAATAAGAGCGCTAGAAGACAGTGTGAGGACCTCACCGTGTTGCCCATTAGTTCTGCCTTGACCAGCTTGGCGCCGAGTTTGTTCATCTCCTCATCGGTCAAAATGGGGGCCTCTTCCTCTTCTTCCTCCTCCTCCTCCTCCTCCTCACTCTGGGAACTGCAAAAACACAGATGGAAAAAAAGAAGGCTCCATCAGTGGTTCAAACTGGGCCAGTTCTCACAACACAACAACCTGGGTCAGGAAGTCTCAGAAGTGACTGATTGAGGAGGACAGAAATAAAACCCTGAACGCATGAGTCCTGATCTCTGGGGTTGCATGGGAACATGGGGAGAGAGATAGAGCGAGAGCGAGGGTGAAGAAGAGAGAGGGGAGAGGAAGAGAAAAAAAAGACAAGACAGAAAAAGAGAAAAAGCAAAACAGAAAAATAGCTAAATGTGCTGGAGGTTAATGCATCAGCCCAAATATGTATCTATTGAGAAGTCGTCTTGAGGACAGAGGTCTTCAAGAGTTATGGGCTCACGGCTCATACCCTTCAACCATTCAAGGTCAACCAGAGCCCACTAAATTTAGCCAGATTTGCTCAGAAATGTTAAAGTGACAGACAGTGAGAGAGGTTAGGAAAGCTGGGGAAAAAGAGAGAAGGAGGTGGTGTGAAAGAGGAAAGGTGACAGGGTGCAAAGGGAGAGACTGCCTTGGTGCGGATGAAAGACAGGCGGTAAAAGAGAGACAGACGCCCATCAATCATGCCTCGTCGCTCACGGCAACGGCAACCTCTCTCCTCCCTGCGCCTCTGCATAACAAGGAGGTCTTGCATGGTGTTGCTCTCCCTCACTCCCATTTAAATGACGTTGAGGTGGGTGCGGGCATGACAATTAAAGAGGGAACGGGACATCATTTTCAGGACAACGTCCGACAGATTTTTATCTCCTGTAGGGCAATTGCAGGTTTAATTAAATGTTAAATAGGCTTTTTTTTTTCAAGGCCAGATTTGGCGTAACGGCTGCATTAAGGAGTGCAGTGTTGGAGGACACTTTTGGTGGAAGAGGTGGGAACGGCAAGAGTTAGAAACGTTCCTTTACCGACTTTGTGTGGCGCATTCACAGACACAGTTGTGAAATGTGCTGCCAGGAATAAGACTATTTTTTGGTGCTTTATTTTGTTTTTAGGGGCAAAAAAAGAGGCTAGCATGAAGATCAATGAGTCAAGGGAGACTAGACTCGGAGCAGCCTGAAACCTTTCGCAAAAGGTCACTCAGGAGACACTTCCGTGCCCACAGTGGCCACGAATGAGGACAAGGACAAAGACTGGACCAAGAAGAGACACTTATCTGGTGCTTCAGCACCCTGGTAAGGACAGGAAACAAGATGAGGCGGATGCGGAAACAGCATGTTCACCTCCGCAACTGAGCGTCTGAGATACTAGATGTATCAAGTCTGGGGACACTTTTATGTCTGCCCGGCTATCCTTCTTGAAGATAAAACTTTACCGAACGGAAGGCAAGTATCTTCAGTGCCCGCCAGCCAACCTTGGTTTTCTGCTTGGGACCAGTGTAGTATGTCTTGGGCAAACTCCTATCATACTGGCCCTTGTAAATCTGTCCGAAATTACGGTTCTGGCCCAGGTTAACACACTGTGTGTCTACAAGGTCATGCCTCTGGTGCTGTGTGTAAGCGTGAGAGAATTTTTAAGGACTGGATTTTTTTTTTCCCCACTTAATTCGGCAGATGTGCCACCATTTCGGAGCAGCCACCTGTGAAAACCCCAGAGATGTCACGGCCATGTCGGCTCTCGCTAGATTCATCGTCTCTGCCTGCATGCTGTCGAACATGAAGACCCAAGCCAAGACTTGGGAAAAAAAAAAAAGTAAATATGCAGCTGCCAGCCATTTACTTAACGAAGTTTGCATCTAAATGAGATGCTCAGGCAAGGGACTGGTCTTCTTTTGGAAAGGGCATAATCAGAGTAATTGCACAAAGTCAATCCTTCAGTTACCCGTCACTGTTACTTTAGCTTACTATCCATCCATAGCGACTTCTATATATATATTGATCATAAAGGAGACATGTAATCAATAACATGACAAATAGTTAAAATGACTAAATACTAATAAGAATTCCTAGAATAAATGATTGTTGTTGTTGTTGTTGTTGTTACTATTATTATTCTTATAATCGCAAGAGAATCATCAATGGTAGGATTACTGACCTTTTTGGTGTTTCAGTAGGTTCCTTGCTGTGCTGGCTTTTCTCCAGTGCTGGAGGACTAGTCTTCTGTGTCACAGGTCCAGTGGGTGGCCTCCGCTCAGCTGTGGCGTCCCTTTCCACTTCCTGCTTCCCCTGTGGGTGGGGCTGTGTGCCGCTCTTCCTCCAGGCTGGGGTGCTGGTTGGACCATCATCATCATCATCATCATCGTCATCCCTGGGCTTCATGAAGCCAGAGAGGCCTTTTGAGGCTGAGGGTCTCACTCCCCAGCTGGACCTCCCTGCCCCGTCCTCATCTGTGTCCGAGGGCTTTAGGAACCGCCCCTTTAGAGAGCCTAAGGAGGACGGGCCCTGGTCGCGGCCTGACCAAGCGCTATCTTTTTGGGCCTTGGAGGCATCCGGCCGTGGCCTTGCCGAGTCATCCCTGGATCTACTGTCTCGATCGTTGCTCCGGCCCACCTGTTCATCTCTGTCTCTCCTGCCGTCCTCTCTGTCCCTGCGCCAGTCTCCCTGGTAGGCCCTGTCCTCTCCCCGTCCCCTGTCCTCACAGTCACGCTCTCTGTCTCGTCGCCATTCTCCATCTCTGTCCCCTGCTCTGCCTCTGCCTCTGTCCCAATCTCTGTCCCGATCTCGTCTCCGCTCGTCTTCTCTGTCCCGACCTCGTTCATCATCTCTGTCCTGATGACGGTCCTCGCGTCCTTGGCTGTCATCTCGGTCACGATTTCGTTCCCAGTTGCGGTCACGCTGTCGTGCTCGGTCATCATTGTCTCTGTCTCGTTCGCGGTTGCGGGTGCGCTCTCTGTCCCGGCCCCCATCCCCAAAGGGTGACACTCTGTCCCGGCTGTTTGCTGACGGCTGGTTGCCTCTTCTCCACCTCTCCCTGGCCGACTCCCTATCCCCTCCACCGCCTCCTGCCCTGCCTCCATAAGCCGTCTTCTCGGCCTCCTGTAATCTCCTCTGGAACTCCTCCATGGACTGTAAAGACGATGGAGAAATAATTACAAGAAAAAAATGAGTGGAAATATTGAAAAAAAAAAATTAAAACCGGGAGATGAGGAGGGGGGAGAGAGAATGTTACCAGATGCCCATCAGATAAGAGACAGTAAAACGGAGGATTTTTGGAATGGAGTCGTATGTCCTCCTCTATACCCCTGGGAAAACATGCTTCTGGATCAGAGTTCAAATGAAATGGGTATTTACTCTGGAACCTCAGATGGAAAACAAGGCTTCAGCTTCATAACTGGGCACAAACAAGGGGATTTCAGGCACTGAAACCAATTGTAACCCAATATGCCTTTGGCAAACAAGGTTACACGAAAAGATAGCTACAGTTAGGTGGTTTTTCCCACAATGCACTGCAGTGGAATTTTGATTTCTGTCACAGATGTTGCGTGACACTTTTACTGGGAGGGAATGATTAGTGTGTGGTCAGTATATGTGTGTGTTAAATGACACACAGAGACAGTGCACCTGCAAGAGTTTTTCTGTATTTATGTGTGTGTGTGTGTATGTATGTATGTGTGTGTGTATGTGTATGTGTGTGTGTGTGTGTGTGTGTGTGTGTGTGTGTGTGTGTGTGTGTGTGTGTGGGTGGATACTGTGTGTGTATGTAATTTTGTTCGAAGTGTGCACGTGTCTGGGGGCTGGATGCTGCACCAGTGTGTGACAAATACAGACAGAAAATTCTTAACAAAACTTTCTAGGACCACTATTTCTGTGTGTGTGTGTGTGTGTGTGTGTGTGTGTGTGTGTGTGTAAGCACTCACCCCATATCTCTCTGCCACCACTGCCGCCAGACTGCGCTGCTGTCTCTCAGCCTCCTCCTTCATTCGCTGATAAGACTTCCTAAGCCAGCTCAGGCCACCATCGTTTACCAACATAGCTGCACAGAGATGGGGGAGAGAGAGAGAGAGAGAGAGAGCGAGAGAGAGAGAGAAAGAGAAAGAGAAAGAGAAAGAGAAAGAGAAGGGGATGATTACAGTAAAAGTAAAATGTAACAGTGTACAAAACTGAACTCAAAGGAAAAACCATAGAACGGAACGGACGACAAGATCCAGGGTGAGTTTTTGGACAGAACACTACGGCACGGAACATTTCATCCTTCTAGATCCTCATCTCCAAAAAACTCTGTGTCCTCTCAGCCTCCTGCCTTTAATCCCACACATACACACACACACACACATACCCTACACACACACACACACACTAAATGACAAGGCACTAGAGTCTGAACTGTACATACATACACACACACACACATTATATATATTTAAAAACATGTGCCTACACACACACTCTCTCTCCATCTCTCTCAACAACGTGGCACTGCAGTCTGAACTACACATACACACACACACACTACACATTAGAAGAAATGTGCCTACGCACACACAATCTCTATAACGTGGCACTACAGTCTGAACTGCACACACACACACACACACACACACACACAGATTATACATTCAAAGGGATGTGCCCACTGTGTGAGCAAACACACAGCAAGGGGTAGTGATGGCCCTGACCCTAGTGGTGAGGACGTCACCACCTGTGCTTCAAAAACGTCAGTCATGACTATAATTGCCACAGGTGCTGGTGATGATCCATAGGACAGACTGAAATATAAATGCACGACTGGCTCATTCCCAAGTGTTGCCCTCATTTTCTATTTTCTTTCACTCTACCTCCATTTCTCTCTCTCTCTGACACAGACAGACAGACAAACAGCGACACTCTGTCTTTTTCGCTCTCTCTTCCTCTCTCAGACACACACACACACACACACACACACACACACACTCTGTGTGACTGTTGGTGTGTGTGTGTATGTGTGGTGCGTGCGTGCATACACACGTTTTATTTGTGTGTCATAAGGCTGCGTGCAGGTTTGACAGTTTGAGTTCAAATACAGTCCCTTAGGTCGTGGCACTGTAGGATGTATTGTGCTGCCAACACAGCTGAAGGGCCTTGGCCAAGAAGTATGGCCATTTCGTCTCTGTTGTAGACTTGAACTGGGATGGCTTTTTGCGGTTTAAGAAAAAGGAACTCTTTTATCTGGTATCTTCTTATCTTGTATTTTCCACAGTGTAGGAGAAGGTGCTCCTCTGTTTCAACCCTCCCTGTCTAGCAGTGACCACATATTCTTTGTTCTTTTGGCAGACAGTTTTTTGTTTCTGTGCCTGCCTGTTTCTACGGCTAGATTATGGTCACTGAGCCTGCACTTGGTCAGGACGTGCCTCTGCTTCGTATCTCTGACAGAGACGAGTTATTCACATATTCATTTAATTCAAGTTCTCTTATCAGGGCCAGATAGGTACTCATTCTGCTTTAAGTGGTAATGGCGTTTGTCCAATGGTCTAAACAGTCTTCATTAGCTTGATTCAGAATTTTGTTGACTAAAAAATTGATGTTTGAGTAGCAGAGCTGGACTGAGCTTGATGCGTGTTATTTTGTTGTTATTGGGTTAGCTAGCTTCAGTACAGACTGGCACAGGGGACTCTTTTCAGGGTTCAGCTCCTGGGTTTTGAATGCCTCAAACTGTAGGCTGTTCCTGGGACTATAGTCTAGATGCGACAAGAATTTGAGTGTTCTGTTTATGGACTAGTTGAGCCAATGGACACTGGCCTAATTCTCTCTCTGTCTCCGTCTCTGTCTCTCTCTCTGTGTCTGTCTGTTTGCCTCACACACAAACACACACACACACACACATTCCTGAAGGCCCTGAGAGAGGATGAAGGGGGGAGAGACATAGCTACAAGGTTGCCCCTGAGAGTCGTCTGCCCGTCACGGATCAGCGCACATCACCACCACGGTCTCAACCCAACTCCAGTGCATGCTGGGAGGTCTACTGCCCTCAGCCAGAGCAGCTCAGGTGAGGACCCTCTCTCTAGATATTTTTTCTCCCTCCCTCTTTCCCTCCCTAACTCTCTCTCTCTCTCTCTCTTTTATGTCTTGCCCCTCCACCTTATGTGCTGTCCTGTGCAGTCTGTTAACTCAGACCCAGCCATTGATCATGAAGAGAAAAAAATACATCACCTGCACTCAGTGGCTCCCACAGCTGCAAAGCAATCAGCTGTGTGTGTGTGTGTGTGTGTGTGTGTGTGGGTGTGTGTGTGTGTGTGTGTGTGTGTGTGTGTGTGTGTGTGTGTGTGTGTGTGTTTTATGAAGTGTGTGACTGAGTGTCTGAAAGTCGCTGTGTCTGTGTGCCCATGTGTATATTTTAGAGTGTGTGAATGAGTGTGTGTGGTAGTTGGGGGAGGGGGGGCATATGCATATGTATGTATCTGGTACTGTGTGAATGAGTGTGTCTGTGTGTTGGGGGGGGTATGCCTATGAGTGAATAAGCGTGACTATGCTAAAGTGTGCATGTGTGTACGAGTGAGTCTGTGCAATACCCAAGCACATGTGCGGTGTGCTGACGCTGGTGCCAAACTTGTTTACCCAGCGCTGTGCTCATTCAGGGCTTACCGTGAGCCGGTGACAGTAAAAGCAGGCACACTCACTCACACACACACACACACACACACACCCACACAGCAGGGCTGATAAGAAAGCGGGCCCAAACAGCTGCCCTGTCAGCTTAACGTCTCTGGCTTCTCTTCTCCACCTCTTCCCTTCCCTCTCTACCTGTTATTTCACTCTTTCGTTCATTTCACCTTTCCTCTTCTTTTTTTCAAATGGCTCTACATTCATCTCTTCCCTCATCCTGCTGTAATAATCACTCTTTTTTTTGTTGGTATCATTTCCACAGTGAGGCCTTTAACGCCAGTTCTGCTCCCCCCCCCCCAATCACCACCACCTCTTACCTCTGCCTCTTTCATCAAGTTCCCACTTTCCTTTCGCCTCTACATCCCCCCTTTTTTCCACATCTTTTCAACATGGCCCCTACACTCCAACTTCTTTGTTGTTTGTTTTTTTTTTTTCAACTTTCTTTCTTCCTTCTTTAATCACTTATCTTTTGTTTCATTTCCACCATAAGGCCCTGCCAAGGCCTCAATCCCCTATTAAACCCTCTCTCCATCTCTCTCTCTATCTCTTTTTCCCTCTCCCTCACAAGCAAACATCATTGTTCTTCCCTTTCTTCCATTTCCCTCCATCTGTCTGCTGTAATGGCTGCTTTATGGGGTGCTAGCTGCCCTCCCCATCCCCATCCCCAGGGCAGCACATGACAGCCCCCCCCCCCCCTCACTGTTTCTTACTCCGCTGCTAGGGAGCAGAGCCACAAGCCTCATCACATTTCAAAGGTAGTGCCTACGCAGTTAAGGTATTAGGTGTGTGTGTGTGTGTGTGTGTGTGTGTGTGTGTGTGTGTGTGTGTCTCTAAGCATGTAACAGTGTGCGTGTGTGTGTGTGTCTGTAAGCATGTTACAGTGTGTGTGTCTGTAAGCATGTTACAGTGTGTGTGTGTGTGTGTGTGTGTGTGTGTGTGTTTGTGTGGGGAGGGGGGATCTTCCCCTGATCCCATCTGCAGTGGGGTACATGTGCTGTGGCGGGACCCAAGGGGGCCTTCTAAGTGCTGGACTGAGCAACCGGTGATCCATCATGTGTGCTATGGGGGACTTTAGAGGTTGGAAGGGCTCGTAGGTAGAGGGAGTGTAAGGAGGGTGGAGGGAGAGGGAGGTCTAAAGTTCTCCCCACTGGTGGATGAGATAAGGGGGTTAATGAGAGACCCTGTCCCTGTAGTACATACTGGGAAAGATCTGGGTTCTGTGCTTAGGGCACATCACATGAGTTATGTTGGGTCAATATGGGTATGGGGAAAAAATACCTTTTTTAGGTGCAGTTCCAGCTCCCTCCTCTGGGGGCAAGCCTTTCCCCCCATCCTTCCAGTAGGGGTTGAGTTCAAGCTTGTGAAGACCCGCCTGGAAGCCAAAAGAGCAGAGTGAGCATGGAGACACACACACACACACACACACACACACACACACACACAAACAGCTCTCTCTCACACACACACACACACACACACACACACACACACACACACACACACACACACACACACAGCTCTCTCTCACACACACACACACACACACCTCTCACTCCAACACACACGGTCCTCCATTTTTCATGTCCCTCTGTACCCACTGAGCAGGGACAATGGGAGATGAAGAGCGCTGTATGAGTTCTAACACAAAAGAACTAATTGCCAGGGTTATTCACTAGTGTGTGTGTGTGTGTGTGTGTGTGTGTGTGTGTGTGTGTGTGTGTGTGCCATTTTCAGTCACTGCACTGAGGCCTAGGCTCAGCTGTGACTTCGATCTGGACCCTGGCTACTTGTTTAGGAGTCATTTGTGAGGGCGGCTAGTAATTACTGAATGCTTCTCTATTACAGCTGTCACTGTGATGCTTCCTGTCCACTGCCAGCAAACAAGACCAGACCACCCCTCCACCACCACCACCACCTTCACTCGCTCACACACACAGATGCAGAATGACACACTCGTATACAGAAACAGAACAAACTACGCACACGCACATACGCACACAAATACACTACAACTTAAACACACACACACACACATGCATGCACGCCAATCACTACCCAATCATGTTTCAGGACAGGCCTGTGAATTAATTTGCAGAGAAATCACACGGCGGTGAGACTATTACCATGCCCCCACAGACTACTTTGTTATGTCCTTTTGCGCCGCTACGCTCATAGCAGTTTCCCTGGAAACAGAGTCGGCTGAGGTAAGGTAAACCACTTTCATGGGATTTAAGTGCGTCAGTAACCCGCGCGTGCGAACATGCACACACGCCAGCACACACACACATACAAAACACACACACACACTCACAGGCACAGACACACACACACACACACAGACGCACAGACGCGCACACACACAGACGCGCACACACACATACACGTACACACACAGACGCGCACACACACAGACGCGCACACACACAGACGCACAGACGCGCACACACACACACACGCGCGCGCGCACACACACACACACACACGCGCTTATGGCAAGAGGGCACCAAGCAATTGCTAATGAGTGGGTGTTGTGAATCAGAGACCATCCAAAAAGGCAAGAGACTGTAGAGACCAGACTCCATACAGTTTTTACCAAAGGGAGAAAAATCAAATTTAAACTAATCAAACTGACAATTAAATGACATTATGTAAAAACTTTGGGGGTTCTGATTGAAATCACTTTGCAAAGCTTTCTCTAAAACATTACTTACTGCTGCTATGGAAAAAAAAATACTGCGGTCTCATTTGAAGCATACAAAATGAGGGAAATATAATGCAATACATTCTTCATTTAATTTCAATACTACTAATAAATCGGAAACATACCATCATAGCAAATGGACTGCCGTAGAAAAATAGACATATTCAGCATCTAAAGGTCTCTTACCACTCGGCTGATAATAGCCTTGTTTACACTAAGTATCTTATTCTTAGCATCGGCGGTAAGGTTAGTAGGATGCCAAATTGTTAATTCCAGCTTCAGAAAGTAAAAAAAAAAAAAACACATATTTGATTCAACTATTTTCTTAACTAGCTGATCCTAATAGGCACATACAGGTGAAGCCACAGCCAGACCCTCTGTACCAAGTAAAGTAAAGTACCAGGGGCTGGTTGGATCTGTGTAAAATCTTTACTGGATCTGTGTGGGTTGTTATTCTCGCTAGTAATTTACTATACTTGTTAGTAATTCATTATGCTGTATATTGTCCTGCTGTGTCACTTTTCCCCAATTTTGTGTTATATGTGTGTCGTGTGCTAATTTATTGTGTCTATCCTGACTGTGAGACAAGTTTCCCTTTGGGACAATAAAGTAAACTGAAGTGACCCCTTGGGACAGTGGCGCTCATGCCGACTCAATCTCCTCACCTCCTCGATGGCGCGCGCCTTCTCCCTCTCTTCCTCTTTCTGCCGCTCCTTCTCCGCACGCCGATCGGCCGTCGACGTGGTCTTCATGGCCAGGAAGTCAAAGGTCATCCACTCGTCTCTCTGGAGAAAGTCGGAACAGCATTTAGAAACCCGACGACACTGACATTTAAAATCAATGTCTACCTCGTGAATCAGTGAATCAGTCACAGGCACGCACAAGATGCTGTACTTACATTTTCCTAGTAGAGAACATTTCTGTCCACTAGGTTTATTAACTGTACTTAAAAATAAGAGATGTACAAAAAATGTGAGCTACCAAACACTACATACCACAACTAATAAAACATTAAAAGTGGCACCTCGAAAAGTATATTGTGGGAAAAAAACTGGGAAATCAGTGTCAACAAGCAATATTTACATTTTTATTTCTCGTTACATTTTGCCGTTAATGGTGTGAATGAGTGTTTTGCAACCACTGCACCTATTGGCTTCCATGACCCAGCATATTGTGTAATCATTCCAACATGACCTGGCCAATGTTCACGTTTGATGGCACCAAATGACACTTATCACACACACACAGCTACAAGACACGCACACACACACACACAGACACACACACAGACACAGTGCTGTCTGGCTGTTGCTGTTACCCTGGGCAAACAAGGTGGCATCTGTGTTTGTGTGGGTGTCAGGCCCGGCAAGCGTGTCCTAATGCAGCACACATTCCAATCGCGCCGGCCGCACTGCTGAATGTAAATAAACGACGGCAGCTTCTCTCTGGGACAGCCAGACACACCGCTGTGGACTAATGAGAGGATGACCACCACCGCATGGGCATGCAGACACAGACAGAGAGAGAGAGAGAGAGAGAGAGACAGACAGACAAAGAGAGAGAGAGAGACAGACCGACAGACAGACAGACAGATAGATAGATAGAGGGATAGAGAGAGAGAGAAAGAAGGGCTGGAGGTGGACTTGTGTGTTTAAAAGACCCTCTACAGGTCAGGAATAAAACCACATACACAAATGGACGGACGGACACACACACATACCCAGCATGGACAGACGGATACACACGTGTGCGTAGACACACACACAAACACACACACGCATGCATGCATAGACACATGTGCGTGTACACATGCAGGTGCGCGCGCGCACACACACACACACACAAACACACACACACAAACACACAAAGGGCAGCTGAAGAGACTGCCTAATGCCGCGGGCTCTTTCATCTCCCTCCTGCGGTCTACAACAAAGCTCTGCAGTCAGACACGACCCACTGAGCCCCCAATAAAAACACCAGACCCCTGCAGCCACGCACTACACAAGGCACACACATCCAGCCCTGCGCCCCACTCCACCCAGTACACACACACACAAACACACTACGGCAGCACAGAAATACAAAAATACCGAGGTATGGTAACCTAAAATATTGCAATATACATAGTTATACATAAACATGGCTTAGCTGCAATGAATGGTACATTTTTATAAGCTATGCTTTCTTCCTCCACATGTAAAAATGATTAATCTGATTGGTCCCTACTGCTCCTGAAACCCTCCCCCAGAGTGCAGGCTGCTTAGGGTCTTGGGTCTAACAGTTCAGACAAAGCTGAAGACATTACAACTGGATATTTAAGCCCTTCGCAAGCTATACTGCCATAATTGCAACATTGGGTGAAGACTAAGTTATCACATACTCCAGAATTTCCTTGCATCATGCAGCCCTAGTACACACACACACACACACACACGCACGCACGCACACATGCACACACGCACACAGTCCTCTCTCTCTCCACTTGTCTTAATCACACACCTCAGGCAGAAACACTTTTGATTCACACCATTCGCCAAATCAGGTGATCAACTGATTTGAGAGCAGCCACTCGTGAAAAAGTAATCACGCCAAACAACTTTCCCTAATTATTTCACAAATTGGAATTCAGCGGAACAGACTGAGTTGTGCACATTTCGCTGTCAAAACAAATTCCCGAATTCCACCTCAAACGTGAACCTGCGCGTGTTTCTGCTGCCGTCCAAGAAGTGAGGCCAAAGCTCTGATTTCTGTGTGTGTGTGTGTGCGTGCGCACGCACGCTTAAATGTGTGTGTGCGCGTGTGTGTTTGTGGTTGGATTGTGTGTGCGTCACAGTGCTCTAGTTTCAACCCCTGCTCATGCGTTTGTCACGGGGAGTGATGGACTAAGGAAGAGAGAGAGGGGGGTAGAGAGAGAGGTGCTATCGATCCGCCATCAGTGCAGCAGGCCGTCCATTCACACCGAGCCATTAGCTATGGCGGCCATCGACTGCCCGCAGGAAACACAGCCTGACATTCGCAACACCACAAGTGTGTACATACAGATTCAAACACACACACACACATTCCCAAGACATATGGTCTTGTGCAACATTTCAACACTGTAGTAATAAAGCCTCCGCACACACACACACACACACACACACACACACAAGTTTTTCTCTCCTTCCAAGGCCCACAGTATTGGTGTAAGCACATATGCAGCAAGCTGCCAAACGCAACAAAGATCAGGCCCCACTTCCATCCACAATGCACATGTCTACCCTGGAACAACACTACTGTTCAGTCTGCACGATATGCCTTTTCAGTTAGCATGCGATTGTCCTCAGATTTTCATCTTGCCTCACAATGGTTAACATACCATTAATCAAAAGCTAGCGAGCCCCACTGGAGTTACTGATGAAACAGTGGACAGAGTGATCCACTCCTCTATGCCAGGTGTCTACACAGAACCATTAACGTTAGGTTTCTATATGGGCCCACCACAGGGAAACCACTGGCAGTGCAGCAGGCAGAAAAGTCCAGAAAAAAAAAAAAAAAAGTCCCACATATTTGTTCCAGCTCATTCACTGAACCAGCTGATCTTAATAAGCAAGCACATCAGCCGGATAAATTAGCCAATTAATCAAATCACCTGCGTTAAGCGCACAGGCAGAAGGAGAATACATGGCAGGACTTTTTACTTTCTCAGGCCAGGATTGTCCATGTCTGGTAGCAGAGGCTGCTCTGGAGGAGGGGGCTCCATATCTCCCTGCTCACCTGTCCGCCTGCAGCTGTGTCTCCAGAGGGGGGGTTGGTGGTGGTGGTGGTGGTAGTGGGCTTCGCGTCGCTGGAGATCTTCCAGGCCTTCGCTGCCTGAGCTTCCACCCACTCGTCCTCGGAGCCCTGGGAAAGAAAAAATACAGCACAGCGCCAGTGAGCTGGAGACAGAGGGAAGGAGGGAGAGAGGGAGAGAAAGAGAAAGAAAATGAGAGAGAGAGAAAGAATGAGAGAGAGACACAGAAAGAGAGAGACAGACATACATGTATGGGAAGACAGAGAAAGAAAAAGGAAAAAAAGAAATGAAATAGAGAGTCTGTGAGAGGGAAGAAGAGCCACTGTGTGTGTGTGTGTGTGTGTGTGTGTGTGTGTGTGTGTGTGCGCGTGTGTGCGTGTGCGTGCGTGCGTGTGTGCGTGTGTGCTCTATGCCTCTGCGGTGCCTGAGGGGGTTGGAGCGGACTGAGTGTAATTGAAGGCCGCATGAGAGCCAGTCTGTACGAAGCCACTATTACACACACATCACACCGCCGATAATGCCGTTATCAAACTGTGACTTCCACCGATCATGCCACTACGGCACAAAACCCACCAATTACCACTGATAAGCGCTGCTGAAAACACAGACCACATATGAATCAGGCAGGTGTCGGAACAGTGTGGCAACGGTGACACCCGCGGAGTCTTAAGGTGAAAACATTTTTGCTCCCTTTTGCTATTACGGTGAAAAGAACCCCCTGGTGTCAAACTATCAATGTTAAGGGAGAGACACTTTTTAGGAGATTGTGTACAGAATTTCCTGCAACGTCATAATCAAATATGTATTACAATCAGAGGCTACAATACAATAAATATCACAATACATGTTGATCACAATACTGATCATTATTGATCATAAGTATCCATGCCCAAAACAGAATTATCTGCTATTGTTCTAATTCTACATTACAGCAAAGTCAAATTCTGCCCAGCCGTTGAGGCCCCCAAAGATGTTAAATTCTAATGTTTATTTTATTTATTAATACAGCAGCAACTATATAGATATGTATTGATACAAGATTAGGCCCATGCCACAGCATATCTCAATACTGATATTTTTAGCACACTCCTGGTACAGAATAGGCCAACTAGTGTGACGCACGGGTCTCACGGACACAGACGCGTTGCATGACGCTGCAAATCTCCACACTGTAACACAATGGCCAAAGCAGCACGATAATATCTGCCTTCATGACAGCCACGCGGCTGTTTGACTGCGCCTCCTGAAAACCTGCCATTCAGGGTCTTAGCGTATTTCAATCTTTTTGTAAAACTGCCGTCCTTGACGGCAACATTCAAGCAGCACCCAGACACGATGCACGATGCCTGTCTGATGGAGCTGGTGCGCCGTACATATTCAACAGCTGCTGGAGAACTCAGTGTGCTCCCGCTGCATTATGGGTATCTATTTAGCCAAAGCCTTTCAGACGAGGCGGATGACAGAATGTACCCCGTGCACATTCATGACATGCATTCCTGACATCCATGTGACAGTCGCTCTGAGTGAACTGACAGTGGTGTGTCTGAAACACACGCGGACAAGAGAGAAAGAAAAAGAGAGAGACACAGACAGAGAGAAAAAGACACAGGCAAAGAAAAAGTAAGCATGAGGGAGAAAGAAGGAAAGACAAGAGAAAGTAAAGGGAGAGAGGGATAGGGAGATGGAGAGGGAGAGAGAAAGAGAGATAGAGAGAGAGAGAGAGAGAGAGAGGAGAAGGTGAGTGGGAGAGGGATAGGGAGGGAGAGAGAGAGAGAGAGAAAGACAGAAAAAGTAAGCATAAGGGAGAAAAAAGGAAATTGAAGAGAAAGAGAGAGAAAGAGAGAGAGAAGGAGGGAGGGAGGGAGGAAAGGAGGGAGAGAGAGAGAGAGAGAGAGAGAGAAAGACAGACACATGGGTTGGAATAGAGTATTAGAAGTGGCGTACTCCTATTTGCGGCGTTATTGAATTAGAGCTGGAGCTGATGGCTTGTGGCTGCCCAGTGCGGCTGCCCTGCTCCGGGGCCTTGCAAGGACGACCATCGATCACTTGGCAGACTAGCTGTTTTACCCCCACCCCCACCCCCCAACAAACACTTACACCCCACCACCATCTCCTCCTCCTCCTTGCGGAGGGGTGGGGGCTGTTCGTGGAGGGTGGGGTCGAGGTGTGGCGCACCCCCCTGTGGTCTGATCTCATCCAATTTCTCCCTGCGGTCTGGGGTCTTGCCAAGACTGGCTTGCCGCAAACACCACCGCGGGGGGTGGGAGGCATTAGTGGGCCTGCGTCTCCATGGAGACCTGCTCGGGCACCATCCGTGTGCCCAGCCTCTCATCACACTCGAGGGAGAGTGGCATTGTCAGTCTGTCTCTCTCTCTGTATGTTTCTCTTTGTATGTCTCTCTTTGTATGTCTCTCTCTCTGTATGTCTCTCTACCTCTCTGTCTCTCCCTGTATGTCTTTCTCCCTGTCTGTCTGTCCCTCTCTCATTCCTTTAGTCTCTTCTTCCATCTCCCATGCTGTGTTTCTAAGTCTCATTCTTTCCTACGTTCCATTTTTATTTCGCCCCTTTTCTTACATTGTCTTTCGTCTCTTATTCACTCATGGTATTTTATGAGAATTTTATTTGAAGATTACTTCAAACAAATTGGATCCGAACAATCTCCTACAATCACCTTCCTGCTTTCATCCCTTTAGCCATTGCTCTTTCATTCCCTCTTTTCTCATTTCCTCCCTCAATCCTAGTTCTTTAAGTCCTCTTATCTAGCTTTCTTCCGTGCCGACCATCCATTCTTTTTTTTTTAAACGCAGTCAACCAACCTTCATTTCTTTAAGCCCAAGGTACAATTATGACCACAGAAGAAAACGTTCTCTGCAGACTAACAATTTCTTCAATTATTAAGCAAATGGTTTCTCTATTGCTTTTTAAAATGAACTGGGCCTTAAAGCCCTCCCTTCTTTATCTTAATCCCTCTATTCTCTCCCTCCTTCCCTCCTCCTGTGCTTTCTGCTGTTTTCTTCTTCTGCCCTCTCCCTTCTCCAGCGGTGGCTGCTACTCCTTCTTTTTGTACGCCCATCCTCTCTTTTCACACCTATTCAGTGCCTGACAGGCCTCTCTCCCCCACAAGCACTGCAACCTGACATCACCCATTCATGGCACACCCCAGAGCGGACACCCACCTTAACATCCACCCACCTTAACCTCTTTGCAATCCACTGCAAAGTATTGTTAGATGATTTACGATGGTTTTTTTTTTTTTTTTTTTTTTTTTTCAAATAATGATTTATGGTTGCCCCAGTGTTTCAGTGAAAGTGAAAAAGAATATTATCTGCATGTCAGTGATGGGAGTTCCACTATTGTGTGGATCTAGGCCTATGTGTGGAGTCTACGTCTTTTCGTCTCTATATGAGAAACCGTTTGAGTTGGATAAGAATAATGACTTATGGGGGCCTACCTCAGAGCTGTCAGAGGAACCTCCATCCTGAGCGACTTTCTTCCTCTCCTTTTTGCTCTTCTTCTTTTCCTTCTTCTCTTTTTTGCTCTTTTTAGACTTCTTCTTCTTGCTTTTGCCTGTGTTTTCCTTCAACAGGGAAAGAAAGATTGTGGTATAGTGATATATATATATATATATATATATTTTTTTTTTTTTTTTTTTTTTTTTTTACTGTGTTGTACGACTTACAGGATGGAAGATAAGTTACAGAGAACATCAGCTTAAAACCCATCTTCTGCCATATTGAAAAATTTAAATGCATTCCTGAGTGGTAATACTTTACAAATTCAGAGATACACTCCCCGACAGGCCTTCATTCACCTGCAGCTGTGAGAGCCTGGCTTTGTTAAAGGCAGCGAACTGTCTCTGCGTCAAGCCTCTTTCTATGCGGGCTGGAGACCAACTATGAATGCATAACTCTATTCAGAAGGATGCCAGAAAACATTACTGTCACTATGGAATAGGCTCTCTCTCTATCTCTCTGTCCCCCCTCTTCCACCTCTCCCTCCCTTTCTAACACATACACTTCAGTCATTTTTTCCACGGCTGCTCACTCTCACACGCTCTCTTTCTCTCTCCATCTCTCTCTCTGAAGAGGAGGTGCAGTGGAGCGCTTGCGAGCAGGTAGCGGGTGTGTGTTTTGCGAGCCGTCCTGAAGTGACAGGCAGTGTGGATGTGTGAGCTGACACACAGAGGACAGGCTTTAGCGAGAGCCCCTTCACTGCTCAGCGCCTCGTTAGGGAGAGACTGACGGCAGGCTCTCCAGAACAAAGCTCCGGATTAGGTGGGCAGTGGAGGAGTAGAGGAGGGTAAACGGGTACTTTAGGAAAAACACGCACACACAAAATATACTTTCGTGTCCACACACACACACACACACACACAAACACACACACCCTAGCTTCTGTATCCTCAGCATCAGCCAGACACATACTCTGTGCAGCATCCTCTAAGGATAAACAGACAAATCTGTAAGTCTTCACACAAACAAACAAGCAAACAAACACACACACACACATAACTCCTATTTGCCACACACTCACTACTTCACTTTCCCTCCCTACTTCCATCTCACACACACACACACACACACACACACACACACACACAGAGACACACAAAGACACACAAAGACACAGACACACACAATGACTGCACCCGCATGGGACCCCTGACACTTGCTAAACAGCCTCACACACAGGCATCTACAGCTGAAAAAACCCGCAGCAGCAGCAGAGGGAGAGAGCAGGCTGCTCTCACGACCGCATTGCAGGGGTCAGCATGATGTTTAGCATTTCTGTGCCAGGAAGCGGTTAGTCTTCCAGCTGATGCATGTCATGTCACAGCTCTATGTCGTGAACTCCTGTTATTGCAGCGCTGGTATGAAGGAGGTTAGTCTGCAGAATCGGCGTACTGCATACTGAGCATGTCTCGCCTCAGATAAACCTGAGTGGCTTCTGCTGAAGTGGATCCACTGGGAGAGCGTTAGATGGTTGGGAGGCACTGCCAGCATCCTGATGATCAGGGATTAGAATCATTGCGTAATTCACAGTATAATACTGTCAAGATGCATTGCCTAAGGTTATGATAGCATCACAATACAGAAGTTCTTCATGTTGAAAGGCAATCCTTTATGATACATCGCAATATCTTACAAATGAAGAGGAAAAAATGCCCCTAAAAGGCATTAAGCAGGACTTATGCATTTATTCAAAGGGCAACAGAAGTGCATAGAATGGTCATGCTATATGTAATTTTCTCTTTAAGTTCCTTTATTTACCCCCATTCATTTAATACACATCAACAAGAAAACCCATGTAGTAATTACTAGTAGGCCAAGTCCAATTTTGTAGTGAAATTGGTTTTAAGAACTAACCCTAGGTTTTAATGAAAATACTTACACTTATTTTTAGTAAACTGATAACACCACAAGCACCTGCAATATCTTAGATACATCTTAAACTGTCCCACCCCTGATGATGACTCACTCTCCTTCTTCACTAAGCCCTCCGTTAGTCCCCTCTTCCTCAGGTCTAATCCACGGTTCTCTCCATCTTACCTGGTCCAGCTGCTGTAGCCTCAGGTCAACATCAGGAAGCATCCAGGTGTCCTCCCCGCGGGCCCTCTTCAGCTCCTTGCGTCTCTCCTCCTGCTCATACTTCTCTTTGGCCTGAGGGCAGAGGCAATGAGGGCTGTCAGAGCACTGGTCAAACGCACAGGGCAAACAGGCTGGAGACATGCTTGATGCCCCCTTTTTATAAAGAGTTGTAATGACTAAATTAACACAGGTTTGTCTGGTTTGAGGTAAATTATTCATTGAAGGTGGGACTAAGATGAATCTGAAAAAGGTGTCATTTGCATTTTCTGAGAGCATTGTGAACAGGGCTCATCATAGAGAAGCGCACAGGAAAGAAGAAAGGGGAGAAGAGGAAGGCAGAGAAAAGAAGAAGCTCTATGTAGCCTGGAGGAAATGACAAAATTCTTGGGAGACTAGTGTTTCTAGGTCAAGATGTCCCAGACAGTCTCTATGTGAGAGACTACCAGACAAATGATGATCATGTGATGTGCATGTGGCATGTCATTGACTTCCAGGTGTGCCCATGATTTCAGTGGCCTGGTCTGTCCGCTTTGCATCACCGGCAGCATCCTTATCATGGCAAAACTCTACGCAGGATAGCACCTCTAATCATCGCCGCACACAGGATATTCATATGGCTCTCAATGGCCTGGAACTAATAGAGTTGTGTGCGTTTCTACAGGGTGATAAAACGGGTACACATGGAGCCGTTTCCGCTGGGATGGCTATCCATCACCATTACCCGTGTTCTGTGCCGCAAGGTTTGTTTATGAAGCTCAGAGAGCCAACACAGCTGCTAGAGAGATAACAGGATGGAGACCATAACTGCTAGTGGAGCCAGAGCCAGAGCCAGAAACACAACACATTTCAACAACATATCATTCTCTGCCAGACGATAGGGCAGCAGCACTTTAGCAGGTACATCACAGGTCTGCATGGCACTCTGAGGGACAATGACAAGTATTGGTTTCGGTCGAGATTAGACTGCTTAGATTTCCCTTAGCATACATTATAGTAGTGATGATTACTAAGGGCATGTTAAAAGTTTAATTGCTCATGCATCGGGCTCCAAATCAAATACATCAGGAAGTGTACACTGCGCATTATAACTATGGCCTAATGTTTTGGTCTGTGTCACAACAGGCTTAAATAAACCGACAACACTGGAGAAAAATCGTTGCCTTTGACAAGTTCAGGCTGTTATCGGGTGACTGCAGGGTTTGTTTTGCAATCGCGGAGGGAGTCAGTGCAATGAGCGATGATCCTGGGTTATTTGCTTACATACGGTTTATTGTGCTTGCTCATGATAATTATCGACGTGAAACACACATAATCCAGTCCTGCAGTAATCGCCATCAATGGCCCGATTTTAATTTGTGTAGGGCTTCAAACAAATAAGCCTGTGTGGGGAACTATACTCGCTCGTTTAAACAGTCGCGCCAGACGGGATGCTCTGGCTCATGTCCCATCCCTCATCTCTAAACATGAACACGTTATCCAGTTAAACTAATGTCACCATCTAGCGGTGGATGGAAAGTGGGGTCACGTGTATTAACTTGAGCCAGAAGGCAGCAAAAACTACATTTCTACAGTTTTAACAATTAGCTTTAATTGGGGAGGAAAAACTTGAAAATCACAGTGAGTTAGTTAAGTTAGATGAAAAGAAAACCTCAATGTGAACGCTTTTATTACTAGTTGAGCAGGGATTATCCTTGATACTTGTATCGTGTCATGTTATTTTTTACAGTCGGTGCTCATGCCTCACCCACTTTATGGCCATTTTTGAAAAGCTACTGATATTTTACCTTTTAAATCAATTGCTAAATACTGTAAGTAAAAAATAGCTTAGTGTTAAACTACCTGTTCAACGCTATGCCAACGTTTTGTTTTAGCAAGCCAGTTACAACATGAATCGGAAATATGAACTTAACCCCCATGTGGTCACCTTCAAATACATGTAATACACACTGTTATACATACACATTTTCCTGTACATCACTTAATCACAGCTGCTCAGAGACGTTTCAATAGGAGGGTTTTGACAACATGCAACTGAAAATGCTAGGCTAGTTCGCTAGCATGTATTTTAGGTCTACTCCTGGCTTCCAAAAGTACATTTTCACAAAAAAACATTCAGAGTTGCAAATGCATGACTGCAAACCTATACCAGGGTTTTACCTTTTGAAGCGCCTCCTCTCTGGCTTTCCTTTTAAACTCTTTTCGAGCGTCGATGCTGTTTGCACTTTCAAAACTACCTCCGTAGGCTGCCATGACAGTGACGTAAATGTTATTCTGCCAACTGTCGCAAATGTTTTACGACAGATGCTGTTGTCATTTGCCTTTAGCTGAGCTTGGTGCGCACACTGGCTGCATTGTATTTGATTTATTGCAAATAAATACATCGGCTTGTAATCTCTCTAGAATTAATAGCTTAACTTTACTTGGCGACCTACTGTGAAATGAATGTTAACTATGAAGCCTAAATGTGGAGTTCACAGGGATTATTTATGATATATATTTACATGTTTTTTTAAATGCCAGTCCACGCATCACTAATCAAATAGAAGTCCTATTTCGATTCCTTGGAAAACATATTGAGACATGTAGCTGGTGTACCAGTCATGGGCTGACAGGTAACCTACAACCTGAGACCTCATTCCATTTCGTGAAAAATGTCAGATATGCATTCACAGCTAGAAAGGCACCCGCAAAGTAATCAATAAGTTTAAGAGGGTCAAACAAATCCATAAACATGTCCTGAAGCATGCTCCCCCGGCAACAGCATTGGGATGCATTAAGTAGACATATCTCCTGCTGCTGTCCCCCAAAATAAGAAAATTCAGGGTGGGTAGTTCAGAGTGGGCAGTTTCCATTACTGCAGGGGATGTAAAGGAAGATGAGAAATATCTCACAGCAGCTGTGATCAAGGGCGCTATTAACCTTGATTCATTCTGGCCACGTTCACAGTCTTATAAATCTAGATCACGTTAGGGCAAGCTCCAGGTGCAAACAAATGGCCTCCACTATGCAAACATCGTACCCAACACTTACAAAAACAGTTTCAAAAAGAAGGGCTAATGCTGCTGCAAGAGCTGGAGCTTCATACAATAGAGGCACACTTAATAAGACTCCATCTTTACACAGCACTATCAACTGGGGGACGAAAAAAACAACAACTTAAGACAATCCACTATGAGACACTGGACATTCCTCTTTTAATAACAACATTTATTTGGACAGTTTCTCAAGAATGACACACCAGTTGCCTTGGTCATGGTAGCTAGTCCTTATTTCAACATCCTCTACCAAGTTGCATAAAGCCTCAAGCTCCCCTTTCTGAAACACATGATAGTAGCGATGGAACACAGGGGCCCCAGTAGGTGTTGCTGCAGCATCCGCACAGGGGCTTCCTGCTTGTTTGCATGTGTCTTTCTCTCCCCCTTTCAGGTGCCAGGGCACCAGCAGGTCCTGGGAGTTAAAGGCCGTGCGGTTGGTGTGAACACTCAGTCTGGGGGTGCCGTCAGTGGAGGCATTGGTCACTGCAGAGTTTGGTGGGGGGCTCTGCTTTACTGGATGCTCTCCCTCGTCTGTGGCAGGCTGCATGTTCTCTTTGTCTTTGGAGTCCTTCAGGTATTTGGACTTCTGCTTGTTGTACTCCTGCTCCATGGCCCACACGTAGATCAGTGCCTGACCGCCAGGCTTCAGCAGTCTGACTAACTCCTTCACGGCAGCCAGTCGCCTCTCCTGCACACACACACACACAAACAGACAAGCACACAATGCACACAGACACAGGCACAAGTACTCACACACATACACAGATAGACATGCACACAACACACACACACACACACACACACACACACACACACACACACACACACACACACACACACACACACACACACACACACACACATACATTTTTAATGTGCTGACAAATTGGGTAATAAAAAAGTTACGACCTGATCAACCATGTTGCAGTAACTAAAAGACTGCTTGGGATTTTTTTACTGTTATGACGCAGATAATAAGACATTAACCCCTGAAGGATTTATTGCGGTGCAAGGACAAACAAGCCATCGTTTCATATATCTGATCTCAGGCCAAGTTACTTTGGGCATCTGGAGGATTTCCAGATCACCTGTTTGTCATGTACATGAAGCGTCACACAGCCTAAATCAAATCATGTGGAAACACTGGGCAGTGTGTATTTCAGCTGTGTGATGTTCTCCAAACCCAGCTGCAGATATTTGTTTGAAAAATACACAGCATTTCAAATGACCTTTTCCACAAAGAGTCACACAAGTTCATTAATAATGCAAAAAGCAGTGTTTTGGCTTGATTGTAACCAAAATTTGCACTAACATGAACCCCATTACAGCCAGAACCCAAACAGCAAGAATTCTAAAAAAAATCTTTAAAACCAACACAACCTTGGTTATCTCACAGCTGTGTCACATAAGGAATCATAATATCACCTATGTACTTGTTATCATTAAGCCACTGGCAATAACACTCATTAACACTTGTAATAACACTGGTAATGACTAATTTTGTCTAATTAAATAACACTTCAGTAGTTAAGTTTCCATTCAACTCATTCACATCAAAGATGCACATCCATAGTAATTTGGCTTAGAGAGATGGGCATCGGCAGCTGTTTTAGGCTGCAAATTGAAAGATTAATGTGCATTTCAAGTGTTTCTGAGGGAGGATTTTTTTATTTGAATAACTCAAATGCACATGAATAGATTGGATGGAAACCCTGGTTACTGTCATTGCACAGTAGTAGTTCTGCTGCAGTGAATGGCCCACCTGTGTGGAGAAGTGGTGGATGACTGCGATGGAGATGCAGGCGTCAAAGGTGTCTCCCCGTAGGGGCACCTCCAGGCCGTCCGACACAAACGCCTGGAAGCCGCGCTCACCACAAATCTGCACCAAGCTGGAGCTGCGATCACAGCCAACCTGCTCGAACACAGGAGTGTGTGTGTGTGAGAGAGTGTATGTGTGGGAGTGTGTGTGTGAGAGTGTGTGTGTGTGTGAGAGAGAGAGAGAGAGAGAGAGAGAGAGAGAGAGAGAGAGACAGAGAGAGAGACAGAGGCAGAGACAGAGACAGAGAGAGAGAGAGAGAGAGATCATAGCAGGAGGTGAGAAAACAGGTGTGAAGAAGAAATGTTCATAATGAATAAATATGCTCAGATTACAGAAATATAGAAACATTAGTGACCGCAGGCCTGAAATGACCCAAGTTCTCTCCACAAAATTTCATGGTTTAAAATCAAAACAATTTTCTACCCTCACCACTTGAACGCTCACTTAGACCTTCCTCTAAGGACAGGATTGTTATGAAGTTTTGCTATGCCTATGCTGGCCAAATAACATCCACCTAAAAACAGAGCTCTAGACAGCATGTAGAGCAGAGAGGAAGAGAATGGATCGCCATAATAATGTCTTCAATAAAGCCAATGCTCTCAGGGAATTTAATTAAGGTTTATGATTCTAGTCTCCTCCCTCATGTCTGGCCTCGGCTGTTAGTTTCTCTCTCGGGTACACACAAAGATACACAAACACACACACATAAGAGAGAGAGAGAGAGAGAGGGAGGGAGGGAGGGAGTAAGGGGAAGGGAGAGATAAAGAGAGAGAGAGAAACAGACAGAAAGAAAAAGAGAAAAAGAGAGAGATGGGGGGGGGGGGATTCAATAACTCGAAGGTCAGCGCTTGAATAAAATTTCCAGTCGGGTTTTGCATATTTTAATGGCTGGCAAGAATGAGGTTCCAGAATCCAGATAATTAATTGCTGGCCCAGCTCATTTCATTTTTTACGGCGAGGTAGCATCCATGCCCTCACCTGTAGACTGGAAAGAGCCTATGCTTTCTGCATGATTGCACCAGGCATACGCTGCGCTGGTTTGCGGCCTCGTCAGACATAATTTACCTCTCTCTCAAGATGACATTAGAGAGCTGCCTTTTTATCATGTGAAGTGAGCACCTCGTCATTCGAGGAAAAGGGGCATAATGCAAATGAGCACTTCAAAGATGGCATCCAAATGTTTCTGCATCTTATGTGTCGATCACAATGCACAGGACGGCTTTGTATTTAAAGTGACTACAAAGATGAGTGAGTGAGCTCCGTTAATAAAGCGCTTTCTCAGCTAAGCAGATAAGAGTACCCAAAGTGCTTTACAAAGCTTTCCCTTTCCTTACAATCACTACAGTAAAGGACACTTCAACCTAGCCATGAGGAGCTGAAAGTAATAACAAATGCAGAAATATCTTGTAATAGTTTAAAAGATAAATAATATGTCTTCCCATGTAATTGATCTATACTTCATCCAGTTAAAATTGGCTCAAAATTGTGATGCTACAATAACTGAAGGACAATGTTTGGGATTGATGTGTTCATTCAAATGTAAACTGTACACAACAAAAGTACCAATATTACTCTTTGTATATTGTCTGCAATACACAATTTTACTTTTACCTTCATAAGGTGACAGACTGGTTGAAACTTACTGAACATAGAAAGTTTCATTATGTAGAATTCTGAAGGAATTCTATGTGTGTGCGCGTTTGTTTGTATGTGGGCGTTTGTTTGTGTGTGTGTGTGTGTGTGTGTGTGTGTGTGTGTGTGTGTTTGAACTCTGTCTGCTCCTGTTTCTAATCATTTTGAATATTGACCCAAAGTCAAACACAGATTACATAAATGCAGGTGCCAGCTCACTCACCGACATCACTTCCTGGTTGATGCCCAGGTACTTCCCGTTGCCACAGCCGACGTCGGCCACCAGGGCCCCGGGGGGCAGTGCCAGCAGGAAGTCCCGCACGTGGGGCCACGGCGAGTGGCGAGTGCTGCTGAAGTGGGACGCGATCTCCTCGTACACCTGGTGCACAAACTGCTCCTCTAGTCGGGACGCGTCCCCGTCATCCTGGGGCAGCGAGGGGGCGGAGGGGGCAGGGGCAGCTGGGGGGCACTGGCTGTCACAGACTGTGGGGTAGGCTGAGGGGCAAACGTGAGAGGGGACAGGCAAGAGAAAGCATCAAGGAGTGTTTAAGAGAGCGTTGGATCTAGAGAGCACGAGAAGTTATCATTATTCAGCGACAGTTTAATTATTCACTTCAATTCAATTGAACTCAATTATTCAGCATAAACACAGAGCACTCTTTCTCAGGCACGGATTCTAATTACTTTCTCATAAAATTTTACTACGCAAGTAATTTTCACACTCATGTTGAAATTTTCGGACACAGCGCAGACCTGACTGAATATGACCAGATTTACAAAAACCCACTGACAGGGTTACAGGTTACAGGTTACAGGTCTAACCACTGCAAGTGGTTAGATTAAATGGGAACATGTCAGTGTGCTGAGCATCACTGACATGTCTGTGCCTGCGGGAGGGGAAAGTTGGGAGGGAGGACTCACCACAGTCGCAGGGGGCACGTCGCACTCTGCGGAACGTGAAGGAGGTCCTGGTTCCCCGTCGGCAGAGCGTGAGATTGCTGGGGTCGGAGGTCACGGCCACTGGGCCCTCGGACTCGTGAGCGGGGACCATGTCAAACTTCCTGGGCGTGATCCTACCCGAGAGATTCAGAGCTTTGAGCTGAGGGTGTGCTCAATATGGAGTGGTATTAGGCTAAAGAGTTTTATTATGAAAATTAAATGAATATGTCATGAATAATGATTCACTACTGTATTTGCAGTAAATTACTAAAAAAATAAAACCCCAGTTTTACATAATCGTAATTCCTTTACATAGTCATAACCACCATCGTAAATCATTTACATAATCATATCTCCTGAACAGCTCACATTTCAGCGAAAATAAACAAACACGACTGCATAATTCAGTACTGAAAAGGACTCAGAAAATTGGGAAATTGAATTTTATCTCTTTAACTGTGCTATGCTGTGCCAGTGTGACTGGGTTAGTATACACTCAATGTTATATTATTTAAACACATTTTTGACTATGCCACTCCGTCCTCAAAGTACACATCATCTTCTCATGCATCATGTGTGGTAAAGGTAACGTCCCCTCACCCGTGGGTCCACAGGAAACGGCTCTCCCCTTTCATGACCAGGAGGCTCCTCTCCGGCAACACCACGGCAACCGAGTGACCATCGGGGTGACGGAAATCCATGACAGTCTTCAAATACATAAACACAAACACAAACACACACACATACACACACACACACAAGTTCAAACTGCTGTACTTGCACAATGTTTCATAACAATCTACTAGTTAATGTGCCCCTGCCCAGTGAAGTTTGTTATACTCTTCAGAGACATACACACACTTGTTGAGAGGCAACAAAGCACTTGGGCAATATGTTCCCGCGAATCGATTTTGGGGTAGCGATAAGGCTGTAAACACTAAACAATTTAGCAGCGCATTCTGCCCGTGAACGCAACCACAGGGCTCATCTTTGCCAAGCCCACGCTGAGCAAAATGAGCAACGAGAATATAGAAACAACAGAGCAAAGAGGAATCCATTAACACTGCCCCGGGGGAAATAAAGAGCTCCAGTGTGGCGAATATTTTCTGCTTTCCTGCACACTTCAGAGAAAATAAGTTCTGTTTCTGTTTTTTTTTTTTTTGTTCACATCTTAGTTGCACTTTTGTTATCCATGCACACCAGGGTTGATGCAAACACAACATAAGACAGTGGCGGTTCAAAATGAGAGAAGGGGACTGCCTGCAGTGTTTTATGATCCTGCTCAAAATCCTTCTCATATACCAGAATCATATCGAGCTAAAAGGGAAATGACAGCGTGCTAAATTATAAAGCCATCATACGAGCAGTCCATCAGATATTACCCTCACCCTTAACTGGTCTCATTCAAAACCCTCTTAAAATAAACTTATTCACTAAGGCCTCTATAATCACACTTCCTCCCGAACCCCAACTTGTAAAGAGACCTTGGGCATTTAATAAAAAGAAACATTTTAATAACAATAAACAAATAAGAATAGACTTATTATAACACACCTACACTATAAAATATATCGCCCTATTAATAATAACCATTAGATATTACGACTGAATGTGACAGAATTACGGCTGACAGAATGACAATGAGTTACGGCTCGTGAATGTGGCATTCATCAGTGCAGCTGCCTGTGGCAGTAGTGTATGGAGCTCTGCAGCAGAGCAGAGGCTAACGCAGCCAACACAGCCAAGACGAGAAGCAGGAGAGGAGAGCCGTGAGGAGAGGCTGTGTGTGTTTGGCCTGCTAACACTGCCTTCACCATGTGTCCTGGTCTATTTATAACTGCAAGGACAGCCGAGGGGAGGATTTGGGACCCTGAGTGATGGAGAACAAAGAGACAGCCACCGCAATCCCCACACACACACCTCATCCCCATGTTTGGGCAGAACAACAATGCCCTCAAATGCTGGCCAGCCTGGGCTTGCCGTCTTCCCAATTTACGGGGCTGTAGTGACCTTCCTCAATCTGTGCCTTTCTTTCTCCTCCTAATTCTTTCCCTCAACTCTCTCGTTCACTCCTTTTCATGTCTTCACCTCTAGTAGTGAGTTTCTTTCCTTCGGCTCTCTCTTGTTCACCTACTCTGACACTCACTTGCTGTCTTAACACTCTTAACACACGCTCCTTTCCCCTTTCTGTGTCTCCCTATCTGCTCCCCCACTCTCTCTCCTTAGCATACTCTTTCTCTGCCTGTCTGTGAGCGGTGTTGTTTTGTTTATTTATTTTTGTCCTTCCTGCTGATTTGTTTCCCTGGAGCGGGGATGCTGTGGCACGTTGCAGGCCTCCAGGCGTGCGCAGCCAGAGACGCTAATGAAAAGCTGCAGCTACGCCACCGCAGTCCAGGGCCAGCCCGGCAGACAAGTCCTCTTCTGAACCAGGCTTGCCTGTGTGTGTGTGTGTGTGTGTGTGTGTGTGTGTGTGTGTGTGTGTGACAGAGAGAGAGAGAGAAGAATAGAGAGAACGAGGGAAGTTTGTGTGTGTGTTTGTTTGTGTAGGTGTATGTGGTGCCATGTCCAAGACTGTGTGCGGTAGAGTGCAGCTCTCTTACGGCAAGTGGTGTGTGGCAGCTAACCAGGCTTGGCTCAGCGAGACGAGACAAATAGTGGCAGGGAGATTTTTCCCTTCGCTTGGGCCTGACTGATTCCCACTGACACAAATTAAATGGATTTTCAGGAACAACACGGCAATGAGTGCGATGGCAAAGGTAGGCGAAACAAAGGAGCAAATACACATGCCGCATGCAAGACAGAGACAGAGAGAGAGACAGACAGAGAGAGAGCGAGAGAGAAAGAGAGAGAGAGAGGGAGAGGGAGAGGGAGGGAGGGAGAGAGAGAGAGAGAGAGGGACAGAGAGAGACAGAGAGAAAGACAGACAGAGGGAGCCAGAGACAGAGATAATAAATAACAAGAGAAAACGAGAAAGGCTACTGAGCTTTAATTCGGCGTGTCAGGGAAAGGTGCAGTGTCTTGGTTTGAGCCCAGTAAAACTGCCACATTATATGTTCTGGGTCACTTCTTTTGGCTGAAAGTAGGGCCGTGATGGGGCTCCCTGGAGCAAGCCCAGGCCTCAGAGGTGTGGTGATGGGGAGAGGATACCATGAGCTTATAACACATCTGCCTATTCTGAGGACTTTGCATTATCTTCGGGCAGTAAACAAGAACATGTCGGTGTACACACACACATAAACACAGAAAGGCAAAGATGGATGGCCCGATGTTTTAAAATGCCAAAGCTAGTCATAGACCTGTGTCTAAACAATGCATACTCAAAGGCCGTAATAAAAATGAATCTGTCATTTTGAAACTGTCTAGCCTGTCGAATACTATGCCATCAAAGTGTTCTCAGTTCTAGTTGTACATTTAAGCACCGATGATTAAATTTATAAACTGTAACATGTAGGCGTCTGAAAACATTTAATGATCAGTCAAGTCAGTAACTGACATATCAGTGTTATGTTATTAAACTGTGTAGCAATTAAATTTGATGTGCCTGCCAGAAGTTACAATCCAAGACGCGGGTGACACTTCAGATAGGGAAGTGGCAGAATACATTCCTCTGAACCATCTATTCATTCATTATTCATTTTCTTTTTTAATCAGACTTTACAAGGTGCTCAGGTCTGTGTGCATGTTAGGAAATTAGCATATTCATGTGCCCAGGTAATCCAAACATTTTTACGGGACTACCTTTCTTTGCAGTGTGTGAGAACCTGCACTGTGTATCTTTCGAAGAGCAAGAAGGACTGCTCTCAAAACATGAAATTGTTTTTTATGCATGCAGCAAGGCTCACACTTGCACGCAAATATTCCCACAGACACACATGCACACAAATAGTCCCACACACTTACTTACAAATATTACCCCTACACACAATTGCACATAAATATTTCCTCACACACACTTGCACACAAATATTTCCTCACACACACTTGCACACAAATATTTCACACACACACTTACACACAAATCCCACCTCCCCCCAAACACACTTAGACACATGTACATACACACCCTAGCAAAGAGAAGCAGTGCCCGGCTGACATTTATTTGAATGAGAGATGTGAGTGCAGTCCGGTGCTCCGTCTATATTTTCCCCAGGGAATACCAGCCAATCGATGGGGCCGCTCTTCCATAACCAGATTAATCAGCCAACCAGCAGCTCCGCTACACAGCAGCTGCTACTCTCATTCATCTTACCAACATTCTATCTGCTCTACTCTCCTCTCTCACACACACTCTCTCACACACACACAAAAAATCCTGTTCATCTCTTTCACCCACATGCATATACCAATACATATTTATCTTTCCACCAACATGCTAGCCTAATGCATCAGATATTTTCACATCATTTTTACTTTGTGCAAAGCATCTGAAAACGATTCACTGGCACACATTAGCTACACAGTGGGTGGATGCTTTCTGCTATTAGCAAAACCCATAGGAAGTAGGCCAATAACATCTTTCCCCTTCATTAATTTTTCAAGCATACTTCTTGTTCTGGCTTTAACTCTTCAACTTTTGTGAACTGTTGCCAACACAGAATGTATAGCTTTGCATACATCCACTTTACCAGCTTCGTTTAGTGCTGCTCGAGCTACACTGGAAACTCAGCCTTGAACAGTTCAACATCATCACTTTGTTCACTGATTGGGCAGCGAAGCTCAGAGACGGTGCAAACCGGAGCCTACAGATAGCTTCCTGACCAGTGGTGGGGCTACATGAGAAATTCAGCTGAAGCACTAGGTGGCGCTACACTCTCTCCTTTATCTTACTCTTCCTCTTTTATCTAGATATATTACACATCTCATCATGCATGCAGGAAAAGTGTCACTCGTTTCTCCCCGTACCCTTACTGACATAATACCACAATAAAAAACATCAGTGCAGATGTTTCTGAGATTCGAGAACACACACACACACACACAAAACACTCACTCCCTTCCTCTTCTTGACAGATGGCCTGCACTCCACAAGAGCAACACGAAAGGGGGTGGGGGGTGTAACAACATTTCCCCCCAGAGTAGCAGCCGTACCATGAGCGACCTCATCACTCTGACTGCCTCGCCTCATTATACTTTCATAAGCTTCGCTAGGAGCCTAACGACCCGCGGTGGCATTCCCCAACAGCCCCGCCCCCCTCCCCCCTGACACCCCACGCAATCTCCAGCCACTAGTATATGGCTTCTCCTCTCCACAGAAGGGTTAATGACCAATGTCATTAGTCTTGTTTACACACACTCATACTGCATGGCAGTTTTGCACCTGTGAGTGTGTGCATGTGTGATGCGTGTGTGTGATGTGTTTGTGTTTGTGTGTGTGTGTGTGTGATGTGCTTGTGTGTGTGTGATGTGTTTGTGTGTGATATGTGTGTGTATGTGTGTGTGCATGTGTGTGTGCATGTGTGTGTGTGCATCTGTGTGCATGTGTGTGTGCGTTTGTGAGATATGTGTGTGCGTGTGTGTGATGTGTGTGAGACTGTTAATGCATGTATATAAAAGTAAGTTTGAAACTATTCCATCCGAGTCATTCAATGAGTTTCTATTTCTTTCCGCCTGTCTGGTTTTAATGCCATGGCCCCCGTCTACGCCCCAGCCTCTCTCATTCCACCTGTCTGTCTCTAGCAGACCATCGTCTCGCTCTCGTTTGCCCTCCAACCCCTCGCTGTCTTCTCATCAGCTTCTTCCTCTCTCCTCATCTGCCCCCCTCTCCCTCCCCCTCTCGCCTCATCTGCCCCCCTGCCCCTCTCCCCCTCCTCTTCGTGTTTCATTGATCAGGGCTGATGACAGGGGACAAGCTGTGCTTAATGGGATCTGTCTCCCTCTTCTCCCTCCACTTCCCGGAGACGGAGAAAAGGCCAGCATCTGGGCACTGACAGAGCAGCTCACACATATGCGTACACACACATGTGTATGCGTGTACACACACACACACACACACACACACGTGTGCGCGCACACACACACACACACACACACACACGTGCGCGCACACACACACACACACACGTGTGCGCGCACACACACACACACACACACACACACGTGTGCATGCGTGCACGTACACACCTACACACTACACACTTCTGTGTCTCAATTATATGATACAGCACAGCTTCTATTTTTTGCTGAGACTCTTCAACTCCCCCCCCCCCACTCTCAGCAGCATGCGTCATCAGCTCAACGACAGCCCTTAAAATAAATAAATAAAAGGAAATGGGAAAAAAGATAAACACTCTTGCATCCCTGAAAGCAGGGGTGCAGCAGCGGGCTGCGGGGGCAGCGTGGTGGTAAACATCCTCAGGGGATCCAGATCTGGACACCCTGCTCCTCACCGCAGTCACATGCACACCTCGGACAGCCATTAGTCCCACAGCGGCCGGACAGATAGCCTCTTCTTGGAGACAGCAAAAAGCTTTTAAGTGGGGAAAAAACTGTTCTCCAAAAACATAAAAATGTGGGGGTGGGGGGTGAGTGTAGGAAGAGGTGTGTGTGTGTGTGTGTGTGTGTGTGTGTGTGGTGTTTTTGCCCTACAGGTGAGATTCTGATGCATAAAAGGAGTATGCCTCACACCAACACTTTGAGATGTGTGTCTGTGTTTGTATAATACAGAAAGCAGCTCTGGAGAAGGCCAATCCATAACACAACATAGAAACCTGCTCAAGTCTCTGGGTACAATCAGAACAACCAGAAATGCCCAATAGTGTTTTTTACTATGTAGAGAACAGTGAAGAGTGTGTGCGTTTGTGAGTGTGTGTGTGAGTGTGTGTGGGTGTGTGCGTGGGTGCGTGCGTGCGTGCGTGCGTGCGTGCGTGCGTGCGTGCGTGCGTGCGTGCGTGCGTGCACCCACAAATACTTATTCATTGACAATCCTCAGTAGTTAATTATGTTTGTGGGAGGTTGATGGGAAGTTTTTTTTTTGCTCATTGTTTTTCTTCCCACAAACAAATTCACCTCCAGTAAACATAATAATGATTATATTTGTGAAAAAGAAGTTATTATGTTTGCAGCAGGTAACAGTCAAATTACATTTGTGGATGTCCTGAAGACAACAGGGGCACAGATAGATATTCAGAACTTAAAGTCTGTCAACGACAGACATTTCGCATCCATGACGCAGAAGGGAAGAACAGAAAAGGATGAGAGAGAGAAAGAAGAAGAAAAAGAGAGAGAGAGAGAAAAGAAAGAAAGAGAGAGAGAAATGAGGGAAGAAAAGAGAGGCAAGGGGGCAGGGGGATTCTGTTTCCTAATAAAGGGTCCATCTGCACCCACTGGCCTCTTGGGCCATCCGTTGCTTCAGCACCATGATGATCAAATCACACGCTCAGCCGCCGCTGCAGAGAAGGGAGAGGAGCGGGCCAGTGACACAATTAACCGCCCGCAAGGACAAGCTGACTGATCCATAACAGCGGCCGTGGCAGAGCGCCGAGGTCTGAGATGACACGTCCGCTTTCTCGCTACGCTTTCTCGGGCAAATGGGGGCCAGAGGAGCCATGGCTCAGCCCTCACTACTACTCTGCCCAACAAAGCCAAAACAGGCAGTCACTACATATTTTGTCAAAACTGAGTTTAGACTGGTGGTTGACTGTATAACACCTCTTTTGTCTTTTGTCTTGTGACTGAATCTCTTGTTTATACCAATTAAGAAAGTATATAAAAGCATCACCATCACTACACCTACAACATGTTTAACTGGGCAGTATGACAACTTTAAAGGCATTTTTCTGTTTCAATGTTTGTGTAGTTACTGTACTTTGCCTCTGTAAGGCAGTTAACTGCTCTGGCTCACTTTGCTTCAGAGGTACCAGAGTCTGAAAGCTCCAACCGTGACCTACCTCTAAGCTCTAACCCTAACCTCCAATCACTAGGGATTGCTCAGAGCTGAGTTACAGCCCAAAAGACAGATATGGACACGGAGAAGGATGCAGCCTTCCACCTGTATTAACTTCATCTATATTCCATCTGTCTTAACTTCTGAGCGCTAACTAAAATGTAATTTTTGTAATAATTAGAGTTCTATTGAAATCAACTGACTTCACCGAAGCAGTAGGAACGCTTCCAGCAGGGCTCAATGACATTACCCTCCCTACTAGTGTGAAGTGCATTATGATTATCTGAACTGACGGAAACACCAATCTCAGACCCACTACTGCGCCTCCACTGCAGAGCTAAAGGTATCACATGTCTCGTATGTAAAGGTATGATGTATCACGGTCTGACCGCATCACGGTGTATCTTTAAGCAATAACTCGTTTGGTCAAAAAGAGTGAGCCATGGCTTATTTAAATGCTGTGGTGTAGGTCCTCTGTTACTCTCAAAATTGTCTACAGAAGCATTCACACCGTCAAACAACATCAGCATCTTCAGTGGTAGATTAACTGTTGTTTACTGTACTTCAGCTACAGATTGGGTGACACTGCTGGAAGTGCCCTTGAAGCGCAACACTGATTTGACTCCATCTTGGCTGAACAGCAGCACTCAGCAGCTCATCAGTGGCCACTAGAACATGGGCATTTCTGGTGCCACTGCACTTTAAGCAAGGGATGCATTTATCCTTGGAGGGAAGATGGAACAGAAAATCTGAATTCTAACTCCCCTCTTGATAACCTCAATGCATTTGACTGCGGCCTACATGCTGCTAGTTTTATATAAATCTGTGTTGAATGTAATTCATAAGTACCTTGGCACCAAGGCTGAGGGAGAGGATGGTGTCTTCAAAAGCTGAGTGAGTGTCGATGTGTGGTGGGATTCCTGAGGAAAAACAAACATATTACTAATCCAACGGTACAGTTCTTAGGGCATCCTCTTAATGAATGCATCCCCCAAGTTCATTAATATAAAACAGCATCACTACAAAATGTTATTTCACACCCTGCAGTGTACAGATGGCCTAATGCGACGCCAGTACTAAGGCTTATGATAGCTGTGGCACTACTGCCATCTAGTGACCACAGGCAGCATGACACTTACCTTGTCCAGACTCATACTGGTTTACTGTGAGCTGATCGGGTAAAACTTGAATGTGTCCATCTTTCAGGCATCTTTGCAGCACAGGATCACATACTGGTGGGATACCTGAATTGGCCAAAATATTAATCTCATAAATGGTGATGGAGAAATAGATGTGATGTCCATAGTGTAGAAAAGGGAAGTGCTTGTCTGGTTGAGGTTGGACATACCTGTGGTTAGAGGCTTATCTTTGTCTACATTGTTGTTGTCATATCGAAATTCGTACCCATAGTGCTTCACTCTCCTGTGTTTCAGGGCTTTGTGCACTAGGATGAACAAACATCAAGTACATTAATTAAATCTGTAGTATGAAGTGGAGGCTGATGAATACATGTTGCAGACATGTAACACTAATTTTATTCATATATATTTTTACCCATTTAATTGGAGTCTCTTTTGATTGTAATATTTTTTGTCATGAAATAGTATTACTTTGTTATTTTTTATGTAAATCAGTGATGCTGTAATTTTCTGAATGACATAAAAACAAGCTAAGCACGCTACTAAAGGAGGACTGACTGACTGACTGACCTCCCCACACACACATACGTATGTGACCACATCTCAATAAACAATGGTCTTATGCAAAATTGCAACTCAACAGTCTGAGTTTGACATTTGACTTTTGAAAACTTTTACAACAGGTCTGACCAAAGAATGATCACCCACCTGTCTCATCATCATGTGTGGCCCAGTCTACGGCCTGCAACAGACAAACCTCCTCCTCCTGGGAGACATAGTCCTCCAGCACCAGAAGACCGGGGGGGAGGTCAGCACTCTCTCGCTGCTCACAGCCTACTGCATGTTCACAACAAACAACAGAAATGAGGTTAAAAACAGAGCGTTAAGATATGTTTGTCAAACCAATCCTTGACAACCAATCCCATTAAAATTCTGGAGACAACACTGGAAAAAAGTTGTGAATTGAATTCACTCTGGTTAGAGAAATGCCACACTTGAAGAAAAGCCAAGAGATTTACACTAAGCCAAAAATCTACCCTAAATGATTGCCTATGTCTTGGATGCTTAAGAGTGTGATAAAAGCTGACAGTTATGAAGCAAGCATTAAATGACAACCAGGCACTCTAATAACGTGTCACTCTAATACCTGGAAAGCTTAGCGAGAGCTGACAGTCCAGTAGCAGGGAATACATAAAATGTTTTTTCCAACATATCAATGCTATACTGCTGCACTATCAAATAGTGGTGTCTGTACCAGGGCAAAAAAACATTGCAAAGCAACAACACTGCTGAAGTATGAACACTCACCTCTCTCAACAAAGCTAAGGTACAGGGTAACCACCTGGCCCTGGCATTGCAATTGCTGGCCATTGAGGAGGGCATGTGCCCTTTGGGAGTAGTCTGAGGACTGGTAGGTGACAAATGCATAGGGTTTGTTTGGGGGCATCAGCAGGGACATTACGGTTCCCACACCTGCCAGAACCTCCAGCAGTTGTTCCCGGCACACTCCATTCCCAAGCCCTCCATTGGCCACCACCAGGTGCTGTGAAACAACAATCGCAGCAATACCACAGGAATAAGTGCACTCGAAATTTCTTAATGATGCGATAAGTAAATGCAAGAGCTAGGTAAGATCATAATACAGATCATGGCAACAACACGAGTCATATAAGAAGGTAGTACTTTAAAACAAGTAGTTGAGGGGGGAAGAAAGTAAAGAATCAAAACAAGAGTTGCTGTACATGTAAAATGTAATCAACCAAGCACTTTTTCCACGTCAACTACAGAGATCAACGCTACATCAAGGAAGCTAGCTTGCAGTTGGGTGTAGCAGTGACTAAATGTGTAATGGTGAAGCTGGCCCCTTTACATATCGTTGTTACCTGTGTTGGCTGTGTAACTGTGTTGATGCCCTCATGTTTGAGTAAAGTGTGACTAGCTTTTATTTGTTTTCGAAGAAGTTTCTTCTCCTCCTTGGTCTTTCTGACAGGTTTCACGTTCTCTGCGCTAGTGTCCATAGCGCAACTTCAAAATCCTTCCCCCGTGCAACAGACGGCTGTGCGAAATACTTCCTACGTAAATTATATGCCCATGCCGTCATGTAAACGAATGTGACACACTTGTAGTTTGTGTGTGTGTGTCAGCTGTCCTAAATAAAGTTTCGTTTGTCTTTCTTAAATGTGTGAGCTTGAATCATTGTTTTCCAGTCTGAAACAGACCTATAACAGTACAAATGTTATTATTATATTATTATGTAGTCTATAACAAATATAATTTATTGCCATTTATAATTACTGCTCCAACTCTATTATAAGGGGCCCAACAACAATAACTATATATTACTATTATATTACTTAAGCCAAGCATCTTATCTATTACAAGTGTCCAATGAAGAGCAGTTTATATAAACAGTTAATATTCAAATCATGTCACTGTCAAACAATTTAGTTGTTAATAATAATAGTAATAATAATAGGGGCAGGGCTCCATATTTCACCCCACCCCTAATCCTGGGTATTGGGTTGTTTATTAGCTGATGTTTCTTAATAACTCACCTAGATTTGACATTATGAACTAGGATTTATTATAGGAAGATTTTGAGGGTGGGACAGGGGGGCCTTTGGAGACAATATTAATGTTATTATTGGGGAGGGGGGTGTCTCCTAACTCAATGCACCAGTGCATACATCTATCTATTGTGTTAGCCAGGCTGTCTAAACTGGTCTATAGGGAGCAACTGCTCAGATGGACAAGTTTGATGCTACTGTACTGAGACTGGCTTGCACCCATCAAGCCAACTACCACTTGTCCCCACACCACAGAGGTCCCAGAGGTCAGAAAAAAAGTAATGCTCAATATGTTCAGCTGAGAGGTATGGACGCCAGGGAGGGATCAGAGATCTGAGATCAGTCCTCCAGAGATGAGTCCTCTAGGAGCTGGTGGTAGAGAGCAAGCCCAGGTTGGATTATTACCCCCATGTATAAAAGCGACATGACCCCACATCACAGGCAGTAGAGGTATCCCATGGTTATTTTATAATGTCAAACCAACTGCCCTCCCAAGAGAGACTTAATTTTGAATGCTTGAGTTAGTGAGGACAGTTGACAAGCCTGGCAGAAGCTATCATGCACCATGTCATCATTTCCTGCTGTGTGTATTTGTCCTACATGGATGTGTGTTGAAAAATGTCAATGCCAATTCTGTACTCAATGTTTTACTAAGTAATAATGTTTCATTTTTATCAGTTAATGTTTATTTGTATTTGTTGTGAGAAGATGAATGCTGTTCTGTAATGTCTCTCTGGGTTACCATGTCTATTTCCCCATCAAGATCTAATTTCCCCAGCTTATGTAACACAGTCTGCCTGAATGTTCCTGTATGCCTTAGTGTGGTAACAAAGCATCAAAGACTCTAGGACTGAGGACTGACTCTCGTCCAATGCCTACAGTATTGCACTCAACACTCCCTATCCCAAGGACAATGGGTGGACTAGCAGCTCTCCCAAACTGGATATTATATACCCCTACTGTCCCATAGGGAGCTCGGGCCACCTGTTCTCTCTCCCATTCGCTATCGTCTTTCTCCTGGAGCCATCCTGGTATTCTCGGCGCATTCTGGCCTCCATCCAGAGGCATTCCTCTTCAGCATCCCGTCTGCTCTGTGCTTACCTACAAAAAATTCTTTCCCCGTGATAGCTGGGCCATTTTCATGTGTAATTATGTCTGTGTTTATTCCTCCTGTTTAAGTCATTTACTGTTTATACTTGGAAACTGTTCGTAATCCTTTCCGGGCCTAAATGACAAGGTTAGTTATGCTAGTCATGTTGCACTAATGCTCAACCCAAGATGATACCAACAGAAACTGGAAAGGTGTTTATTCTGATAATGGTCATACAAGCTTATCACGGCTACTTATTTTTTCTCATATGTACTAGATGGAAGGTGGGACATTTGTTGCTCATTGGCTAATATTTTTCATTGACAGCTTTTGAAAGCATGCAATAAGCACAAACCCAACAGAACAACATAACCAGAACAGAAACAGAAATGGAAGTCAGGAATACATGTCATTCATGATTTTCCACTGTGCACATTTTTTTGTTCAGGGAAATAAAGCCATTGAGGATTGATGCAACTGTATAATAATAATAATAATAATAATAATAATAATAATAATAATAATAATAATAATAATAATAATAATAATAATACCCTTTACTTGTATAGCACAATTCGTACACAAGATGCAGCTCAAAGTGCTTTACAGTTTGGCAAGGTCACAACAAGACAACATTTCTTGCAGTCCAGTGGCACTGGAGCAGTTGAACACTGCTGTATATGCCGGTATGGGAGACCAACTTGAACATGTAGCTCAAATGGGAGCAGCCAGGCTTACACCAAAGTTGCGAAGGCCACGAGGGAGAGGCTCCAGCGTTTTCATCACCCTCCTAATTCCCTCGTCTGCCACTGGCGCTGCCCACCAGACGCACCCTAGGCTAACCTGGGCCCTGTGTATGTTTCAAGCCCCACATCTCTCGGGACTCAATTAATGCACGTCTGTGTGTGCGGTAGTACCCCTGCCGCCTGGGACAGACACTAACCCCGCTAACCCTGCGGTGAAGGCCCTGGCCCCCTCCGCTGCAGCAAAGAGGAGACTCAGAGGAGATCTGTGGAGTTTTGTGCCAAAAGCCCCATGGCCTCTCCCTCACCTGTCCGTGAACATCACACATGGGCCCAGCCCTGGCAACGAGGCTGACGTGTTCCGTGCTCTCAGTGCCAAGCCGAGGCAGTTAAACAGCTGGCAGGCCTGCAGGGGCTGTTGTTGATTATAGAATAGCCAGGTTACCTGGGAAACATTGCTTTGGAGGTCACCACAATTGGTCACTAGAGCAAGGCTCTGCCGTCCATGCCAGTGGTCTTGTCATGTATGTTTAGGCACAGGGCATGTTGACTCTTGTCAGAAGCTCAGCTGTTTGTCGTGTTTTTCAGATCCTGAAACAAAGTGCTTTCGTTTCAGTGTGTTCAGAAAGGCACCATTTCATTGCATTGCATTTATTGGCCATAACCAGAAATACAGACTTACAATGTGTGTAGTTGATTTGGATTTAAAAGGCTGCATAGCCCTTATCCCCAAGGCTAGGTGAGCATTTTAGTTTTCCATTCATGCCTGTTCTTCCTCAACCATACTTCCAGTAAGTGTTGCTATGACACAAATGTCACCTAAGGTGTTGGCACTCCAGTGGAATATGTGCACATTTTAATTGCCCTTGGCTGTGGAAACCAGAGCCTTGCTTTTGAAATAGTGACTCTGATCTCTTCCTCTCTCTGGAGACATACTTGTGAGAACTCACTCAGATCATTCTAACATTAGCTGTGGGTGTCAAGGGCTAGCTATGGGCAGAAAGCCAAAAGGATACGTACAACCCATATTTCTAATAACAACATCTTAATTTGTGAATGTTGTGAATTCTGTGGGGATAATATTAAGGCAATGCCATATGATAATTCTACCAGTGGGACACTTTCTCACTGTGTGATGGGTGTAATCATTCTTTGCTCTATGCATAGCTGGACATAAGATGTCTGTGTTGACACTTTGCCCTCTCTTCATATGATCAACCTTGCCATTTTGTTCAGCTGCATGATTACTATATTATGATAGATATAATTTGTGTTTCCATAGACACTGTGTGATGTTCATTCTCTTCGCACGCCACCCACTTACAATTAAGGAGTCCACAGGAAAACCTGCATAGTAACAAAATCACATTTTTCAAGTTACTCCCCCTATCGGTAGTTGCATTGAAACCTCAGCATCAAACCTCAAAAGCAACCCTATGAATAAACGCCACAGTCTCAAACTAGAAGCATTTTAAATAGCATTTACTTATGAAATTAACTCAAAAAACAAAATTACATTTTTTCAGTTTCTGCATTTTGTGACCATGCCTGTTTTCCCATGCACTCCCCAATTGATATTTCTTTGCAAATGCAATTATTTACATATTGCTATTCTATGTCGATTTATTGACATTGTGTGAAGTGTTTTGAAGTTGGTCCTCTAAACTGAATGCAAAAAGTTTGAAGCTTACAGTAATATCTCAGAACTGCCCAGACTGCCAAAAAAGTTCTTTAATTCCAAGGGGACAAAGCATACTCTGGCTGTTGGTGTATTCTGTCAATACTGTTGTTTATGCCACATTTTAGTTTGTCCAATGTTGCCCTACTTTGCATCTAGCACTCTCATCACATGAAAACCAAAATGTCACAAGAGGGGCTACCCACATCAGCATGTCGTATAATATATCACTATCTGATTGGGAGTATTATTAGATGGGTTCGGTATTAGATCGGCATCTGCTGCTGTTATTGTAGGTATTGGAGGTGAGAATAAACCAGAACAGTTGCATCATGTGCCTGGGGGAGGTACTGTTTTGGTCCTTTCTCCTTCATGTGACCGAATGCTGGGCATAGATGTGGACTAGGGTGAGGATGATAGGAAGAAAGGACGACACCAAGGAACTTGTTAGCGAGTATTCTGGGCTTTGTTTATGGCATTGTCAGGGTGTTGCCAAGCAAACTTTAAATGACCCAGTGAAAAATCCCCGTCTGAGCACCCTGGAGGTGAGAGCGTTGAAATTGCCATGGCGATCCTCTCATTACAATATTAAATGGGTATTAACAGCAAATTTATCAAGCCTATCTGCACTTGGCTGTCACATCCAAATGCCAACCCATATCCAGACCATGCACCCTTGTCTAACATCTCTACCATGATGAGTTTGGTTGGAAATGTACAGTGTAGGGCAGAAGTGGATACTATAGCCTTAATGACATACCATACCTGCTAAGCAGCAGTTCTGAAATGAAGGGAAGCCTGTGTTGAACTAAGAGGAATTTTCGGCATCTCTCCCTGATGTGTCCGTATGAAAATAGCGCTGTAAAGAAGAACTGACTCACATGCATACATTCATCTGCCACATCACAGAATGACATCACACAATGACCCGAACAGCTCTAAGCCACAAAACAATGAACACCAGTTTAAAAATAACTCATATGCATTGACCGTGCAAGAGCAGGAATCCAGCTATCTACTGTATGTCAAATTCCACCAGGATGGCTCCATCCGTGAGACTCCCTTATGCCGAAAATCTAGGAGCTAAGCCCCCCACCCCACGGCGCACCACCCACAAGCCCTCACTCATCCCTTCAGCGTCTTTCCTGGGGTTTGGGGGGCTATCTCGAAGGTGGGCTTAAATACCTCCCGTATAGCATCACGAAATGCCACTGTCATCTTTCGGACGGGGCGGTGCCCTGGCCCCTAGCTACTTTAGAGGGATAGGGGGGTGTGCCCGTGTACCACACAGTACCCTTTTGTTGTCCGAGAGAGTGGGAGACAGAGAGAAAGAGAGAGAGAGAGGAGGACTATAGTCTTCACTGAAACCATCAGCTCTGATGTCCCACACACTCCAGGAGTGCTATCTTGACATATTGGCCAGGTGAGAGTTGCACTGCATTAACTTTAGTTTCAACTGATCCTAACTACTCTTTGTCATTAGGGTATTTCTCTTAAGTAGGATATTGCACTCAGGATTTTTTTTGTCAAGTGATTTATGAGTTATATAGACACTTTTGGCAGAGACAGATATCCTGGTACCAAAAAGTAATGTTCCTGCCTTAAATGTCCTCCAGGCAATTCACTGAATCATGTGATCCTAGTTTGCATAACTCTTCAGACCTAATTAGTGAAAACACCTGTGTTAGGCGTACTGGTTTAGTGTAGTAGCAATTAGTGTAGATCTTAAAAACAAAACTCAAAATCAAGAATGTCAACACACATGTGATGTGATGTGGAAGTTTGCCTGTAGCTGCTCAGTCTCCTGTGACCTTTGTTTTAATGTGGTTGTGGTGGGCTCAGCCTTACAGCTTGTTGGTGCTTGCAACAGTGTTTATGTGAATGTGATTGAGGCCAACAAGCTGTCAATGCAAAGGGATTGTTTGTGGGGAGGGGTACAGTTGTGCGTCCTGCGGCTCAGATCCTGAATTAATCCACGGGGTCTGTGTGTATTTATAACAACAGAATGTGATATGAGAGCCTTTAACCCTTCGGTCAGGCAACATGCCCCGAGCTGTGTTGCTTCATGACATGCTCTCAGGGGATAATAATACTGAGGTGCTCTACAGAACATAAACAAATACTTAGTGAAACTTCAGAGGAGGAAGGTCATGGAATAACTCTCAAAATCCTTTTATGGGAAGGTATGTTTTTATTGTCATGGAAGGGGGTTTGTCAACTATTTGTCAACTCAATTTGGTTTGCAAATGTAAAAACTTGTACAGCTATTTGTGCCAACTATCAACTATTTTTCAATAGAGTTCAAGGAAAGAATGGCAATCTTCTGCTAGGCTACTAAATATGTTTATGAGGTGCTGCTTAATGATTCAGAATTTCTCTGTGTTTGGCCTACTTTAGATACTGCTGAGGTCGTTGATAAGCCTAACCTGCAAGCGCGAGGCTCCCACAGTGGTGCAGCTGCTGGACATCCATCTCCACCATCTTGTGAGAACTCCAGAACATCCTCCTCCTCCATCCTCCCCCTCCTGAACAGAATGGATCGTTCCGCACAGGAGCTCTTCCTGAACTTCATGATTGTCTTCATCACAGTAATGCTGATGTGGCTTCTGGTGAAGTCGTACCAAGAGTGAGCAGTGATGGGGCGATTAGAGAGGGGTGAGGGGACGGGTGGGGCTCTCTGAGTTTGAGGCTCTCGAAATGAGGTCAGAGCCTGATTGCAGTTGGGAGCCGCCAGAGGCAGACCACATCATCAAAGGAGAAAGCTCTAAGGTCCTCAATCAATGTTTCTTTTTTCTTTTCTATGGCATAAGTTCAGTTTTAAATGTAATATTTCAGGCTGCTCTTAAACATGAATAGCTAAGCATCAAACATGTCATAGGACTAAAAATAGTGTAGGGCTAAATGTAATGTCTATTTGTGTTGTCTATTTGCATGCAGTTATGTAGTTACCTTACATTTTCTTCTCTTTATTTTGTCATCGTTTGTTCTTACAAATCCTGCTATAATATGTTATTGTGTGTTTACACTGTCAAACAACCACCTCTGTTGACATTTGACTGATTGTAGTCATTGCCAATGTCTGGATGGCATGTAGCAAGCTATTTAAAACTATAAAATGACTATGATCACAATGCCTGTCTCTGCATTTACTGAATTATACCAATGTCAAACAATGTCACTACACTGCATTACAGTACATAATTGCATGTCATCACAGCTAGGCTAGGTGTTGGAGAGTTGGAGGAGAGAATACACGCCCTCTATGCCAAATGTAACACACTGTGTGTGTGGTACAATGATTAATGTATTATCTACGAGCTAGCTAGTTTAAAATTAAAAATGTAAGTTTTGTTAAACAAGGACAACGTTTCATTGTTAATTAAAATATACTTTAAGACCCTTGATGGCACATTAACCTCAAACAAATTTGACCTTCCATTTATGAGCCATTCCTTACAAAGAACATTATCATCATTAGGCAAGTGAGCATAAGGTGTGTGGTTAAACAAAGACAGATTTAGATATTAATATCTAAAGAATCAAAAGCAGCCAGAGGTTGGTGAGTTTAATCTGACACTCAGAATTGTTTCTGTGCTTTATTGCATTTGTGCAAAACAGCATTTTGAAAATAAATAGGCGGGTGCATTTTGGAGAGCATGATTTGAAGGAAAGTGTTGGCTTATCGTTTTTAATGTAATCTTATCATAGGACTGTTATACAGACTATGGGATTCATATGATATTAACTTTTATATTCTCTTCATGGTTGAACCATTACAGACTAACAGCCAGGTGTGACATGTTAGTATTTGGTGAGATGGTTAGTAGGCCAAAGGCATTCATACACTTAGGCACTGTGGACACTACGGCCATGGACTGTGCAATGGCTACAAAGACAGAAGCATAGCAAAGGGGCTAGCCATCAGCTGGCAGCTAAACATCACTTTTTTTAGGGACAACACACAAGGATAACTCGCTGACATCAACATTTGTGCATCAATGACGTACAGTCTAGCTGAGGGGGAGTACATACATAGTATGAGAAAATGGACAATGAGCAGCAACCGAATGGATGTGGAGAGGACAACGTAAAAAGCAAAAGATTTTTGGTTGGTGATCAATAATCAATGAAGTTCTCCAGCTTGGATGTGTTAAACTCTGATTCCTTCATGAACAGTCCTGTCAAGAAGGAACTTGTACACCTATAGCTGTAAAGATGTAAAGATATCTAAAGTTGAATCCATCAAAAACACACAAAAGATTGCAAAGTACTACCCGGTAATGTGCATAATGTGCACTAATGAAGGTCTAAGGGCTAAAAATGTTATGCACATTACTTAGCACTTTGCTCTTTGTTTTTCTTTTTGATGGATTATACTTCTGATATCTTCTGATAGGCCATCGGCAACTATAGGTGCGTGGAACCAAAGCACCTCGTTGGCCAACGCAGGGCTTAAGTTGTCAGTGCGATGCCCTTCATTGTTCAAGAATGTGTAAAAGCAATGCTGCCATGCAAAGGCAAAAGACCGTAACTTCAATTTTGGACAAAAATGTGTTAATGTCATTTTTGGAACAGCAGACATCAGTTTAATCATGTGTCTAAATATCAATTTAGTCAATTTAGTTGTTTTAAGGGAAAAATAAAATGTCTGACGGTAAGCTGAAAACACAAGCAAGCAGAATTTTTTTTTCTATAAGTAATTTTCTCAGTTTCACACTCTGGTGAGTTAAGGTCTTTTGCCTTTGTAGGGCAGAATATGTCTCTATGGCTCCTCTGGGTGTAAAGCACAGGATCAGGCAGGATACTGTATAAGCCTCCACAGGAGGGCCTGGCGCTACGCATGACAGATGACAACATGGACATGCCTATTAACTAACCATGACTGTTGTTACAAGTGCCATATGAAATGCAGAAAAACACTGTATTTGTGACTGTAAAAAATGATAATGATAAGCTATAGCAAAACATTACAAAACATAAAAAAGTGAAATGCTGATAATAAACAATTAGTCAGTTAAGTAAATATCTATGAATAGTATGATTCTAAAGTATAAGACACATGAAAATAGCATATTTTCCTCAGTGATGCCATCATATGGAGGGGTAGAGGGGGGGGGGGGTTGTAAGTGCAGCATTTTCATCCCTGCAGTGGCTCTCGACAGACAGACGGACGGACAGACAGACTTCATGTCATGTCCAACGAGTCGTCGACCCTCCAGGGGTCCCTGTAGCGGTTGAAGCTGACCACCTGGCAGTGGAACTCGGTGAGTGCACGCGGCATTGGCGCCACTTCCTCCCACTCAGAGCGCCCGCTGTGGTACACCTGCACCTCATCCGTGATCTCGTCGGGAGAGTAGTCCCCGCCCAGGATATAGATCTTGTCCCTGACGCCGATGGCGCCTGCATTGAAGCCAGCGCACTCGAACGAGCCCTCTCCCTTCCACACGCACGTCTCCGGGCAGAAGCTGTACACCTTGTAGGTGGACAGGTCACACAGGTAGAGCGTCTCGTTCACGGGGACCGCTTTGACCAGCGTGGCGTGGAAGAACTGACCAAACTCGGCCACCAGCTGGCTCCACTGGTCGTTGGCAGCGTCGTAGCGGAAGAAGCAGTCCAGCGAAGGGTTGAACACGTCGGCGATCTCCACCTCAGAGCCCAGCGTGTAAATGACACTGCCACACGCGCTGGCCTCTGGGAAGTAGATGCCGCGGGGCAACGCGCTGACCGTTCGCCAGTGCCGCTTCAGCGGGTCGTAGTACTCCACGTCCAGCAGGCTGCGGATCCCGCGCGGCCCTCGGGTCTTGCCGCCGATCACGTAGACGCGGTTAAGCGCCGTGACGGACACGTGCATGGTGCGTGGCCTCTGCATGGGCGGCGCGGCGCTGAAGCTGTCGGCCACCGGGCAGTAGCACCACGTCTCCTCCGTGGCCTCGTGGTGCGGCTCCGCGATGTGCAGCCGCACGGTGCGACAGCAGTTGCCGTGGCAGCCGCCCGTCACGAAGAACTTCTCGCCGAAGCTGGCCAGGCTGGAGCCCGGCATGTCGGCCAGACACGCGGCCTGCTGAGGGAGCTCGCGCCACTGGTCCGTGTTCATGTTGTAGCAGAACGCGTGGCGGATCTCGCCATTCTCCTCCGTCTTGTGCACGTAGATGTAGCTCTCGGTGGTGGACGGTCTGGCGTCGGGGAAGAACCCGCTGAACTCCCTCAGCTTGCCCTGGGCATCTCCCAAGAGCCTGGCGCTCTCCCCGTCCCCCAGCAGCGGGCCCTCAGAGCGCCCCACCTCCTCCAGGACAGCAGGGGGCAGCTGGTGGAGCCTGACGTGAGCCAGCAGGTCTGGCAGCAGCTCCTGTCGGCCCTCCAGGTCGTGTTTGGTCCACAGCAGCAGTGCCCGCAGCACGCTCTCCTCGTCGGGCACGTTGAGGGCGTCAGCGGCCAGGCAGGTGTGCAGCACTGAGGCAGGCATGTCCAAGAAGTCGGGGGTGCCGCTGAGCGTGTGAAAGCTCTGCGTAATGAACTCGGTGGCACGGCACAGGAGGCGGGAGGAGCCATAGCCCTCAGCGACAGCCAGCAGCTGCAGGCAGTTGGAGAGGTCCAGGGACTGGATGAGGAAGTCGCTGCAGGCTTTGGAGAGGATGTGCACCTGCAGGAAGGAGGAGAGCTGGAAGAGCATGTCTACGCTGTCTTCTGTGATCTCCGTCTCGCCTGTGTAAGCAAAGTCCAGGAATGTCTTGACTGCATGGGACGAGAGGTTGCTTATGGTGACAGTGCCGTCATCTCTCTCCCTCATGTTCACCTCAAACATGGCCCTGTGTGAGAGACGGAGGATGAAACGAGGTGTATAAGAAAAAGAAGAAATTCATAATGTCCTATGCACACATTCCAATGATACGTAATAAGATAATAATAAGTTTTTTTATACAGAGAGAGTAGTTGAAAGTGCTTAACAAGTAGTAAAAAAATGAACACAAGACAAATTGTGTTACAGTTATCAGAGAGTTTGAGTCAGGGGGTTTTCGAAGCTCAGCCCAGGGCGGCCCCTGGAGCGTGGACAAATTGCAGGTTAAACAGTGATTAATCTTGGGCCAAATCACATCAAAGCAGTAAATCATGTCAATGTACACATGGGTGTATTTAGACATTCTATGAATCCTATTTGGATATGTAACTAAATTAACTACATTAACTGTCCCTCATTAATAAAGTACAGAAATGTCTTATCAGCATAGTAGCCCCAGGAGCAGCTGACTGACCTGAAGAAGTCGCTGCAGGCTGCCAACACACAGCGGTGGCAGGGGAAGATCTCCTCCTTAACCGTGATGCTAAAGTCAAACAGCAGGCCCCTCTCCCTGAAGCCCCTCAGCACACTCAGGATCTGCTGGCCGTGCGCCTCCGACACCACCACCATGGAGCGCCGCTCCGAGACCCCGTTGCAGAAAGGCCCAGGGCGGAGGGGGCTTCCCCAGCCAGAAGTCCCGTTACACCGCCCAGCCGCCATGGCTCCAGGGTCTGGGATGGGGAGACGGAGGGGGCAGTGAGTTTGACTGCAGGAGTGAGTGGGCAGAAACATACAGGGAGGGGCCAGGCTGTTTCGGGACATGCCATGCAGCGTCTCTGCTCCAACATCTCTTGTGAATATGCAGGTAATTCAGAGCAAAACGATATTTTAAACACTAGCACTAGATAGATAACATATATTGAAAATACTGGTATGAATGCATAAATTGCTCAATCAAACGTGAAACATGTGTCTTGTTTCCAGTATTTCCTCGCACTGCATTTATTTTTTACACTTTTAGAGTGGGTTTGCGAGTACCCAATACATATTGAATTATTTAAGTCATGCAAAAAACGTGCAACTAGCTTGTAGTTTTAGTAATACCTGGAATCCTCAAGCAATCACCGTTGCGTTCGTGTTCTGCATTCTGAGGCAAAATAAGGTTACGGAGTCACGTTTTCACACAGGAAAACCTGGAATGACAAACACAGCTTGCGATGCCCAAAGCTCTAAATTGCCTAGCTTATTTAACCGCGACTCTGCCCAGGTTGGTGCAGTGCATTAACCGTTGCCAACAAAAGTGAGTCGAAGCTCAGAAGTCAGTCCCCTGTAGTAAATTATTTATTGCATCCTAACAGTAAAGGACCTTGTCGTCTCGGCATCTAGCATTTAGTGCAACTTCGATGACATAAGGTCATTTTGAATAAAAATGAGCACTTAGTCCTTAGTGCACAGGAAGTGAGTTTTGGCCTAGGACAAATAACAAACTACCAAATATGCAGAGTGCAGTTAGCAGAGATTGTAACGTTTAGCTGCCGTCATTGCAATGTACTCACGGTTTCAGCACCCTGGACAGCAGTTGCTCCGCCTTTACAAGACTGAACCGGAAAAGACAAGCGCATGCGCATTAGTAGTGGGAGTAAACCGTGCCCAGGATGTGACATCACGCGTCGAAACAAGTCTTTCCCGAACGACAGGGGTTGTCCCTCCCACCATGTCAAATGTTTTTGCCAAGTGATGCCTAACTCACACTGTTTTCTGTTAAAGTATAGTTAAGTAAGGGTTAGGGTTTTTTTTAAGGGTTTGGGGGTCTGTTTAATTAGTTAACCTATAATTACATGTACAAGACCAAAACACTTAGGCTACACTTCACAGATAATTCCTTTATTTGAAATGAAAAGCACAACATAACATGACTGTAATGAATCCCATAAGAGACTGATGACAGGTAAAGGAGTTGCACCAGAAATACCTTGTGCAAATCATCTTTTAGACAGCAAGCTTTTGCTATAAATCTATGCAGCAATATATTTTGCAAAATTACAGGACCCTAAAGTAATAAATATTCTATTAAATTCACCGTCTGTGTGTGAGTACAAGTGTATGTGTTTGTATGTATATGCAAGTGTGTGTGTGTGCGTGTGTGTGTGTGTGTCAAGTCCTGGAGGTTGAAAGAAAACAAGAATAACTGACATTTGCTGAGGGATTAGCATGCTACAAAAGCTAAATATCAAGCAGTATTTTAGTGGTTGCCACTCAAAAATAAGCTTTACAACACTCTCCAAGGAGAAGCGATTACAACAGATATATCAGATAAATAACTCTATTTCTATAGTTTACCATCAAAGAAGTCATCGTGAAAGTTTACAAAGCATCATTCTGATTCTGTGTTAATTATCATATTAAGTAGGCCTAGTATGCACACATCCCCCTTTTGGACAGACCTGTAAGTGAGTTTTCATAAAAATTAAATACATTAAATCCATTAGCATGAAAAGCACCAAAAAATAAACAATCATGGTAGGTGAGACAATCCTCAAAAAATTTAAACTTAGCAAAAAATTACATAGCAATGTGAGCATTCATTACTTTTTTCCACAATCATAAAAAGCAAGACAATCATTAGACAAGCCATTGCAATGAAAATGTCTGAGTTAGTGTTATTGATTTTTATATGTGGACACAGCAAATAAATAAATAAATGATTATTGTTTAAATATCCACTGTTCATTAATCATCAACCACAGACCACTTTATAAGGTTAAAATAAGCACAATAACTCCAATAAGGGAATCTTAAGGGAAGTCGTACTAAATATCTATTTAGCGTTACTATACGACTCAAGACCTCTTGTGTAGAAGTGCTATGCAAAGGCCTGGGCTTTTCCAAGAGCCCATAAAGAACAATGATTTGTTTTTAGCCAATATGGAGACACATTCAGAGCTGAAAAATGTACTCTACTCCACACACTGGACATTCCACGATTATGTGCTGGAGAATACATAGGCTGCAGAGAGACAAGAGGCTGTTTGACCCCCTCTACTATCGGTTTGAGCTGGTATGTTCGTTAGTTTTGCTGTTGATGATCGTAAGAATCTGGTCTGTAGGAGACAGTGGCCAACACCATAGGAGATGACACATATAGTGATTACCAGCATGCACTGAGATGATGACATTTTGGCACAAGCATTTGGCAGTGATGAGAACGGGGGAGGGGTGGGTGGGGGGAAGGGGGAATGGGCACGACAGGATCACAGGTTGATGAGGTGGAGGTCGGAGGCGGGGGAGTGAGGGCACAGCGCCATGTTGGGGTTCTTCAGCTGCTTGTTCACCCTGCGCAGGAACTTCTCACGGATGCGGTTGAACTCCATGATATCACACGGGTTTTCGCTGATCCAGAACTTATGGAACTCCTGCATGAGGTAACCTATAAAGGCAGAGCGAGAAAGCCCAAGGACATGGTACAGAAGTACAGTACATAGTATGTGAACAATCAGTGTAAATGACGCAGATAAATCAGTAATGCTGATGTTATATGAGGAAAAGGGAGAGATCAAGGTTAAAGACATATATAGAGTTAAATTAATTAGAGAAAGAAAGAAAGAAAGAAAGAAAGAAAGAAAGAGAGGGAGGCAGAGGCACTCACAGAAGGTCTGCTGGAAGTGTGCAAGGCTGGGCATCTCTGGTGCCACATTGTAGATGTGGGTCTTCAGGGCGCCGCTCACCAGCAGAGAGTACACCAGCTCCGTGATGTTGATGCCCACGATGGCAAACGAGAACCTATTGGACAAACACCAGGTCACATGATCGATTCATGAACTAATATATACTGTAAAATCTTAACTACTGTAAACTACTGTACTGTAACAATTTACTGTAAACTTAACACAGATCATGGTCATTTGAAATCTTTAACCACATTAAAAGATATTCTTGTGTATTCCCTTTTATGCAAAGTCATATGAGTATGTGTTTCCAAGGTGATATTGGATTGTGACCAAAACAATAATGCAATAAAATTTAAAATATTGTAAAGCATTGTGCCCCTCTGGAGAAATATTCTAACTGTGCTACTGTTTTTAGTGAAATCAGTATTGCAATTTAACATGTTTATCTGCAAGAAACATTTTATTATTACTATTACTATTATTACTACTATTATAATAATACTTAATTAATTAATACCTAAAGTTCTGATATAATATGGCATCTTTAATACGCATCATTAGTCTTACATATACACTGCATTTTTACAGGAGAATGTGGCATACTGATTTCACAAAAAGTATTTTTCTTCAAATAGAATGAAACTCCAACTATAATTTTTAGCGCAGAAGGGGAGTGGACAAAAAGGTTAATAGTGTAGATACCTATCATTTCAATTAAATTTAAATTCATAAAGCTATGTCCTCGACTCCTAGACTAAAAAAAAGTGAATGAATTTTGCTTCAGTCAGGATCAAGTATTTCATTAGTCATGATTCCTTTTAGGGAGATGCTAATGGTGTGTGTGTGTGTGTGTGCGGCTGTGTCAGACATATGTGTGATAGAGAGAGACAATGTGTGTGTGTCTCCACTAGAGACAGTCTGAAGAAAAAGAAGTAGCTGACAGGCATGACTCAGCACCTTACTTCTGCTTTCTGCCTCTCTCTCCTATGCTCTCTCTCTCTCTCTGTATCTCTCTTTCATGCTCTCTCTCTTCCTCTCTCTTTCTCTCTGTATCTCTCTTTCTTTCTTTCTCTCTGTAAGGCTCTGTCCTTTTTTATCTCATGCTCTTTCTCCTCTCCTCATGCTCTTTTACTTTTTTATACTCTTTCGCTCCCTCTGTGTCTCTGTCTCTCTTTCTTTCGCTCCCTCTGTGTCTCTGTCTCTCTTTCTTTCTCCAGCTGCTTTTAGTGCAGCTGTGAAGCGGGTGGAGCATGTTTGAACATTCGTGTCAGGGGCTGCCTCCTTACCCGATGGCTTTGTCAAAACTGTGTTTCTCCCACTCCGCCTTGCTCATCTTGCTGAGTCGGTACGCAGCACACAGAAAGACAAGATAATCAGATCTGAATCACATTCCCTTACTTTCAGTAGAGCAAACACAAGAAATCAGGCATTGTTTCAAAGACAACGGAGTGGCAGACATTATTGAAAAATGTTAATGTGGGGAAATCTGTGTTTGTCCCAAAAAAAAGAGATAAAAAAATAACTGAGTGAGTCGAGCATAATGATTGTGTGCTGCGTGAGTGACAGAGAGAAGATGTATTACCTGAGGTGTGCGCAGGAGGGAGAGGTCCTGAGTGTGTCATGGTGGTGATGATGAGGCAAATAAAATATGTGGGGTGAGAGAGGAGGGGGTGAAAAGAAGGGCGCCACAAAAGGGACGCGCGGTGAGGGCAAAGTGATGGTCTCTGTTAAATGACAGGCAAAAAAAGCAGCGGCAAACAAGTAAACCAAAAGTGACACAGGCAGATGTTATTGCTCGCTGTAAGTGAATAAGGCTTAGGCAACACAAGAGAGTGAACAAATCATTTGTTATGGTATTGCAACATAACCAAAGCAAAAGTGTGTGTAAGCATCTCACTCTAGGAAATGTAATGAAGCATTGGAGCAGTTTAGATGAATAATTTGTGAAATGATGGTATGTGGTATGATAGCATGTATTACATGGTGTGTGTGTGTGTGTGTGTGCGTGTGTGTGTGTGTGTGTGTGTGTGTGTGTGTGTTTGTTTCTGTCTTTAGGTGCATATTTTTTTACAATCCCCACCTGTGTTTGGGTTGTTGAGAATCATGAAGCACTTGCATTGCTGTGGCCTTGTCATGCTCTGCAAAATACCTAAAGCCAGAAAAAGTAATAAAAAGTAATAAGAAGAGGAAAACGAAGATGAAGAATACACATCACAAACACTTAACTATATTCAAAATAATGTATGAAAATCTAATAGTCTTTGTTTTCTTTCAAACAATGTGAAATTTAAAGCAGCATAAATAAAGATGATAAAATCTTACAGCAGATTATGCAGTCCCAGAAGTCCCATTCCTCTAAAGTCAGTCTTGGGGTCACTGCCTTGGAAACCGATGTCACTCCACTGTTTGGAGATGCGTCCAGTCAAGGGGACCTCTGGGCACAGCGACTTCCAAAGCTGAAGAGGGAAGAAAGAGGAGGGCCTCAATACATGTGGCCACAGAGGTGAGGGAACAACAAGCTTTCTAGCCACTATTTCATGACACTCCACTTTGTGTCCTGCCTAGCAACGCTCCTTGAATCGATGGAACCTACAATCTCCTGGGACCTTCTGCTGAGAGGTTTATTTTTTTAGAAGCATTTCCAAGGGCTGTTTTGTGCAGTGAAGCACTTTTTTTTTCAAAGTACTTCCTGTTTGTTGGTGAGACTTTTGGCTACGCGTCTGCCTGGCCTTTCTTTTCTCTCTCACTTTCTTACTTTTTTTGTATTTGTCTGCATGGAAACACCAAACACATGCCATGTTGTCTAGGAAAGCCCACATATTACCATTTAATTAAAATGTTAAGTTAGTTCTAATATACAGCATTTCATACACTGGCCAAGTTACGAATCATAATGTCTGCCTATAATAAACTGTGCTTGATAATGTGCTTCATCAAGAAACCGTCCATGTGTAGCACTTGAGGATTTTGCAGCTGTTAAGCTTGGCTGCCTCTACGCTGAATAAGTCTTGCATAATTTGGAGCCATGCTTTGGGTCTGTCTTGTAGTAATATAAAGTTGGCTACAGTTGAGCACTGTCCACACAGTATGCCATAGGCATATGGCATGTTCCAATAGAGTTATAGCCTACCTTGTTAAAGATGCCTTTTACTTTGTAAAAATCTGTAATTAACTGTTAACCCCAAGTAATTAGCCTCTATCATACTGGAGAGATGGTGTCAAGCACTTCTCAAGCATCTATTCAAGCGTCATTAAGTGCCTCATTTCTTTTCTTTGCAAGCCAAACACTCACACTTAGACCAGTCCATCTATTGCATATGTACAGCAATTTTCCACCACCTGTGTCCTTTTGATCATTTTGGTCTGTCCCTTTGTTAGGTCAGTCTCTTTGAACGTCTGCTTAAGTGTTTCTTTAAAAGACATTGTATTTATTCATTCAACTGCTTATAGCAAAATTACCTCCATATTTGTTCATAGTCATTGGGATCCTGCTTATCGCAATATATAAGAGTTTGTGTGCCTGTGGGTGTGGGACAGACATCCAGATATTGCAAGTGTGGTATTCTGTCCACAGAGAGTGGGGGTGGTTAAGAAAGTCTTCATTCACCTGGTTATGACTCATTTAAGCATCTACCAACTTATAAAGATGATTAATTAACTCTAAAAAGTTGCATAGTGCTGCTTTAATAGTTCTGCTGTCTTCTCTAGGGACTCTCACACTTCTGTCTCTCTCTCTCACTCCAGAACTCCTTCACTGCTGATAATGAGACAGGTGTTTGGGTCCTGTTATAACCCCCCCCCCCCCCCCACCCCCTCTCTCTCTATCCAGTCCACACCAACTTTAAGAATGTGGTGCAACACCTTGGGTCCTTGCTGGAAAGCCTACATGTCAACAATAACTGACTGATATGTTTCTGAAAAAAATCTTTTCTTTTGAACCATTAGCAATTTAAAGGTCCTTTATAGTCATGTAGCCAAAAGAAGTCCAGTATATCGCCCTCTTACTACAAAACTGGTCTGCAGCCATATCAACCTTATGATAAAAGTGGTTTTCTAAAGACATTTTAACCTTTTAAATTTGGTGATTTAGGATTAGTTAACATATTGCTACACCAAAGGGAAGGGGTGAGGTTGGCAAATAATAACCCTACAGTAAATATTCCATTTGAGGTCAACCCTTGCAATTCCATTTGAACAGGCACAATATGATTTTCCTTTAAATCCTTAGATATTTCTCTGTGTTCCCAAACGTTTGGCAGGTACCTCCTCATCTGTTTATCTGTGGCATTTATTTATTGACCCCTAAATGTAAGTTATGTGTTGATTCATCCTTACGGCCTGTTCCCAATCCTCTCCTCACCTTCAGAAGCATGTCCTCATGATTGTCGTTCTCGCAGTCGTACGGTTCTCTGCGCAGCTTCTCCACCTCGGCCACCAGGCCCCTGTAGCCGATGATCTGCAGCAGGCTAGCCTGCAGGGAGATGCCCAGCCTGAGGGAAGGAGAGGGGAACACCAGCCATGCTGTGAAACAACACCTACTGTGGAAAATAATGGACTGTTTGTATGGTAGACGTCAGTGACTTATTAATTCATGTCTGCTTTGCACCTGGTGCACAGTCCTTGCTCACATAATTATTAATGGCAGAGTTTTATCTGTCATTCAGAGTCCCATGCACTTGGACTTTGGTGGACTGGTAGTAAGATCAACAACATGAATCCTGCTTTGCCCACAGGTGAACACATAAACAGGTGAGCGCATGGTCAACGGATATTTAAACAATATTGTCTACAGTATAGACTACTTGAAGTATAGTCTAAAAATACGCCATGTGCTAAGACTTTGCAGCACTTAAATCTAGCCCTAAGTCTACTGACACTTTTAGTAAGTAACAAGCTTTTATTATATTTCTAGACATGACTACAGGATTACCACAGAAGCCCAGACTTACTGTAGGTTCACATCTGGGCTGATCTTCTTCAGATCCAAGATCTCATCCACAATCCTCTCCACGGCGTCTGGGCTGGCTGCCACCGCAGACTGCAGGACCTGAGGGAAACACAGACGAGTGTGAGAGAGCAAAGGAATCCCCCCGCCATCCTTACAAGAGCTGCTGCAGTGATTCATTGAAATTCACAATCCTTAGTCATCACACACGCACGCACGCACACACACACACACACACACACACACACGTACAGAATACAGCAAATAATGAAGGCTGCCATGGTAAAAATCAAATCCACCCACCTCATTTTTGGAGGACTTCAGAGAATGCTCTGTGAAGAGGAAACACAGAATAGTTCACTTGTCAGATAACTTCAGATAACAGACACTTGAAATAAGGATGCTTGTTAAGAAATATGTAACTTTGGAACTGAAAGGAGAGGGGCTTATTGTCAGAGAACATTTTTAAAATTTCTAAGTCGAAACTCTTCTAGGATCCTCTATAAATAGCTCAAAATGTTGTTTTATTCAAAGAGGTTTACGTATTCATCAACAGCCCCATGACACCTTTAGTGAATTAATGAGTCATTTTGTTATAAAATTAATTATTCTTTTCTCTCCTGTGGGAGTGTATGCTGCTCACCAATCTTAAGAGTCCTCTTGGCCCCTGGCTTGTGATTGTGACAAATGCGCTGGAGCTCACACCGGCCTGTGAGTTTTCTGGTCACAAACTTTAGGGTTCTCCAGAGAAACTTGCAGTACAGGAAAGTGAAGAACTGTGTCAGAGCTCTTGAAGAGAAAGTAAGAAACAGAGACAGAGAAAGAGAAAAAGAGGATATAGATAGATAGATAGATAGATAGATAGATAGATAGATAGATAGATAGAGAAAGACGGAGAGAGAGGGAGAAAGAGAAAGAAAGAGAGTGTGATTAATAATTGTCACAGGCAAAGTGATCAAATAATAAAAAAAAATCTTTCTGCTTTGTAAATAGGGCAGGAGACAAAAAAAGAACAACAAAAGTGCAGCATCCTGTAAGCTCATGTTGCAGGTGACTTGGGGCACTTGCACTGCAGAAAAGTGTGAATGCAACACGGGACAAGAACTGTAAGAGTGTTAATACAAACACGCCAGTGTCTCTCAGCTGGGATTTCAGCTTGAGCGGCGCTATGTTGTGGCTGGAAGAGGAAACATGAGCTGAGAGAAGAGGTGTGCGTGCTCCTCCAGAAATCAGGACATAAGAGGAGAATTAAAATGAGACACTCCACTGTAATCTAGTGCAGGGGTGACGGGGCACACAGAAATAGAAAACCCTGTGTGTGTGTGTGTGCTTGCATGTGTGAGATGTAGAGAGAGGAGAGAGTGTGAGTGAGAGAGAGAGGGGGGTGGTTAGATTAATTTATGTGGATCACGTTATTTTAGGGTGTTGTTTTTTTATTGCAATCTATTTGTTACACTGTAACATGAAGACACAAATGAGTTAATGCATACCGTCACAATCTCGTGCTATTGTAATATATGACATATGCAGACCACATTAATTCCGAACGCCTGGTGATTAATCATTTATTTTAACGCGAAGGCTACTCGCTCTGCTCGTTCTGTTAAAATACGCATTGTCTTTAAACTGTTTCTTTGGTGAGTCCGATTAGCTGATATGTGGATGCAACTGGGTGAATTTATCAATGGGTCACCCCCGTATGTTTTTGCTGGACTGCCCTTTCCTATAGTAACAATACAATCACTGGAAAATACCAAAAAGCAAACCACCATGAGAATTTGTTTCACCAAAAAACTGCTTACCTTAGAAAATGCTTCATTGTTGTCCTCTTTTTCGTTACACAAAGGTGGAAATATATCTAGAGGACAAGAAACCCAGAGAGTCACCCATCGACGGCATTAGATATCAATGATTTCTTACATAATTACATTCCACCATCAACACACCTTGAATGTCGAGACTACTAAATTACGTCTGTAATGCTATTCCTTCATCGAAATAAAACATACTCTGAGCAATACACATCAAACAGGTACTGGAATAATACTTGATGTGCGATCAACAGAAGTCACGTACATTACGGCTCTGCTGATGAAACCTTAATCAAGATTAATCATAGCAGTGAAAGGCACAGACGAGCAAATGTTTCAAACATGCACTGTCATTGACGGAGGAGATTTCTAGCGTGTATACACAACAGAAATATTTAAGCCTGGCATCATGCTTTACCTCGTGTTTGTTGTACAAAGGCGAAGGAAAATGGATTCCGCGGCGACTATGGGCATCTCCGTCGCACTGGCTCAAGCGCAGGTACCCGCTAGCCCTCCATGATACTCCAGCTAAACAACGCACTGTAGAAACATATGCAAGGAGGCGAATGCACACTTTTGTCCAGCAGGGGTAGTCTTTCTCAAGTAGATTGTTTTTTAACACAGTACAATCTGCACTAAGGACATTTACAATACACCAATGGTCACAAGAGAAATACCAAAGTATAGTACAGTGTAGTCAGTTAAACATACATACCATAGAAGATCCTCAGTTTTATACAGGAGTGTTTGAATGGCCCAGAATGAGGAACAGGGTTCCTGGTAATGTAAGGCATAATACCTGCGTGAAGTTTGCACCCCATGTGTTGAAAATATGAATACAAATATTTTGATTCGTGTGTGCATTGTTTGTGCACGATTGTGCAAGCAAAATTAACATTTGTGCGCAAACCATCTTAATGATGTTTAACTTTTAACAGGTTGGTGACCTGAGGTCACTCAGCACCCCATCAAGATCCCAATGATTCAAAAATGGTCGGAATCGTTTGTGCTTCGTTTGTGCACATTTATGCATTCAAAATTAACACACGTGCACACGTGCACAAACGAATCACAAAGGATTCCGACCATTTTCGAGTTATTTGGATGTTGATGGGGTGCTGGGCGACCCGAGGTTAAACAATTACATATTAAATATCATAAAGAAGGTTTGTGCACAAATGTTAATTTGCCTGCACAAACAAAGCACAAACGAGTGACCGGGGTGTTGAGTGACCTCAGGATCACCAACCTGTTAATTTAAGTTAATTTAAATGTTAATTTTACCTGCACAATCATGCACAAACGAATTAAAATATTTGTATTCATAGTTTCAACATATGGGGTGCCAACTTCACGCAGGTCAGTATAATTGGGGTCTACACTCCTATGCATTTATTTCAAGTCAGTCATTACCATTACCTCGCTGGTTTTGTTGTCTATCCGAAGATACACATCAGTCACAAACCAGTCCCCCAGTCCCATTTTTTTTTTTTTTTGTATGACAAAATAAACCAGAAAGCTATTCCAATGAGGCAGGGCATGGTGTTAACCATGATGGATATGTTTTGAAGCAGCAGTACGCATGGTATGGTAAAGCAAGTAAATAATATACTGAAACATGGTCCATAGCTAAGCAGTTTCCTACAAATACTAAACATAGACGTCCATACCTTCATACTGTACCTGGCCCTATGACCTTCAGTTGTATATTTCCCTGACAACACCGTTTCTGGCATAGTGTTTGGCAACTGCCATGGCTGCCTGTGCCAGAAGATGTCCTCATACAATGAAACCTGGGACATCTTTTAGCATAAGGCCAGCTAACATATCTTATCAGCATAAAAACTTTCAGAAGTTTAAGTGTGCCTTTCACTGGCTGACTGCTTAGCCTTTACCTATACATCCAGAGACACGTTCCTCATGCCATGTTTTGCCCAACAGTCTAGTGAGGATGTTAATAATTATTAGTCATTAATGAAGCGCTGCATCAGCTCCAGTGGCCAAAGGTCTGACAGACCTATTTCTCTACCCCCACCCCTCTAGTTTTCTGGGAATACTTCCTTTCCATAGTGTGGTCACTTTTCCGCTGTGGGTTCCACATTTGGGTTATTACATTTTGTAGATTTGGTCAACGCCACTACGGCAAGATGGCTACTACAGCAGAGTCTGCTGTGAGAGTGCCAACACCTGCACCTGTGGCCTCCTCACACAAGGTGATCATCAACAATCCAGCAGATATCACGGTCATCATAGGCTACTTTCTCATGGTGATTGGGGTCGGTGTTTGGGTAAGTCTTTTTTTTTCTTTGTCATAATTTGCTTTACCTGTTCTATGTCCATACTGAACATATTCATACACATTGATGTACGTATTGGTACCCTTAACATTATGCCTACAGTATGCTTGTACAGCTGTGCCATTGCAGTATCAGGATAACTTATTTTATTTGGCAGATTTACACAGTACACAGGAATTTCACTTGGTGATGCAGCAAAAAATAAGATGAAATTTTAAAAAGATAGGAAGCAAAAGAATAGATCAGATTTAAAGAGACAACCATTTTAATAAGTTATGCCATGAAGATAACACAATAAGTATCCAGGGACTCTTCTAACTTTGTAATTACAACATAAATGAGAAAGTATGTGTCTGAGGGTGATGGCATCCTGTGTCTTGTCTTGTAAGTCTATGTCCAGGACAAATCGTGGAACAGTGGGAGGCTATTTCCTTGCTGGACGCACTATGACGTGGTGGCCGGTGAGTTTGGCCGAGAGCAGAAACTGTTATAGGAACGTGATTTACTCCTTCCTGACATGCTGTCTCAGATGACATGACTTGAGGTTCTGTGTGTCCATCCACAGGTTGGTGCATCGTTGTTTGCCAGCAACATTGGCAGTGGGCACTTTGTGGGACTTGCAGGAACTGGGGCGGCCAGTGGGATAGCCGTTGGTGGGTTTGAGTGGAATGTAAGTACTAGAACTGCTGAGCTTCTGGACTCTGACCACTGACTTTTTTTAAATTGTAAATGATGTTCAACAGAGAATGAACCATAAAGCAATAACTTCTTATCCTCATTCATTCATTGATTTGTTCATTCGTTCATTCATTCATCTACTTCATTCATTCATGTAGCCATTCATTTATTCATTCATTCATTCATTCATTCATTCATTCATTCATTCATTCATAATTTGATCACTTTTTATCCTGCCAGGCTATATTCATTGTGCTGCTTCTGGGCTGGATATTTGTCCCTGTGTACTTGACAGCTGGGGTAACACACATTTGCCATCATACCACCATAAATATACATTATTACTCCAGTTCACAGTTTATTTTACTCTGCTTCTGTGACTGATAGTGTTTTCATTTCTGCAGATGATTGCATTACAGTTACAGTTATTGGATACTTTGTTGTAAATAAATGAGGATTGTAAATGCTATCAAATTTCATACCTCGCTGTAACTAAATGTAGTCATATATATTTTTTTATTACCGCGTGTCAATATGAATTCAAAAACAGACTTGGATGTACATTTGACAGAAATTGGTTGAAAATGGTCATCATCAATGTTTTCAGTACCTCTCTGTTACTCCCAGGTGATCACTATGCCACAGTACCTGAAGAAGAGATTTGGAGGCTCCCGAATAAGTCTGTATCTTTCTGTCATCTCCCTGTTTCTCTACATCTTCACAAAAATCAGCGTGAGTATGGCTCCTTGCTTGCCTGTGCTGCAAATAACCATATATCTTCCAGAGCTATTTGTGTAAAAAGTCACTATTGTCCATCATCCACCCATCTCCAAAACACACACACACACACACACACACACACACACACACACACACAAAAACACACACAAATCTCCAGGTGGACATGTTCTCCGGGGCCGTGTTCATCCAGCAGGCTTTGGGCTGGAACATCTATGTTGCTGTGATAGCACTTCTCTGCATCACAGCCCTCTACACAGTCACAGGTACAGATCACATTATCACAACTTCTTTCTACACAATCACAGGTGACATTATGACAACCTTCTACACAGTGAGAAGTACAGATTACATTATCATAGTGTTCTATACAGTCACAGATACAGATAACATTATCACAGCATTCTACACAGTCACATGTACAGACAAGTTTATCACAGACCTCTACACAGTCAGAAGTGACATTATAACATTCCCCTATGCAATCACAGGTAGAAATTACATTACCACAGCCTTTATATAACATTATAACAGTTCTCTATGCAATCACAGGCACAGAGAACATTATCATAGCCTTCTACATGACGTTGGTTATACAGACATCAGTTTAACAATGTTTGCAGACATACTGTGTACAGAAATACATATGGTGAAATAACGCAGCACTTTCAAATGCATGTATGGGTAAGTCCACTGAATTCTGACCAACTTTCTTTTCAGCTTTACTAATTAAGATGACAAATGGTTGGCAGGCATGTGTCTACCCATAACACCACCCCTAATGTTATGTTTGACCTCCACACAATACAGCAGGCTATTGTTTACTTCAGTTAAGTCTGGCAGTTGACTAAATTGAGAATTATGGATTGCGTTGAGTTGCAAGCAACATGTTTGTTCTTAGCCGTGACAACAATGCGTGCCCCGTGTGGCTCATCAGCACCATAATGAAGTGCTCTCTGATTAGGTGGCCTGGCTGCCCTGATGTACACGGACACTGTTCAGACCTTCGTCATAATTGCTGGGGCCTTTGTCCTCATGGGTTTCTGTAAGTCCGCATGAGTGCACCAGCCACAGTGCAACACAAATGACTAATGCCAAACTAGTTTGGCCTCCTAATTATTTGTCCTATGCAGCTTGTAATGGTTACTGTAAAGATTAGGCATAATAACAGTGTTTGTATAAATACCCATTAAGGCTAAAAACAGTTTTACAGTTTGTGTATACAGCAATTAAAAATGACTTACAGTCTGTCTTTACATTAACTGCAAAATAATTGACAATTAACTGTTTTTGTAAAACATCTGGAACTGCAGTCTGGTTGATTTTTTCATTTTAAAGTTTTCATTCTTCTCCACCCGACCTTCTCCCATACCTAAGCCTTCTATGAAGTAGGTGGATACCATGCATTACATGAGAGCTACAGCACAGCCATACCACTGCTGAGAGAGTCCCAGGACCCCCTACGCTACAACATCTCCGAGCAGTGCTTTACTCCGCGCAGTGATTCCTTCCACCTCTTCAGGGACGCCGTCTCAGGTGACCTCCCCTGGCCCGGAGTCCTGCTGGGTATCGCCATCAACGGAGCCTGGTACTGGTGCACGGACCAGGTGAGAGCACCAGGCACAAGTGCAAGGGAAAGGGAAAGGGTGTCGGATAAATTAATCTTGACCCATTTACAGATCCCGAAGGGGGCTAAAGGGAGCCTCTGTATATTTTCTGTACTTTACTCAGTGTAACTGCATTGCCACTAGCTACTTTCCGTTATTCCACTTTAAATGTACTGACTAATTTCATTTTTTAAACATACTATATAGGGTAAATATATTCATTTATTTCTGCATTAAATCAAAATCAGGGTCAGCTTTATTGGCCAAGTATACTTACATATACAATGAATCTGACTCTGGTAGATGTTCTGTTCTAGGTGTAAATGCTCTCTATACATTCAACATGTAGACATGTAGTAGTATACGTATAATACAATATACAATACTATGCAACATCACAATACAATACAATAAAATACAGTAGACAAATAGAAATATGTAAAAATATGTACATATATGTAAACATGTAAAATTTCCTTTCTGTGTTGGACAGGTAATTGTGCAGCGGTGTTTGGCAGCGAGGAGCCTGTCTCACGTAAAGGGCGGCTGCATCCTGTGTGGCTACCTGAAGATCTTGCCCATGTTCCTCATGGTGTTCCCAGGCATGATCAGCCGAGTACTATACCCTGGTCAGTGAATATCACTCTAAAGAGAATGACACACTGGGCAACATATTCAGCAATGTTGATGGACTATGTTACTAACAGATGTTGTTTGGGCACTCTCTTCCTGGTATTGGGCAAAACATTGTATGTTTATCATGTGAACTTAGGTCAGCAGCAGACAACTTTAAGCAATCACCTCATCAGAAAATGAGAAGCGAATCATGCTATTGCCCAGCAACACTGCTTTAAAAAGTTGCATACCATCACCTTTAGAGCTCTGTTGACTTTGGACCCACTGTTTACCTGTGAACAGTAATGTGTTTCAATTCTTGCTCCCTGTAAATCACTAAACATGCTGGCGATACCTTCTCGAGGATGTATCATTAGACTTGTGTTCTGCGTCCTGCAGATGAGGTGGGCTGTGTGGTACCAGAGGTCTGTAAGGAGGTGTGTGGCACGGAGGTCGGCTGCTCCAACATAGCTTACCCCAAACTAGTGGTTTCCCTCATGCCCAACGGTAAGGTTCCATCAGCACACCTTTGCTCCTGGAGTGGTCATTTATCACACAATACAGTAAACACAATACAGCTCCAGTCTGGTAATGCATTCTGCTAGCCTTTACACTAATCTTTGGCTGTTCATATATTTTCTCTTATTTTAACTGTCCAGTTATTTAGGTATTTCCTATGCAAGTATATAAAATACATTACGTTCTACTAATACTAATAATTTACTTATACACCATTAGTACATTATCTATAGCACATCTGTCTTGTAACCAGGGATGGAGATTTGCACCAGCAGCCAGCCAAATGCTGGTAAAATATGAAAGTGGCTGGTAAATTTTGGACACAAAATAATAATTCACTTTTGACTGTCTGGTGATTTTTATTATTTATTTGTCACTGGCTGGTGAAAGTTCACATCTTGCAAAGTTAATTTCCATCCCTGCATGTAACGTATCAATATGACTCACTATCAACAGTGAGTATATAATATATATAATGTATATAGTACAAGAGTTTTGCCAAAGTGTGATGTAAAGCCCTTGCCCTGCTCTATAATCATACACCCTGCAGGTCTGCGAGGTCTGATGCTGGCGGTGATGCTGGCCGCTCTGATGAGCTCCCTGGCCTCCATCTTCAACAGCAGCAGCACCCTCTTCACCATGGACATCTGGACACGCCTGCGTCCGCAGGCCAGGGACCGAGAGCTCATGATCGTGGGCAGGTGAGGTGCCGTGTGCAGAGTGTAAATTACCCCTCCAAAATTGTACCTTTTACATTTTAATATGTTGGTACCCCCCAACCCTGCCATTTTGTCTCTTAAGAGGGGGGGGGGGGGGGGGGGGGGGGGGGGGGGGGACACTAAGCACACTGATGTGACGACATGGCACAACAGTTTGAATTACAGGGGGTACTGGGGGGTACGGTACCCCATTATCCAAACTATTATGCCGCTTTGTCACATCAGTTATTACATGTGAGATTAAGCAGAAATAACACCAAATTTCACAAGCGTGCTTAGAACACTTTATATTTTAAAAATAAAAAAGTGTATATGGAGTTGTGCTATTTAAAAACTACAAAAAGGACTAAACACTAAACTGGACATTGTGTACGCTCAGTGATATCAAATGGACATCATCCTTTGTAATTAGAGAAGGGCTCAACAGGCAAGTACTAAAATCCATAAAATCATTAAAAGCACTTAAAAATCTGCATGGGTGTCTGGAGTGGAGTATGCCTCTTATCTCTCCTATCTGTGGACTCCTGTGATGGGTGTTTCCACGGTGGAGATCTAATGACCGTCTCTCTCTGTCTACCAGAGTTTGGATCCTCTGCATTGTGGCTATCAGCATCTGCTGGATCCCTGTGGTGCAGGCGGCCCAGAGCGGTCAGCTGTTCGACTATATCCAATCAGTGACCAGCTATCTTGCTCCACCCATAGCTGCCGTCTTCTTCCTGGCTGTTTTTGTAAAGAGAGTCACAGAGCCTGTGAGTGTGCCCAGAGAGAAGGGTACCCTTGAGAAGTGTATTTACACGTCTGCCTATTGTAACACACTGTTAATAAACAGGATATAAACATGATTTTAGATACAGTATGCCTTGCTTAAAAAAAATTATTCTTGGCAGACATTTCTTCAAAGCGACATGCGATACTAAAACACTGCATTATATAGTGTGAAATTAACTGCTCAAGCTTAGAATACTGTAGATTAATATTCTAAACAGGGACCTGAAAATTGGTCAAGATTAATGTATGTTGTGCTTGCTACTCTTATATGTTGCTGGTTAATTTGTGTGCATCTCTGTATCAGGGTGCATTCTGGGGCCTGATGGGGGGCCTGGCCATGGGTCTGGCTCGTATGGGGGCAGAGTTTGCCTACGGCACAGGGAGCTGTGTGTTTCCCTCTTCCTGCCCCGCTGTGATATGTGGCGTCCACTACCTGTACTTCTCCATTATCCAGTTCTTCTGCACTGGCCTCCTCGTTCTCTTTGTCAGCTACAACACACCGCCCATAGAGGACAAGCACGTGAGTGTATCAGCAGGATATGTTATTACAGATAGAAGGGGGGGGTGTATTTCAGACAGCAGGTTTAGTTACTTACCTGGGTATGTTAACTCGGAGCAAGTGGTGCATCTTTTAATAGAATAGCCCTGTGACTTTGTTTTGATAGAAGCATGAATGTCTAGGACCCTTGTGTTAGGGGGTATACAACTCACTCTTGAGGTAACTTCTCTAGGTTAATCACTAAACAGCCATTTTGGAATAACCCCCAGGCCACTTCCAAAACGTTTTCCAAATCTTGGAGAAAAAGCATAAGGTGATCAGTTGGTTTTGACTGAGCCCTTGTGGACCTTGTATCAGAGGTAGAGATCCTGGTTCCAGAAAGTGAAGATCCCACTGTATAAAATGCACTGATGTCACAAAGTAGGTCACCTCTGTCTGTGCATTTAACACAGGTGATTCTACTAGTTAACACATTTACCTGTCTAATAACCATTCGGTTTGAAAAGAGGTTAAATAAGTTATGTGGCAGGGTATTTACTTTCTCAAGCTGAGATCGCCACCTCTGTCTGTAGCAGAAATTAGCTTACTTTTACATTTGCCTGGTTTTGTTTACACACTACTACAATCTCTTTTGGGTTCACCACCTCCACTTACTAGTAATGTACACATCATGTACATCAAGATTTTATGTGGTCGATTATCTTGTTGACTTGCATGACAGCAAGTGCACATCTGATACAATCTCGGCCCCTGCAGAGGAAGTGCATGGGGTGATGTGCACACTGGAGTGTATTGACAGAGAGGTTTTGCTTGTGCAGCTTTACCGGATGGTCTTCAGCCTGCGGTTTTCCAAAGAGGCGAGGATTGACCTGGACAGGGTGGAGGAGGAGGCGGCTAGACAAGCACGCAGAGAGGCAGAGCAGAGGACCAGAGCCAAAGCTGAGGAGGAGAAGGGTAAGAGATCCCTCACCCACTATAAATACACACTCATTCCTAAAGTAATACAAACGCAGTCCACTTTCACAGTGAGCAGAAATGGCCAATGTGACATTTCAATATACAACAGGGCATTTTAATTTCTGGGGGCATTGAAAATTGACCCAACCACAGGTTTATGTGGGTGTGAATATATGAAATGGCAGTTATATACCTTTGACTAGAACACCCCCCTTATCTGTTCATTTCTGTTGTCTGTAGTGGAAAATCCCCCCCAGACCCAGTCTGGGCTGTGCCGTCTCCTGGGTTGGGTGTGTGGAATGGGTGGAGACCAAGCCCCAGAGCCCACAGAGGAGGAGGTTGCCGAGGCGTCCCAGCAAATGCCTGACATAAATGAGGCCCCGTGCTGGCAACATGTCGTGAATGCCAATGCTCTTGTAATGACGGTTGTTGCCGTTTTCTTCTGGGGTTATTTTGCATAATGCGCCTGTTCCATAGCCACAGCAAAATGCAGAATATCCAAATATGTTGTCGTTAATGTTCAAATAATTCTAATATGTTGTCATTCAAATAAGCATCATGTTTAAATAAGCATCATGTTCAAATAAATCTGAAATGTTCTCCGAAGTCATTTAAGCTCTTGGTAATGCTGTTCCATCTGTCCTTCTTGATTAGCTTAATAAAGTGTTTCGCTAATCAGGCACACTCCTATTGAGTAGTTTTTTGGCCTTCTCGGATAAAACACAAAGGCAGCATACTTGCAGGTTTGCTGAATATTTGTTAAAAGATTGCATAACTCTCATGTTGGCTTTACAAGATCCCAACAACAAAACATAGCTATGGAAAACTGAAAGCAGCATAACAAAGGAATTCATATTCCAGAAAATCAGGATACCGGTCATACCTCCCCAGAAATGTCTAATGTCCTCTGGCAGAAATCTGAAACCATTTTTTAAAAATTATTAAGTTTAGTATGGAAAGGCCCTCATAGCATCTTGCTGTAAAGCAAATCTAACATCAGAAAGATGCTCACATAATTATGTGGGAAATTTTCTATGACAAATGTTTTACTCCTGTCTTTCCCCAAACAGCTGCCTAAGGAGATCTTCTCAATGCAGGTTTCTCTTCCACTGATACAGTGGTTACAGCACTTGGCATTTTTTAGCTCAACATATTGACATTTTCTGTTTGTCACGACCTCATTTGACCATAACCACCATTATCAGACAAGCTCACATTGACAAGGAAGCAAATTCAAGCCTCCTCTTCCCCCTTTTCAATCTATAGCAAACCTGCTGAACCACAAAAATCATGACTTGAGACTGACAACACGAAAAACCTGTTGGACAAAAGCACATTCTCAAACCCCATATACATTGACAAAAGCACATTCTCAAACCCCATATACATTGATGACAGAGAAAAGACAAAGAAAGGTTAAACAGTTTTTTTTTTTTTTTTTAAATCACCTCTTTTTTTTATTTTTAGACGTAGATATTTCCCATTAGCACTGGACATCTCTGAAACCTACAACGGTCTCCCAAACTCCCCCAGAGCCGAGGGCGTTCTTATGGATAGTTCTGCGTTCTCCTGTTTGAGCAGTTCTCCGAGGGGGAGGCAGTGAGCGGAATGAGCAGGGTTAAGGCTGGAAGCTGGTGTTCTCTCAGACTCACTATGGTCCTCTTTTTTTGTCATGGGTTGCAATATTCCATGCACCCACATGAAGCAACAACAGAAAAAAAAGAAACCCACACACAAACAAGACTGCTTTGGCAAAGGGTTTCCTCTGCCTGCCAGCAAGGAGAGAGGCTAGGTAGGAGGTTCTCGTCTGAGATAAGAGGAAAAAAATAAACCATAAAAGATCTAAAATAAAATTGCAATCATAAATTCAGAAAAAGAAAGATACAAACACACAAAAAAGGATAAAAAGGGGGGGAGAACATAGTCCTCAAAAATAGGAATGGAGCAAAAAAAAAAAAACTTTAATAATAATAACAATAACAATAATCATTCACACCCAAACAAAAAAAATAATCTATAATGAGCAGTAATTTCTTTTCACAAAAAAGTGACATCAGGCCTTTGCAAAGTGACATCAATTTGCTCTATTTCATGCCCCCCAGTGTCAGCTTGTTGAGACTTTCCCAAGAGCCTCCCCTTATGAGATCGCAAGTCTTTGACAGCAAACTTTTTAAGCTTTTTACTTTTTTTTACACCCTCCTTTCTCCTGTATGGAGTATGGAGGGGGTGGGTCAATTCCAGAAATCAAACGCCAGAACAGATTGCCAAGCCAGAAAATAACTTCTAACTCATTTCTTTTTTTTATGAGTAAACGCCAAGATCTATTTTATCCCATGCAGCAGACATAATTGCAAAAATTTTCACCAGCCTCCTTCTCGTTTTCCTCCTTGCGTATGCATCAGCCTGCTAGATACAGGTGTATGTGTATGTACGATGTGTGTGTGTGTGTGTGTGTGTGTGTGTGTTAGAGAGTGATACTGCTAGGACAGAACTCATACAGACATGATAGCGAGGTTAGACAGCGCTGAGACAGGAAGGAGGAGGCAAACTGGACCTTCCCGACATTACGATGGCATTCTGAGGTACAAACAGGCAGGGCGGTGGGGTGGGGCGGACGGGGTGCAGTGGGCGGGGGGACAAGGAATGGGTGGGGCAGGAGGAAGATGATGAGAACCCCCTGCTCCCCCTCAAGTCAACCTCCCTCCAAAAATGTAAAATGAAATAAAAATTACAAAAAGGAAAAGAAAGAAAAAAGAAAAGAAAAATCCCGTCATCCCCCAAAACTCCGCCGTGGCCCCCCTTTACCTCCCGTCGTCCCGCTTGGCGCGCGTCTGCAGCAGGTCGCAGGGCTGCACCCAGTTGTTGTCGTGCAGGCCCACGCGGCAGCCGGGAGTGTCTTTGTCTGTGCGCCGGCAGCACATCCAGTAGGAGCGTCCGTAAGGCAGGTCGTGGTGGTAAGGTTTGGGGTGCCAGCGGCACAGCGACACGTCACCGCGCTCGTACTGACGCTTGCACTGCTTGCAGGGGTCATCACGGTACAGCGGGTCCTGGTTCCAGCGCGAATCCGTGGCACGCACGCCGTACGTCTCGATGAGCGCCTTGAAGTCGTGGCACGTGCACTTGAGCGCGGCGAGCGAGCTCGTGGGCAGGTAGCTGAAGATGTTCACCATGATGTGGTCCGGCAGCGACAGCATGTACTGGCGCGGCTCCAGCAGCCGTTGGATCTGGAAGCGGATCTCCAGAAAGTCGTGGGACACGTGCCGGTAGAGGCGGCACAGCGACGACGACGAATCAGGGCTGCCCGTGCCCTCCTCCACGCCCGCCAACGGCGAATCAGGCCGCTCGCCGGCACCGATGACAGTCCCATTGGGTGCGCCCCCGCTTTTGCCCCCAACAGGCCCGCTATTGTTATTGTTGTTGGCGCAGTCCAAAGAAAGCAGGCCGCCGCTGTTAGTGCCCACACCTTTGCCCCCGACTTCCTCATCGGGGGTGGGGGGCTGCAGGAAGAAGAGCTGGCCAGGTGGGGGGTCTTCAGAGGTGTCTGTAGAGCTTCCCACTCCTCCTCCTCCACCTGGTTTGGCGAAACACACCGTCTCCTCCTGGACATTCTCTGTGCTGTCCTTGCCATAGAAAACGCACTGGTCCACAGCGCCCGTCACCACTACCTCCACGTGGAAACCGGTCACGCGCTCGCGGGAAACATTCTTCTTCTCCACAGGGACGAGGTCGGGGTTGGGGTCCGGGGCGGAAGAGGAGGAGGAGGCCGAAGCGGGCCTCTCCGCGTGCGTGTCCCCCAGGGGCCCGTCTGCCTTTGGGGGGCCAGCTAAGAGGAGACTGGGGTCTCGAGATGAAGGGCTGACCAGCTGGTACAGGTCGCAGGTGATCTTTTCTTTGGCCCGCGCTCCGGTCTGGGCGCCGCCCGAGCCACAGCTCATGAACATGCAGCGGGGGCGCCCGGCCGGTTCCGACTGGGAGCGAGAGTCCAGGCTAGACACTCGGAAGGCAATTCGGACTTCGCCCCGGCCGTGGGTTGGAGGGGGGACCCCGCCGCCACCACCACCACCCACCTGCTCGCCAGGTGCCCCGTCTTTGGCCGGCGTGTTCTCCAGCAGCACGCTCTGCTGCGACTCGTAGTGCGCCACGGCCTGAGCAACGCGCCGTGTGTCACCCAGCTGCTGCTCGGCTTCCTGCGCCTGCTCGTCCAGATCGCTGCTGGAGTCCGGCAGGGAAGAGGCGTCCTCGGACATGTAGACCACCGGGGCCGAGTCCGGGTCGGAGCCAGGGGGGACGGTGTTGGCCTGGGGGTGGTGATGGTGGTGGTTGGGTGTGGTGGTGGTGGTGGTCTGCCCCTGGACCACCATGCCCTGTAAGGCCATGGCTGTGCGCTGCTCCACCAGAGCGACCATCTCCGCCACGGACAGCAGGTCCGTCTCGCTGACCCCACCGAGGCCCTCGTCCACAGGCACGGCGTCGGGAGGCGAGGACTCCCCGGGGGTGCGGACGGGAGGGTCGTACGAGGAGCAGCGTCGCCGCCGCTTGGCCTTGGTGCAGTCGGTGGCCCAGTTGCCCTTCACCTTCATGGCGCTGGGCCTGGGCAGGCCCGCCCCGCTGAACTGGTGCGCCACGAAGAAGGCGATCTTCTCCTTGGTGTTGCCCGGCTTGATGACGTACCAGGTGTCCAGCAGGACCCGGCCGTCCTCCACCTGCACGGTGGGGGACGGGGGTGCCGGCGGCGGGGGTGGGGCCTGCATGTTGTTGGCTTCGTTCGGGGGCATGTTCTCCGTGCCGGCGTCCTCGTCCTCCTCCTGCCCGCCCCCGCCACCTTCTAACGAGGTCCTGCCCACGGCGTCCGCCTTGCAGAGCGGGGGGGCGGGTCCGGTGCCACCGCCGGCCGTGCCGCCTCCATATGGCTTGTTCTGCGAGTAGGTGCCGAAGGGGCGCGGGCACCACAGCCGGATGTGGGAGAAGGTGTCGCGGTTCATAATGTGCCCGCCGGGAGCATATCTGCGCCTCTACGCTGCACCGCTGCCGAGGACTTCGCCGCACATCCTCATTCGCCCTTCACAGCTCCGCAGGCACCGGTGGGTCTACAATCTGTGGGAACACAAGTAGACACAGAAATTAAGTTTGTGGGTCTCTCACAAAGAATTTATACATCATTCATATACCTGTGACAATAGGAATAGGTAGTATTTCTGTATATGGACGAAGACTACAGTACACTACTGGGAAAGTGGACATACTGAGATACGGTAGAACATTGGTGCCAAAAAATATGTACACTGACCAATTGGCTGCTTGGTGAAAAAGGCTTTACAAGATGTAGTAACACCCACACATATTTAAGTTTAAAAACACAAATAATTTTTGCCTAGAGGATATGTTTATTACACAACCTCTCAAAGAGCTGCAAAAAGTTCCTTTGAACTTAATGGGCAATACTATTTTTAAGAGATCTGGAATTTCTGTATACCAGGCTGTTGCTAGGTGTAACACACTATTGCTGTGACGCAAAGTAGATGAAGAGAAGGCATGACTGTACCACACTACATTCATAACCATAGAAATCAACAAGTCATGAAAGTTATAGTTTTCGTGGAAGCAATGCCTTTTCTGAATATAAACAAACAAAAAAAAAACATTTGTATCTAAGCAATAGTTTGTTGTTTATTATAATCTAGGCTATTCAAGACCCCTCTGCTCCCTGGTCCATCATTGCTGTTTGCATATATTTCATCATATTCTCTTGACTATACAACTGCACTTACAAATAACCTACACAAGAATTTTGGAGAGAATGATAGAATTGTCGATCAAAAACCTTTGTACAACTGCATCCACGTTCCATAGAGAAACTGTATGTGATTTTTACAACCTAACTGCACAAGGAATGGACTCCTGGATTCCAAAGGTAATAATGCGCATGGGTACATGTAAACATGTACAAATTGTTTTAATGGTCTAAGATATTACAAGGCGAGCCCAGTCCAGGGAGGATTAAGGACTTAAGGACAAAAGCACCAAGCAAGGCCCATAACAGCACTTTTGCCTCCAGATCCACGATACACATCTTAAGGGCTTTCAAGTCTCTGGAAATTCTCAATTAGTTCCTAATGCCTAATTAAACAGCAGCACCCAATAGAAAATGACAAAAACACAGAATGCAGACAACAACAATAACAAAAGCCACACACAAGACTAACTTAAGGGTCTGCTACAGAAATAAGTCATCAAATACAGATCAGATGTTAATGCCCAATGTACATCCACTTGGGCACATTCACTACTGAGATCCTGGGGTCTGTGTACTAATCACTTCCACAAGGTCTTAGCTGGAGCTTCCAGTAACATCAGGGCCGGATGTGAAACAGGGGGAAAAGTCCAATTCACAGCAATGTCCAAAGACTTCACGCTGTCAGCAGCTCAAATCTGCACAGGACCCATGCAACAGACAGACAGTCAATTGGGAGTCAATATTTTGTTACATTCTCTGTGCTGCACGGTGGCAAATGTTCAGATAGAGAGGAGGAGGAGGAGGAGGAGGAGGAGGAGGATGGGGTGAAATCGCTGACGCTAATCCCCCAATGGGCTTGTGCTGTTTTGGGCTCCTCTACTCTACCGCGGTGCACAAGTCATGATTAAAGAGCCCACTGCAGGGCTTTTAAAGCACCATGAGTATTTTCCTCACAGACATGTCATCACCACCCATCAGACTGTGTTCCAAAGTTACGCAAGACAGTGAAGATTTAGGGAGATGCAACCTACTATAACCCACACACACTCTCTAAAATAGTCTCTTGTGGGCGTTAAGTGCATATGCCTTGACACGGCAGTAAAAAAAAAAAAGGTGTAAACCATCGAATTGAGCTCAAATCTGCTTGTATTTAAATCCGTTTGGTGTGCCTCGCTCGATCTGCAGTGATTTAATCAGTCGGATTGAAAATGGGGAATGACATGGCAAGGATGTCCGGCAGCCACAACAGAAAAAGGAGGAATGTGGGGGAATGATCTCAGCAGGGCGCGTATCACATTAATGTTGACTTCACATCTACAATGAAAACCCTCGGGGATGATGATGCACTTTATTTCCTCTCCATTCAAAACAATTGCTGCAAATTACATGCAGATTTCAGCCATTTACGTAATCTCGTCAAATCCTACCAGAGGCCTGGGATGCATGCGCACACATGCATGCACACACACACACACACACACAGTCTGATGTGCAGCTCAGCCATGTCCCTCCCTTCATTTCTGTAGCTGATGGCCACTCAGTCACTCAACAGCCTTTCAACTGGTCTGGTTCAACACTGAGAACACGTCATCATGTTGTTATCAAGATGGAACCAGCAAGAAGACAGGGAAAAATCCACTGCAACCTTAAACTGACAACAAATTCTACAAGTGAAGCAACAATCAACAAACGCACCAACATGCAAACACAAACACGCACAATAACACAACCAACCGACATCAATGAATCCAGCACCTCAGCCATATGACTTGCCCTCATTGCCCCCAACCAGCCCTACACTACCCTCCCCAAAGCCTACTGCTGCGACCTCCTTCTCAGACAGACTCTCTCCCCCTCCCCTAAGGTGGCTGGGGCAGGCCCTCTGCGCTGCGCCATGATGAATTACGATGGCCACAGACGCACTCCACCCCTGCGCGTCTGCACACACAATGCAACCGTCGGTGGGGGGAGGCCACCGAGGCGATGAGATGCTCGTCCTCCTCCCCATCCCTCGCAACAATGGGGCCTGCTGCTGCGGCTTCCTTCATCGCAGCCTGGCCAGACGCAAAATAAAGGGCCCGGGTGGAGAAGCCTTTTGTCACGGCGGCAGAGGCAACAGCTTATGATGAAGTGATTGGTGGCACTTAGCGGATAATGGCAGGAACCTCTCCACGCAACATCCACGTCTGAGGTCGACTAAAGAGGGGTCAGCTGCAGGGTTTTAATCAGCCTTCATCCAGTGTGACCGGAGTGTCTAATTATGGCAGCCACGAGGGGACAAAAAAGCTCTGCTTCTCAACCAAGGAGTAAGCATTTTAAAAAATGATTCTTCCTGGATGAGGAAACTAGAAAAGGTCCCGCATATGATCCAAGTGGCCTAAGTGGTCTGTGTATCAACAAAGTGGATTTTTCATACATTCACCAGTTAAAATGGTGTCACTGAAAATATACAACTGGCCTGCAGGTTTAAAAACAATTAAGGACACTATCTGACTATACACAGGCCAGCCATAATTGCTTTACTCACACGAGAGAAGTTTCCAGTGAAAATTTTGCACTGAAAATGATTTTTTGAACACAACTTAGTTTGAGCCATATAAAGGGATATGTAGGAGTCCCAGACCAGATGCAAAATCCAAACCCATCAAGCACTAAATAATTAGATTAGATTCTAATCAGTTATCCAAACTGTACTCTGCAGGTGAAGTCAGGTTTGTCAACAAATATTTTAATAACCTCTGAAAAAAAAAGTCAATTGCTACCGCCTTGTGTGTTGTGTTGTACTTTAAAGCCTTAATAAACATTTAATAGAGATGTATGGTATGACAAACTTTGGCCATTCCTCACCTTCCTTCAAACCCAAATAAAGTGACGTGGAAGTTTCGGCAACACTGCTGCAACTAGCCTACACTGCATCGAATATATTTTAAAAAATAAAGTCGCTTGGTTAAGAGTGCTTACTTAAACGTTATTTTAAATACAGAGCTAAAACCGTCAAGAGAGGCTTTGGCACTGCTGATTGATTAAGTGGTGGACTTCGCCCAACCCGTCAAGATGTAACTTGACAGGTTGTACAGTAGGCTATTACAAATTTGTGTAAGGCCTTGTGTGTGGGGATAAGATAGCTCACCTGAGCCAACAGATAGCTATCGAATAGAAAATTATGATACCCACACAGACGAAGTACGTGACAAGCCCATGTTTTCTTTAATAGTAAATAAAACACCGTGGGTGGATATTAACACATAGTATGGTTGTAATGGTCACTACACTTGTGACAAAAACAAAAATCTTAGCTCTGTCAACTGGCGACAGGGCTTTGTCAAATGTTACATTAGATAAAGCGAGTATCGCTAACCTGTTAAACGAACTGTGAAACTTTCAAAACAGGTATACGACAGAAATACAACCTATTGCCGTGACCAGCAAATGAAACAGCAACTTCTAAAGTTATCTTGATGTCCAACAACCAAGTTGTGTAGGTTTCACAAATACAGCTTAGCGATTCCATGTCATTAGCTAGTTATTACCATTACAGTAAACTCAGAGCTTCTGCAGGCCGACACAAGCTAAACACTCGCTTGTGTCTCTCACAAAGTTGAGTTTATTCATGCAAAGACGGACACAAGGGTCAAATTGCTTGAGTTGGCCTTAAACAGCCTGCAGGCATGAACTACTTATTTAATGCTGCTTAATGTTACCCTAGATTGTAATTTGTTAGCTAGCAACCACCAACGTCACAAAAATAAGCTAGCCACCGCCAGAAGAAATCGAACTGTAATTCAGTGACAGTCGATGAAACTGGTAGTCGTCCAACCACCTACCATTTCTTTTTAAACCTCATATGGGGTAGGGGCTGGTGTAACTAAGAAATAACACAACCACTCATTTTCAGAGGAATAGTTTCAACTGTTATAACTCCTTACAAAAATCGTTGGTAGGTAACCAATGTTACCTAGCTAGCTGGTAACTAGGTTATGTTTGCTAACTTATCCAGCCAACAAACAGGTGGAGTAACATGCAGAAACACAGGCACATAACTTAAATTTTGTTCAAGGAAGCAACATTGATTTGAACAGGCGTTTATATAGATGTTCACGTTGCCCGTAATAACATTTAGACAGCCACACATCCAGACATTAGTAGGCAGTCTTCAAGCTAGGTTTACTAGCTAACGTTACCTAGCTAACAAAGTTGGGAATGAGAAAAAAACAATACATAAAACGATAATGATGACAAAAAACACCAAAATACAACACTCGTGAGTAAAAATGCCACACCATAAATCAGATGTATATTATTTAATTGTGTCAATAATAATATAGTAGTATACGGATAGCTTTAAAAAGATGTTGAATTCTAATCTTTAGTTGTAGCTAGCAACTGACACACGTCATTGTAAACACAATTTCTTTCGCTCGTGCAAAGGGTGTTTAAACCGCCTAGACAAAGTAACGTTTTGAGATGCACTCTGTTGACTGAGCATATTAATAATTATAGTAACAACAGAAAGTTGTGATTAACATAAGAGTTTACTGGGGTTAGCAAATGTAAGTTCTCTCGTAAGTCGCCTGGTTAATTTTCCGAAAGCTGGCAGACAAACCATCTAGGTGCCAGAGCTAGCTAGCTAGCAAGCTAGCTCACTAGGTACGCAATGCTGACTCGATGATAGCCCATGTTAATGTCATTAATAGTCTCTTATTTAATTGCATGGTTTCTCCCTCTTACCTAAAAATAATCCTTTGGTACCTTGTTGTGGTGTCGTTTGCGCGTCGAGAACTGTCTTTATGCGTAGACGTGTCAATAAACTGATTCCTCTTCCCTTTCAGACCACCAAACAAGGAAGGAATCAGAACAAGGATGTCGGACTGCAGGTATCAACCAACCTAGCCTGTTAGCTTTGGCTAAGTTCTGGCTAGCATTAACGTTAGCTACCTGCGGTGCGTATCTTGATTTAGCTAATCCACACACAATATGTCCAAATTTGATTAGGTCGGGCGTCCAACATAACAGGACACGTTCGTAAATCAACCATCTAGTTTTTGTACTTTTGTCAATTTCAAACACTTTTCAGATGGCTTATAACTGATAAGACAAGTACAGGTTCTAGGTTTCCTGCATAGCTAACCATAATAGTCAGCCATAGGAGAGCAGTCGAGCAAGGCCATCTTGTTGACAGGCAGCTGCATAAGCCTTACAACCAATAGCAAAGCAGACTCGATGGCGTGCCCATATATGGCTTTCACTTGCTCCCCCTTTCTGTACCCCTCCCCTTCCCCCTCCGCTGCGCTCCCTCCCGAGCATCTCCTCCCTCCACCGATCATTTGGGGTTGCCAGATTAGGGTAGTTCAGCTGTGTTGTGGTGTTGCCAAAATGAGATTTTTTTTCGCCAGAACGTAAATCATACCCTGAGAATTTTGTTATATTTTATTTATTATGCCTATGATATTTACAGAAGTAAGAAAGTATTTAGGGCTGGATACTACAAATGATGGGACATAGGTTGGCATTGGTATAAAAATAACCTCATGTAGGCCAAAATGTTTTTTTGTTGTTGTTTGTTTGTTTCAAAACATGTGTCCAGTGAAATAAAATCTATCCCCCCCTAGTTGCTTTACGACTTAATATTAGAGCTGGTACCAAAAACTTGAATGTAAGGTGAATCAAACATTTCAGTTATTAATAATCAATGGACACATTAATTCAATTAAGGGAGAAAAATCTTAAATGTAGCCTATAATGATTCATTTATTCAAGCATCAATTAACTTAAATGAAAAGTACATACACATTTTTCTTTGGGTTATCAAAATGTGCTTAAACAAAGTGTTAGCCTGCAATATCCTCACTCCCTGAACAGAAGCATGAACACAATCCGGCCCTCATATAGCCCAGGATCAGGTGCCCATGATTCTACAGCACAATGCCACAGTCAGGAGGTAGGCCAGTGGGGTAGTGGTTTACCCATCACATCTGCTCACTGTTTTATCACAATAGTCCCATTCAGCTGCAGTTACCCTTACCCTAACTGTATACGAGGACCCCCAAACTATTCAGTTTTTCACAATGCCCCTCTCCTCAACAATCTTGCCTCCACCTCATTCCTTGCCCAAAAGCCATGTATTCCCTCCAATCTCCCCAGGAAAGCATTTATCATTTTCCAATTACAAATTTAGGGTCTGAATATTTCCATGAGGTTGAGAGGATATGAAATCAAAAGGAGTATCGCATTTGCACTATTCAGACACATAAATGCAGGTATTGCTGGAGGAATGTGCCATATGAGTTAATTGACAGAATGACTTCAACCTGCAAGTGAATTATTTCCAAAGTCTTTCATCACTGGTATTTCACTGTATCGTTTTATGTCTATCTGTCAATTTTCTGCAAGGTTCAGCATATACACTTTGGTACCTAAGTATTTCGTTGGAAAAATGACAGATACACTTCAATAGCTGCTACAAAATAACATGACTGGTTTAATCACATGTAAAATGTCACTGTGCTGACACTGTCAAAATGTGATTCAGACCCAACTTCACAATTTTGAAACAGCACAAGTGCACAGTGACCTGTGCATTGCCTTGCTTCCCCAATAAATAAAGTAGCACTAGTCTACCATTCAAACTGCTCTAGGGGTTAGGTGCCAAATGAGTTGATAATTGAGATTTCAGATTCAATTCAGAAATCACTTTTTAGCCTTTTGGTTAACATCATGTATATCTGTTCTTACTAGTTTACATTAACATCTTTTGTATTTGGGGACCTTTATATTAAGTTTATATTTGAAAAAGGGACCAAGCAGAGGGTCTTGCTCCATTCGCCTAATAGTGCTAAAAGAAGAGTTTACTTTCCTCTTTATTTGTTTAAGTTGTAGTTGCTTGCAACTCAATAATTACAGGTTAAATTCCCTAAAGTGTGTCTTTGTTTGTTTGTTTGTGTGTGTGTGCCTGTGTGTGTGTGTGTGTGTGTGTGTGTGTGTGTGTGTGTGTGTGTCTGTCTGTCTGTCTGTCTGTCTGTCTGTATGTCTGTGTGTATGCGTTGCTCCTGATGTGTACCCTCTTCCCACAGATGGGAACACAGAGAAGAATTTGATCATCAAGGCTCTCATAGTTCATATACAACTAGTTGTAAGAGGAAGCAGTTTGTCAGTGGGATTTAAGTGAAGAGTAAATTTTATATGATACAGTAAATTGGGGAATTTGAAGAAATTCCTTTGCCTTTATATTATATTAGCTGAAATTGTAAATCGTGTTCACAGTGGTTGGGTCTGTTCACGGTGGTTTGAAAAGAAAAAAAAAGTTTATGGTTATTACATTTCCATTACATTGTTGATGTTGCCCAACAAGTGTGCAATAACACTCAGAGTGGGATGAGACTGAGGTAGTTAAAAAGAATCAAAGAGAGAAAAGAGTTGATAATTAACTATGAAATAGTCAAGGAAGAGCCTCACTTCTCACTGAATACCAGACAGAGGAGTTCGTTTCACTCGTTTTTGTTCTGAAGATGTTCGTTGTCTCGAGTTTGAGCTACTCTGCAGTACAGGCTGTGTTTGGAAATCTTTGAGGGGAACTAATTATTCCCTTGGGTGGGTTAATTATGTTGGAAGTGGGAATTGTGTCTTCTTCTTTCTTTGCATTGCTGAGACCCAAACTGTAGAGTCAGCAAAATATCACTTAACATTCAGATCATGGTGAAGTCTGTTACCCTAAATCTAAAGCAATATGCCGCGCCAACTCAAATTTTACTTGATTATGGCTTAAAATAAGCACATGTCAGTCAGTCCTATTTTTGTAATACCAACAAAAGCAGTCAAGACAGCTGCAGACATTCACCCTTATGGTGACACACAGAAGGCTAGACAGACCCAGTTACAATACCTCCAGTTCTGTGGTGAGCAAACTATGGCCTGTGTGCCACATGTGGCTAGTTTGGCTGTTTTATCTGGCCCATGGAGCACCTTTGAAATACACAAACTTATTTTTTTCTTATGAATGGATGATTTCCTAAAAATGGGTTGGAAAATGCTATTAAAAGAACAAACTAAAATCAGCAGACATGACTATAGCAAATGCTGCTTCAAGTTATGGCAATTTATGGGCTTAGCAAAACATTTCTCCCAACAATATTCAGAAGTGAATGAATGGCGAGGGTGAGACTATTAGATCATCCACCCCATACCCTATCTATTAGTGGTCTGGGCCGCCCAGCCCATCTGTCAATTTTTAAACCTTGTCTACCCTACCTCCTATCTAGCTATATTGCTCAATGGCAGTTGTGTAATGGTGCTCAATGTCCCACTGCTGCATAAAGTCTGATTGACCTGACTTTCCTCAAGAAGTGTCCCCTTTGCTTTCGTAAGTCAAGCTTCTTGCACGTGTAAATTCTGTCACGCCCACTAAGAGGGGCGCTAAACAAACATTTCGGGCATTGGATTCGTCCAAAATTTGTCAATCCTAAACTGAAACCATGGTAACCGTCCTCCGTATTCACACTGCATTGGCTTAATCGGATCATGAACTTCTGTCCCTCCCCTTTTACGTTTGAGGGATTTCTATAGGTTTAGAAGCATGCGCTTCAACACGACTCTTCCGGACACGAGAGTAGTTGCAAAACAGCATCTACTGTACAGTGTGGGAAGGGCATTACAGCAAAAAAAACAACCAAATTCGTCCCAAGATATCACTTTCCCACACCTTATTAGTGAGTATTTTGTGTAATTAACGTGTTGATGAAATCTGCCTTAGGATTAAGTCGGAGAAAAAGAAAGGTGCATCAGCAACGTCAGTTTGCTAGCTGTCTTAGCTTATGTGTCAGTGTATGTTACATATAGGCTATGTGGAACCTAACTAGCCCCAGTTATGAAACAGGAATTACCCCATTGAAAGCTAAAGCAAATTCGCAACATTCCCTCTACATTGTGACTGCAATGTGCACTTAGCTTGTACAATTCAGAATTAGAGTGTAACTTTGCCAGTCGATGTTGTCAGTCACAACACGTGTAGAGCCTATGTGAGCGCTGGAATGATAGGTCATAGGAATAGCAGCGTTATCAAGTCAAGGTGAAACAGCTAGGGGGGTACACAAATGATCTTCGAAAGATGTCAGGGTGTGAGTCAGCAAGTAATGTAATTATTTTTGATACAGTATCACGAACAATTGCCATCTTTATTTTGTTTTGCCGTTTACCAACAGTGATGCTTGCCGAGGTGCTCCAGGTTTTGCGGGGTGCTGGTAAGGTGGGGGAAGCCTTTGTCATCACCCAAGGGGAACAACTGAGGCTGATGGCATGCAACACCACACTGGGAGCCGGTGTCAAAGCTGCCCAGGCAGCTGTCACAGATGTTCTGAGTATGGCTATGGGTGGAGGGCAGGTAGGTGTTCAACGTACCTAAGCTGTCATCACCGACTGGCCATGTTCGTGATCACCAACATCATGCCATGTTTAAGGAAATTAATATGTAGGTTTAACAACATTGTCTGGTTTCACTAGAAGTTGAGGCTAGCGTGAGAATGCTTAGGGCATAGCGAGATTACAGATGGTTTACTGAGTATTTCTGTCAGAGCCCATTCAGTATTATCTGTGCTTAGGTTGAACTCCTGAAAGTGGCACTGCACATATACATTTGCTTGAAGCTGCGAACTCACTGGAGAATGACTGTTCTGTGATAAAATTCATGAAGACTGGTGTTGATTTTGATGTTTTAAAATTAGTAGCCTATTTTATAGTTTGAATAATGGTTCAACATGCCAACTGACGAAATGGTTGCCATTTCAACAATTGATGATTTAGTTACGGTATTTATTGTTTAGGAATGTTAATGTCGTCTTACATCCTATCCCCTTACCTGGAATGGTGAAGTTACACTTCAAACTATTGAAAACTGACATCGCTGATGTCCTCTTCATTTTGTTATTAGCAAGCGATCCGGACGGATGAGTTCCCTGACAGTGAGGGATGGGAGGAGATGGACCAGAGCGAGGCCGAGAAGTGGGCCATGGGCTCCGAATTTCCCCCCGACTTTGATAAGCAGACAGCAGGCCCTGGCTTCGGGGACATGTCTGGCGGTGGTGCCCCAGGTACCTCGACTGTGGGTGGTGCTGGAGGAGCTGCTGGCTGGGCACGCCAGAGTGCTCGTTTCCTACATGTTGCTGCGCCCCTTCGACACACCAGGTTCGTCCATGACTCAGTGACTGCTGCCCGATTGACCCCAGAGGACATCAAGAAGGCTCGCGAGGCGAAGCAGGCCACGGCCAAGCAAACGAGACAGAAGGTGAGAGCACCTGACCGTGCGATGAGCGACGTGCGACAGACCACCCATCTGGCATGTGCCTCGATTCTGCCATATGGTACAGGCCACACACACGCTTGTCATGCTCATCAATGAGACATGCTGTAATCATGTAGCCTCGTAAACAAGCCCCATCGTACTTCACTTCGATTTGTACAGAGGTGAAGTACGAAGGGCTGGTTTACCAGGCTAGTAATCATGTCCCAAAATGTAGTGTTATGGCGCATGTGGACAAACATTTGTTTGATTTGCGTTTTGAATAGTTATCTGATTGTGACCTTTTTTCCCATGGGAGATTACCTTACACAGGGTTTCTATTGATCTTTTCCAAGTGTTGGCCCTTTTGACAGTATAATTACTGTTCGTGTCACTGTCAACAACTGAGAAAGAGGACATTGCACAGGCAGTCACTGAGAGTCACTCTTCATCAGTATTCTTCCCCAGATACACTACTTATATAAAGTTTTGGATATTTGGCTTTTGGGTGAAATTTATGGTAGGGCATTTAAGTAGAAGCATGCAGTAGTGATTTACTCATCTCAAACAATTTATTGAAACAAATTCTAATTGAACAGTGAAATTAATTGGTTGATTCATGGATGAAACACCTTGTGTTGTGAATATCCCTAGCTTTTAAAGAGTAGTGTTCCAGCTTTAAAGAAAATTGTGATATTGATCATGTATATTCTAAAGATGAAACATCACTGAAATTTTTGGTTGTAGTTCTGTGTTTTATATTATTCTAGTGGGTGGATCACTGTCTGTGGTTTTGATGGTAGTATGAGTTGTTATGCAATGTCTGTGTACTGACCTGCTGTATAGGACATGCAGTGACAGTACAGTGTGTTCCTTTCAGCATATTTCATTTCAAGTTTATTGTGAGACCTTCTTAGAAAAACTTCTCATTGTGTATGTTTTAGCATCTCCCAGTGTATGATGTTGGAATTATGTACTTTGAAGTTGAACGTTTCTTAACTTGTGATTGTTAGTGCAAATATTGTAGATTGTAGACCTTTGTCTAGCTCTATAACCTCTTGTAAGGCCTGATTTTAGCATGCTGTGACAAGAATGTGAATCAGGGGATAACTGAAGGGTAATATAATTCAGTCTCTGTATTCCTGAATACTGACCACACCAGTTTTGAAATATTATTAGCAGCTGCCGTTTTATTTTTGCTGAGATTGAATTAGCACTGTCTCGTCGAGCTCTTGTCTCCATAACATGTGAAATTAAGAAATTTCCAAGGCTGCAGATACCGCAGTCATTCCAAATCGCATTTAGCTCATGGGTGCCTCAGATGTCTAGCACTGCGAGACTGCTAATATCCAGACGTCTGACAGTGATTGTCTCCTATCTGATTGTAGCTCAGTGAACGTGCCAAGGAAAGGAAAGTACCAGCCACCAGGATAAGCCGACTCATGAATTTCGGAGGTAAGTTTCTCGAATGCGGAGGTGTATATTTTATCGAATGGACAAGGGCTGGCTAAGCCAAATATCAGTTTTGAATAGTATCCAGGAGTTACATTTTTGGCAATACACTGCAGGGTCAGGAGTTGGCTGCAGGGTCAGGAGTTTTCATAAGTTGTTGTTTAATTTAAGTTGTCCATCATGTCCTTGTTTGGCTTGCAGGTTTGGCAGTGGGGCTTGGCCTGGGCACCATAGCTGAAGTTGCCAAACAGTCCATAGGAGGCAAGCGCTCAGGTGGGTTTATCTAGACTAAAGTTGTCTATCGTAAGTTCAAACAAATTTCAGAAATCTTACAGAGCTTTGTTAACACTACAGGAACTTTTAAGTTCCTGCAGTCGTATATAGAGGTTCCCTTCCACAGTTGTATTATATTCTAGGGTGGCAATTTATGTCAAGAAACCATCATGTTGTGTGGATGTCACAGACACTTTTTTTAAAGGCTTCTGTCCCTTTACATTCTGTGCTCAGAGAAGAATGCCCTGTTGGACTCTGCTGTCCTCTCGGAGGCTAACGCTGAGAGAATTGTGGACACGCTGTGCAAAGTGCGAGGGGCAGCACTGAAGATTGGTCAGATGCTCAGCATACAAGGTAGGACTCCCCAAACCACCTGCTTCTTTCACATTACATTACACTTAGCAGACACTTTTACCCAAAGCGACACACAGTGGAAGAAAACAATCAGGCTAAGGTTACATAGAGGATTGCAGGGTAAGTGCAGGAAGAGAACACGTGTAGGTGTTGGTTAGATGGTAAGTGAGTTATATTTGTTAAGAAGCTCTTGTAGGAACAGGTAGCTTGTTCCGGCATTGGGGAAACCATGAAGCAAAACCTTTTCAAATGACATCACCTTGTGTGAGAATTTAGTTTTGATAGGCAAGTGCAGACTCTGACGTCACTTTGTGGGTAAGTGAAAAAGCCATTTGTATAAAACATTGGACAAAGGTTTTGATGTTTTATGAATTATGTAGTGGCTGTAGTAATTTTGAAATTGCCTTTTTGTACACCCCTGCTGTACGCCTTTATTTTCTATCTCAAGAAGGTTTGGCAAACCGTCACTGTCATACTGACATGCATGCTGTCAGAAGCAAGGATGCTGTCAGGCATATTTACTGGCAGACTGTCAATTTAATTTCGCACTTGATTAAATCTTTGCTTATAAGCCATGGTTGGATAGGACTGTTCTCATTAGCGAAACCCCTCTAGGTTATTGGTCTTGGTTTTGAGAAAACACAAGATACTTGTGCACCTAGGAAGAGGACCTTTTGGAGATAAAGAGATTTAAGTCTTTCTGACTACAAACCTAATTCTAACATACTACTGTTTGGGAGAACACATCACTTTATGTTATTATTATACTATTACTCTATTATTTCCTGAGTCAATCGACCTATTGTTGAGTTTGTTTGCTAAGTCACAGGGTCTAGTTGGTTTGTAAAAAGTTCCAGGATGCCTCAACAGTAGTGCACCTCAGGATCAACAGGAGTTTCAGGCCTTTAGTCGTTATACACCTTACTCTGAGGCAGCCCTGCTTAAGGTGATCAATCCTTAGCATATGTCCAGTATTCAATTAGTCGATATCCTAATTTGGTGAATGTAAATTGGGCAATAGTGTGCACGATAAAGCTAAAGTTACCAAGTCGTTTTAAACCTCTTTCTATCTAATACATTACATTACATTACACTTAGTAGACACTTTTATCCAAGGGACTTACAAAAGAGGACATAAACAAGCTACTTTTTTTACTTAGGCAGGTCTCCGCATTCCAGTGTTCCATACACCACACAGCTCCAAGAAGCGGAGCTAGTTTGACTAGTTGCCTCTCTGTATCCCAATACACTGCACAATCCCAGAGGGCAGACCTACAGTAGCCTACCTGGCTGTAGGCTGTCAGCTAACTCTTCTTCTTCTTTTGTAGAATTTATAGCTTACGGACTAAGTACATTACCGCCATCTACTGGGCTAAGGTGTAATTGTTCCTGTTCTGCATAGCCTTTAGTCACATTACATTTTCTTTCCTAATAACCACCCCTGAGTTTCTATTCTCAACTAATGGCTTTTTACAGGGAAACTCAAACCTAACACCACGCCACATTCTAAACTCTGTCTGCCCAGGTGTAACATGCACAGCTGGCTGCTGACTACAGGTAGTTAAGTAACCACTTGTGAGCTGTACAGGACAGACCAGCTGCAGGGCACGCCAGGCAGGCGCTTAGCAAGGGTTAACATGAACCAGCTGGCCAACATTACGTTAACTTTATGACATTGACTCTTTATGCTATGCACCCACAGATAACAGCTTTATCAACCCCCAGCTGCAGAGAATCTTTGAGCGGGTCCGACAGAGTGCAGACTTCATGCCAACCTGGCAAATGAACGTAGGTATTTTATGCTGGGAACATCTACAACTTCACTTAAAACCCCATCTTGTCAATTTGTCCCTTTTGGAGCTGCTTATTGTTGTGGTGTAAAGGTGACTTGACATGACTTGGCATGACATTAAGGTGACTTGCCTGTAAGCATGTCTTGTTTTATTCCTTTGAGGAAAATACTATGCTAGTGTAATTATTCATGATTGAGTTGTCTTAGTTGCAGTTTAAGTTTGTACAAGACTTTGTACAAGATCTCAGAGTCAGTGTGTAAAGCATATAAAGCATTTCAGTTTATGTATTTTTTTACAGGTTTTATCCCCAGCATATGAACACATGACAACTCACATAGCAATCAAAACAAACCCCCACCCTTTACCAAGATAACAAGAAAAAAGAAGTGAAGTAATTGATTTGATATGTGATGGCATGTTTTGTGTTGTGGCCTGACCTTGCAGAAAGTGCTGCAGGAGGAGCTTGGTGCTGACTGGAGGGAGAAGTTGTCCTCGTTTGAAGACAAGCCCTTTGCCGCAGCCTCCATCGGCCAGGTGCATCATGGGGTACTGAAGGACGGCAGGGAGATCGCCATGAAGATCCAGGTACACACAATAATAATAATAATAGCAACAACAACAACAACAATAATAAAGCCAATCTGTATTTGTATAGCACATTTCATACAAAGGATGTAGCTCAATGTACTTAACAGTTTGGCAAAGGAACACAGGACAGAGATACACATGGCAAGCTTTCTTATAGTCCAGTAGCAGCAGAGAAATCAGTCGGGGTGCTGTGGAGAGCTGCACTGGTGTCCCCAGGGAGGCTCGTCTGCACAAGAAGCACCAGCAGATAAAGGAACCTTTTGGGTTACTAATAGGATAGACTGTCAAGATTTGTCAAGTTGCATGTGTTTAGATGTTTTCAATATCTTTCTGTTTTTAACGTGCTGACATGTATTGTTTTCCAGTTGATATTTTTATGACTAAAAACAGTTTGTCAGGTTCTGAAATGCACAGTGTCAGGGCAAACACAGAACAACACATTTCCATCTTGATTATATTGCAGTTTGCATTACATCATGGAACATAATCAAGCTACAGCAAACAGAAAATTACAGAGTAATTGCAAGAAGAACAAAGTGACAGTTCATGTAGGTGTAGGTTAGATGGTTAGTGAGTCAGATTTGGGAGGATAGAACGTGATATTGGAAGAGAAGGGTTTAGATGGACACTAAAGTTTATGTACATCGCATGCATGTTTCATTTTTGCTCTATACATGAAAGATGTATTGCAGTATTGGTAGTGTTTTGCATGAGTGGCAGCGGACATGATTTACTTCCTGTCTCCTTGTTTGTCTTTAGTATCCTGGGGTGGCACAGAGCATCCACAGCGATATCAACAACCTGATGTCTGTACTGAAGATGAGTGTAGTTCTCCCTGAGGGTAAGAGACAAGCTATTACATACACATACACATACACACACATTCTCTCTTGCACACACACACACACACACACACACTTGCACTGTATGTCACGCAATAGTACACACACACACATACACACAAAAACATTGTCACACAGAGTAATCTAAAGTTGAAATGCAGGGCAAAGCCCTGTTGGAAGTTTCTGAGACAACCAGACTTGTGGGTGTTTGTGTGTGTGTGTGTGTGTGTGTGTGCATTTTTCTCTTTTTCAGGATTATTTGCAGACAGTAGTCTAGAGGTCCTTCAGAGGGAGCTTGCCTGGGAGTGTGACTACAAGAGGGAAGCTGAGTGTGCCAAGCGATTCAGGTTTGTGCATGATGGAGGAAACATGTAAAAATGCACGTTTTTAATTCAACAAGTACCAGAACATGTGAGCAAACACACAGACACAGTGGCATCTGCACATGTGCCAAAGCATTTGCACATTAAGAAGAGTTCATGGCAACAGATTTACTGTCATAATGTATACATCCATAGTCCATAAACACACTGTCAGAGATGGTGTGTGTGTGTGTGTGTGTGTGTGTGTGTCTGTGTCTGTGTCTGTGTCTGTGTCTGTGTCTGTGATGGCAATTATAAGAGCACCTAAAAAATCTTCAAAAACCTTAGTGCTTATGTATTCATCATTCTTATGTATTCATCATGCCTCAAGGAACTCATTTTCTACTCCATTGTGGGTTTCCCTTTCCAATTTTTGCTTATTAATATATCTTATGTTTCACCTTTAATTGCCCTCTTATGTTAAGTTCAGTGCAAAGAATTTCAAAGACAGATATGAAACCTGTGTGCTAGCATCACTTGCCAAATAATTACTGAGTATTAAGTGCGTTTTTTTTTTTTTTTGTGCACGGATCTGCATATGTACATTACATGTACATTTTATGTTGCGTTCTTTTATTCAAAGTAGTTTAGCCAAGTTCAGATAAAAAATGCACAGAACGACTTTTGTTCCCTTCAAACCTTTTACAAAAAAGGAAAATTCTAGAGCTTACTGAAGAAAGGGTTAGATAAAGGCAGAGCCTGGGTATTAACAGCAAGGTAATACTGAGACACACAGCAGGGTGTATAGCCATAAAGCCCTCGTCAATTACGCTGCTGATTAGTTGGTGCATCTGATAAGTAGATGTTGTCGAGACTGACGCTGTTCTTTCTGTGCACTCAAAAAGCTTTAGGCCTTTTTGTCACTTAGTAGCTCACACAGTTGCACTTGTTCCTTAACATTGAAAAACGTGTTTTGTTTTCTCTCGATTTCATCAGAACAGTGCACCCACACAGTCCGGAAACCCTCTTTCCTGGGGTTGTGGAATGCCTAACATTAGCGCTTTGTTTTACCATTCCTTTTTCTCTCTGCAGGGCTCTGCTGGCAGATGACCCGTTTTTCAGGGTACCGGAGGTGGTGGACGATCTGACGGCTACCCGGGTTCTGGCCATGGAGCTGGTCAATGGCGTGCCACTGGACAGATGCGTCGATCTGGACCAGGAGATTAGAAACAAGGTTGGTGCCCCAGGTGGTTGGCTAATGGGGAATTCAGGTCTTTGAATAGTATGTATATAATGCAGGTCCTGTAAGCATTATACCAGAAATGTGGATGTTATAATATTATCTGAGAGTGCAATTGTTCCTATAGTCTATATAATCCCAGCATACTTGAATTGGGGTGTGATGTTACAACAATGATTGTCAGAGCTAGTTGGTTATAGTCACATACAGTTAGTTACAGTTGAAGATGAGTTTAGGGTAAAAGACATGTGACAGTCTGTGCGAAAGTGCAGTCTTAAAATCAGTCATTGTTGTTAAAAGATATTGGGTTTAAGACTGTAACAGGTGGGACATAGTGTTTGGAAAAACAAACCATCTCTGCTTTTCTGTAGCCCTGAATTATGACATTACAACTGAAGGAACCAAACAAAGAAAACAAACAAAGCGTATGGAAAGGCTGCCCAAATACACTTGTACTACTTCATTTTGCACTTGAATGTACTCTAATTTTTCTATGAGAAAAGTAGTGGTTGCAGTACAGTTCCTTCACCAGCAGGTGGCCCCATACCTCATGCTTTTAACTCTTTTATCTCCACAGATCTGCTTCAACATCCTAGAGCTTTGCCTGAGGGAGCTCTTTGAGTTCCGCTTCATGCAGACAGACCCCAACTGGGCCAACTTCTTCTATAACGCCGAGCAAGACAAGGTGAGGCAATCGGAGCCCAGCGGGACATTTCATATGTGGGCCAGTGTGAGAGTAGCCCACGAAGGTCGTGCCTCACATTCGTTCAGCACATGGCGAACATTTAGTGGAACACACTCAAGTATGTCATAACGATGGCTTTGCCAGGGCTTTGGGAACTGGATTCAAAGCCTGTTTGTCCAGCTGTATAAAAATCCAATGTTTCGCCCATTTTCCTTTGATCAGTAGCTGAAGGAAATCTGAACCAGTTCGGTGGAAAGCTTTTGTAAATCCACCTTTAGATCTTAATGTTATTTATAACTTGTGTTTGCTTCCAAATAGTTGTAAGACACATATGTGACCTGTAAAGAAGGCAGTCTTGTGGAGAGCGGCTGTCGGCGCGTCTTCAAAGCTCTTTCAACTCGGGTTCTCATTTGGACTGAGTTTTGAGAGGAATTTTAACGATCCTGTATTTGTGTGTCTGTCTTCCCTGAAAATAGCTCATTCTGTTGGATTTCGGCGCTTGCAGGGATTACCCTGAGAAGTTCACAGATGACTACATTGAGGTATTTATTAGGCTACATTTTGCCACACAGTCAAAAGCACTGCATGACGGCTGGCCCATTCAGCATGTCTTGCTGATACTTCAGCTGACGTTGAGCTTTGCATAAATTTTGAGTGCTCCAGCGGGGGAAATGGGAGAGGGAGTTGCATTAAACTATGGAGGTTTCTTGGTGCAAATGTAAAAAAAAAAAGATAGCTTTAGGCTATCAAGCACTCTTTAAGTACCATATCGTATAACATTGAAATGACTGACTTGTCAGTGTAGCATCCTTCAAATCTTAAAAAAGACCAGATGTTTTCATTATACTTGCTCTTGATTTGTTTATATCTCTACTCAGTTTGATGATACAGTATAAGTCGCACTTAACACAGCCCTAGGGTATGTGATTTCATTAGTAACCACACTTCTTGTAATAAAAGCAGATGTGAATATTGCAGGAATTGTTAGTAGCCTATTTATATTCATCCCCTAAAGCTAATGTCATGTAAATTGTTATTTGTGTTGCTATAGTATAATAGTATAAACCTCTGAATTTCCATAGGTGGTGTACGCGGCCTCTGTTGGTGACAGGGCGACTGTGCTGAAGAAATCCACAGACTTGAAGTTCCTCACAGGCTTTGAAACCAAGGTGTTCATTCATTTGTAATCCTTTTAGTGTGCACTCTCGTCCTCCTGCTGGTTTCACAGAAAGAAACGCTTTTGTTATTAAATGTGGTCTTTCACAGTTGTGTTCAGGGAGTCTGTGTGTCCTCAATCGCCCTCATAAGAGTTTCATGATTTATTTTATCTCTGACTACTTCTCACTTCTGCAGGCTGCTTCATCTCCTTTCTTCTGTAGTTTGTTGTTATAAGTTATAATTGTTATAATTGTATTGTTCTTATTAATGTTGCTATTATTAGTAGCAGTAAGAGTATAAACATTTTTGAGTGTGTACATGGGCATTTCTGTGAATGTGCTGTCTTTACAAAACTTCATAAGCGACACAGATGACATGGACCGTTGTGTCCCTGCAGGCCTTCCAGGAAGCCCACGTGGAGGCGGTGATGATCCTGGGCGAGGCCTTCGCCTCCTCCGAGCCCTTCGACTTCAGCACCCAGGACACGACGCACCGCATCCACAACCTGATCCCCGTGATGCTGCGGCACCGGCTCACGCCGCCCCCGGAGGAGACCTACTCGCTGCACCGCAAGATGGCCGGCTCCTTCCTCATCTGCTCCAAGCTGGGCGCACGCATTGCCTGCCAGCACATGTTCCGGGACATCTACAGTGCCTACCAGGAGCGTCGCCTGGCTCGCGCCGTGCAGGCTTAGAGCACAGGACTGACTACGGGGGTGTGTGTGTGTGTCAGATTAGATTTGTCTGTATGGTAATCAGGTGATTGATCACTGTGTGTCAGACAGAGACAGAGAGCGAGAGAGAGAGAGAGAGATGGACAGACAGAGAGAGAGATGGACAGAGTGAATGATAGAGAGGGAGATGGACAGAGAGACAGACGGACAGACAGAGTGAGATGGACAGAGAGAGAAAGAGCGAGAGAGAGATGGGCGTGAGTGTATGCACAGCGAGACCAGCACAGTGCTGTCAGCCCTGCGGGATTGGGCTAGTTTTGGTCCAATCAGAGACTACTTGGACAAAGAAAACAAGCCGTGCTGTTTGGACTGCCTTATGTCAACATCCTGAAAGCCAAACCTAAGGAGACACCCCATGCACGGATGCTGCACCACACTGCATTATATTCTGGCAGGTTCCTCCAAACAAGGACACTGCATTGGGAAATAAGACTTGCTCTCTTTTGTGTCATAACACATTTTAATGTGTGCTGTGTAAAAAGAAAAAAAAATCACGCTGCTTGACTTGGTTTGTGTAAAAGAGGTCTGTTTTGGTGTTCATTTGCATAGCCTGTAATTTATGGGGTCCTGATGATGTGGTTACTGTGGTGTTTCATGCTGTAATCAGACATTTCTTTTCATTTCATTTCATATAACTGCACTGTAAATTGTCTTTGGTAAATAAGCCATAACTATCATGGCCACTTATAAATCAAATTTTTATACAACTTTGACTTTAAAGGCTTCGCTTCTTCTCGGAGACAGAGGAGGTAGGTCTGTTGGGGAACGCGTGTACCCTGAGCCATTAATTAGATTTGTCACAGTCTCTTCCCCAAAGGCTCCCCAATTAGGCAGCGAGCTGGTGGCAGGAAACCCCGCCTGAGTTGGTCTAATTTTGAAACTTCTGTCAGAATTCAGTAGGAATCAAATCACGGGTGTTTGTAGGCTTCATACAGAGAATCTGTCACCCCCAAGGCTGAAGTGTGTAGTTAAAGGAGAGACATCAGGCTTGTGCGGTGTAGCGCAAGCCCTGACACAGTCACGTGAGCTTTCCTGTTGGCGTGGTCTTGAGTGATTGACATGTTTTCACAGTGCACATAATTTACCAGTATATATAGCCTGTGTGTACTAAGTCATAGAGCATGGGATGGTTAAAGTGTTGTAAAAGCAGTTTGACCTTTTGTTCCAGCTGACAGGTGACTGCGTAAACCCTACAGGTGCTCTCCAAGTGTGTCACCTGTTCTGTTAGCCTCATACTAAACAGTGGATTGTTCATTTACCCCAGCTGAGGGCAGTAAATGGTCTTACCTTGGCCTGTCATGAGATAAGTCAAGTAACTGCCTGATAAGACAGCAGGTGCTCCTCAAGCCATCCAGGTGTTTGCTTCTGTTTTATACTGTCTACATGGCCTCTACAAGTGCACTGATCACTGTTTTTGTTTTAGTATGCAGTATGTGTGTAGGTGGTCATCCATGCATGTAGAGAGAGAATATTCTCAGAGCCTGGAAAAGAAGCTGTCTTTTTGGTCAAGGTGGTGCGAGGTATAAAAAATGGAAGCTGGTTAATGCAATATTCATTTCAGCTGGCTTTTCATTACCACTGACATGAAAATTCTGCCCTTGTCTGCAGGTGGAACCTCAGAGTTTGTCTGATTTAGTTTTTTGAATAGCAGATTTATCATATTTGTCAATATGTGGACTTATCTCACTTAAGTTTAAAGAAACCACTAAAACGCATTTTGTTTAAGTATTGATAACCTGCAGTACCACCACAGTACAGCTGGCCAGTGTTGTAAGCGCATGTTTCTTAAAGTGTAGACGCACCAGTCCTATCTATCAGCTGTAGTGACTTATCTCGGGATATCCTTGGTCAAAAAATGAACTTGTAATGCCGCTATTAAGACACCCAAAAGCTTGTTTGACCTTGTCCTTCGTTAGTGCTGCATTGAACTCATTCAGCTTTTTAATAGACTTTGTGAATACTTCGAAAAAATCATTCAGATTTTATGGCTCACTTAATCCTTCACACGTGCCAGAAAAGGCAAATCATCAACGCTGCAAAACTGCGTTTTGATAACATTTATTGTCAAATGTACCTGTGTGAAAAGAACCACCCCTGTTAATAATTGTGCAAGTTATCAACACCGTTTATGGATACCGTTGTAGTTTTCTCTGCCATCCAAAGCAGAAAGATTCCTGTTTTTTTCCTTAACAGATAATTGTGATTTTTTTTGTTCATCATACTTTATTTTTTATTACCTACTTCGACTTACAATGAAAAAGTATAAGACTCACTTCACCTTCACAAGCGCATTCACCACGGGGTGGCACTGCTCTATAGTTTCCATACGCCAGCGCACACGATATTTTGCTTAACATCACTAAGGGAAGGGACACTATATGGTCGCTCTGCTGCGCCCAATAGGCTCGCTCAGAAGGTTGGGCTTGCGGGTGGAGCCGTGAGAGTACCTCAAGCCCTGCGCCAGTGACTCTTCAGTGAATAACAAAAGCGCTAAGATTTGGCTACGCAAAAATTGATCGAAAGCCGTCTATTCTCACGCACTGAGTTCCATTTATGTATTTTCTCCGAGGCGGACGCTACATAGGATTCTAACATTTCCATCAAGGGTAGCAGCCAGGTCTGTCTGATTCTACAAGCTCCCAGTTTCGACAGAAATTTTGAAATTATTTTCTTTCATATCTGATCTGGATTACACAAAAGGCGGCGCAGACTGTACAGCGCACTCTTTCCATTGGTAAGTGGAGTTTATATCATGGTTGTTTGATAATGTTGTGATTCTTAACCTACGCTTCAGTCTATAAGCTTCTCATCACAAGGAAATATATTAGCAACAAAACCCATTCTCAAGTGTATGGGATGCTCTGAGCCTTGCTCGTGGAGAATGTGAAATCAGAACCCTATGCTAGTTTGCATTTTATCGCGTAACTTCGGATGATACGTTAAGGTTCCTAGAAGCTACGAGAGCATAGCCTTTAGCGGTGTGTAGGTAAGGTAGGCTACTATGTAACAATTTCTCATTCATATTTCGTGGGTACAGGCCCAGTGTTGTGCACAGTTACGCTTAAGAGTAGCCGCTTTTATCACATTGTCGGCGTACACGGCGTGTGAACTAATTATATTCTTATTAAGTGGTCGTAACCTCGATGGGAACCATAACATAACCGTGCAGGAAAACGGCTTCATTCATTCTGAATAATAGTGTATCTCAAACATTTCAAAAACGCGCCCTGCGTTTTAATACGCTACGTGGTCTTATCGAAAGTGGGACTCTCATGCAAACCCAATAGCCACATCTTTTTGTTGTAGTTAACGTAGATTCCACATGGCCGGGAATTTCATCAATGGACTTGCATGTCTATTAGTCCTAGGTAGTCCGGTCATTCTAACCTCTTAGGCACTCAGTGTTGCTTTAAACAGTTGTATCTCTTACCGACAATTCCCCTCCATTAAAAGAGAACAGACTGTTACTGCCAAATGAGCTGGTCGATTCGGAGCGTTTAACTAGGTCTTGAGTGAATGAATTAAGTGTTAGTGAACATCTCTTGACAGAAGATATCTCTTAGCCTATCCTGACACTTGTTTCCTCTAGTGTGAGAATGGGGATAAATGCTGTAATGCCCGACAGTCGAATTTAGGCCACTGTCGACAAGTTTATTAAGTAGGCCTGGCTGCTGGGATCTTGAGAGCTTCCTTCCTGACTGTAGGAAATGAGTGTGGACCTGTGCGCGCCCTACAGACGGTTGTAACTAGATTTTTGAGCACACTTTTAAGTGCAATGCCATTTTGCTTGCTGAACATGATTGCTGCCTTGCTGAATGTGATGGTTCACCTGCCAGATGTTCTTAAAACCACTGTACTGCACTGCACTGTATTACCGAGAAAGTATGTCAATAAGGTACACCAAGCTTCAAGTTCCACATGGTAACTCCTTTCTGCCATGAAACAATAGTGGATAACTATCGCACATCATTTTAAAATACCTTCAAGGCCAAGTTTGTATTGGAGGTGTTGTTATAGTAACGTACATTACACAGGTATGTATGTTTTATAACACTATGGGTTTGGCAACATTATCCCATGTGGTGACCACAACCCACAGGTGATGTCAGAGCTAGATTTGTCATCTGTGTGTGCGCAGTCTTTGGGATTAGTTTGCGATGAGTGAAGACCCACCCAAATGCACAGTGTCATACATGGCTCTTCAAGCCCTAAAAACAGCACCACTGTTACATTCAGTGTCCCAGACTGTGGTGTCCGAACATCTCCCAGACACTTTCCTAATCGCCTGCGTCTGTTCTGGCTTTGGACGCCGGCACTGAAAGTTGGCAACCTCTTGCCGTCCATATGGACACACGAGAGATGGGACAGCTGAGAGCACAATGGGAAGGGGTCAGAGGTCAACCAATCAGTGGCCACGGTCCGACTGTGCCTCGGGTGAGCACATTTGCCACTGCCTTTGTGCTAATCGGGGTGCGACCACCAAACAATGGATGAGAACACCTCTCTGAATGACCGCTGCTGTGGATGTGGACCGCCCGGTTTCCGCTCGTCCCTGCAAAAGGGGGAAATGCCATTTTGTTCTTGAAACAGCAGTGCTTGAGAATGATGAGGGAGAATGTAGTCTTTTCCCTTTGCTGCTGGGCTGAATGGAATGTGCAGTGATTTGTGTTTGTGTGTGTATCAGTCCAGCGTGAAGATAGCTTTGTTGGAATTTTGCTACATTTTGTTCACATGTGCACCTCATGTTGGTTAGAATTTGATTGAATTCTTTGATATTTGGCTAGTTTGATGTCAGAGTAAGCATTGAAAATCTATTTTGTGTTGTTCTCCATACCCTGTTTGTTGGTAGGTTTAGAAGTTTGCTAAAAACATGTTGGTGCAGAAAAAAACCCTTTCCTTCTTTTAGTGAGGCATTTTTATGTGAAGCTGTGGTCCACTTTTAAGTTTTCTCTCGAAGCCAAACTCAGAATGCTCTAACAAATGCTGTGAAACCACACTGTCACGTCATAAGCCAAGTCTGAGGTCATAACCATCTCAAAATCACAGGGAAATAGCTTGTTTAAACTTGTTAACACTTCTTTACATGTCTGTTTGTCTTCTGATTTGCGGCGTGTCTTTCATGGCTTTTATTGCAGGGTTACAAACAGGCCCATGAAATGATGGGTTTACAGAGCTGCTTAATGGCCTTTGAGGGGTTTTTAGGCAAAACAGCACCCACTTTAATGCTTGCACAGTCACGGTTGATCTTGTGCTTTCTCCAGAAACAGAGCTAATCCCATGTTGTGTGTATGATGTTCCAGCCTCTCTGTGATGACCCATTGTGGGAACAATGGTATTTTTTGTACATTAATGACTATGGTTGAAGCTATGGTGCAACTTTTTCAGTGAATGGGGTGTGTCCTGCCTTACCCACACTGCTGGCTATCCCACAGCATACATCCACTCCACTCAGAAACAGTTCCTTAAAAACTTGCGCTCAATGTTTTCTTTCTCTTGTAATGTTTTCCAGCTCTAGCTGGTGGACTGGCAGAGTCTTTGCTGGCAGATTTAGAGCGGAGAGAGAGAGAGAGAGAGAGAAAGAGAAAGAGAGAGAGCACTGTTGTTCTGGAGCACTTCTTGCTGATGGATTAGAGATGCTCTTGGCCATGTTTTTAGTTTGCGAAGGAGAAGAAAAGTTTTTTGTTGAGTGTGGTGAGCTTATGTCATGCATTGTGTTAGTTGTTAGGTTATGTAATGTATGATTCTTTGTTTTCAGAATGGATGTTGTTACTTCCTGACTAAACTGTAAACTGGGATGTTGGTAGGATGAGGATCAGATGAAATATTAGCTGATGAAAAAAAGGAAAGCATTAACTCCTGTTGTCTGGGAAAAAAAGGTCCCGCTGTGGAAAAAAAAGAGTAATTTACAACGATGACATGAAAGCGTGCACGGCTTTGAACTCCAGATTGACCTTGTCCTTCCCCATAGGCGTGTGCGTCAGGCGGCAGCCTTCGCGTGAGCACTGTCCTCGGGGCTCGAGATGAGACTTGCTGCCAGAGTTTTACTAATTGTGCTCAGCCTTTTTTTTCTTCATTTAAACTCCATTTTGAACTCGCACACCAAACACGGATCAGGCAGGGATTGGATCTTTCCTCTGAGCCTGATTGCTGCCCTGTTGTGAGCAAGCGGTGGTAATCACGGACAATTTCATGGCTCTTTGGGTCAACATGAGGCAGCCATGTATGGGCTTTCTCTCTCTCTCTCTCTCTCTCTCTCTCTCTCTCTCTCTCTTTCTGTGATTCTCTCACTCCCTCTTTCTCTCTTGTTCCTGTTTCCTGTAAACACTAAACGGAACAAGTGCTTATGCATCATGTTTGCATTGTCATGTGTTTACTCAGATTTCTGTGAATTTCTTTGGAACTCTTGCATGTTTGCTCTCTTCGCAATTTTGGCATGCGAAGAATTGGCTTTGGTGGTGACTGTTTTAGATCAAAATCCAACAGAAATGCAGATTTAGCATTAAAATGTGTAAATTTGTATTGCTGTGCATAAATAACAGAACACCCAGTCCATGAATGACCTTGGCAGTCATGAATCACACAGTCATGAAGTCAGAGGCAGCTTGCATCACACATGGACCCTGATGGATGTCCATGATGTTTTTAGCAATAACAAAGATGCCCTTGATGTCTTCTTTCCATCCTTAGCGAACACCTCAGACAGAGGAAATGTTGGTAATGGCCCATAATTGCTCTCATTGTGTCAAGAACCATTTCACTTCCAATCTGTAAGTGACTTGAACCAGAATAACCTCAAGCAGAGCAGCGGTGTGTGTGCGTGTATGTGTGTCTCTGTTTCTGTGTGTGTGTGTGTGTGTTTCTGTGTGTGTTTCTGTTTCTGTGTGTATGTGTGTGTGTGTGTGTGTGTGTGTGTGTGTGTGTGTGTGTGTGTGTGTGTGTGTGTGTGTCTAAGGGCATTGTGGGGGTGGAAGGATGAGCGGCCCATGATGACAGTGAATTGCAGCTGGTCCCCATCATGCCAGCCTGAGGCAGGAGTGTCCCCCATCTCTCTCTACACCCCCCCCCCCCAACTCTCTCTACCACCACAATCCCTCCCCCATCCTCCACCACCACCACCCCTTCCCCCCAAGTGTCATCTTCACAGAACTGTGCCATCATGCTTGAGAAACACAGACCATGAGAAGACCGTAGCCCCAGTGGAGTCCGAGAGGCATTCACTACAATCAGAGTAGCTAAGAGGGAGTGAATGGATAGGATAGAAACAGAAGGGGGGGGGGGGGGGGTGGTAGATAGACAGACTGAGAGAGACAGAAAAAGAGAGAAAGAGAGGGAGGCACTGGAGCAGTAGACAGACAGAGAGGGAGGGAGAGAAAGAATAATAGAAACAGAGGGCGAGAAAGAGAGAGAGAGACATCAAGCGGTGCCTGTATGGGCGAGAGAGAGACGACGAGGCAGATGATGATGAGTGTTTGGGGTGTGTGTGTGGGGGGGGGGGAGAGCAGTTGTCTGTTGTGATGAGGATAGAGAGAGGCTGTGTGTGTGTGTGTGGGGTGAGTAATGAGTAATGGAGACAGACATGGAGGAGGTGCCACCACTGTTACCGCTGCTGCTGATGGGGGGGGTGGGGGTGGGGGTGGGGGGTGAGGGGGGGGGGGTGCTATCACCCAGGAGAAGTGGCTTCGCTTTGCTATAAACGGGGGGAGGGCAGTTCCGCTCAGCCAGACAAGTGGCTCTTCGCTTTCTCTGACCATGATGGAAAGCAGGGGAGGCTCTATAGGTTGTGTGTGTGTGTGTGTGTGTGTGTGTCTGTGTGTATCTGGGCATGTGTGTGCGCGTGTGTTTGTTGGATCGTGTGTGTGTCTGTGTTCAGTGTGCAGTGTGCAGATGAGATATGTTGGTGTGTGTGTGTGTGTGTGTTTGTGATGGTGGATGTATGATGCTTGTTAGGCTGTGTGTAGGTGTGTATGTTTATTTGTATCCTTTTTGTGCACCTGAGTGTGTGTTTATATAGTTGTGTAATGTATGCTCTCATAGTTCTGTGTGTGTGTGTGTGTGTGTGTGTGTGTGTGTGTGTGTGTGTGTGTTTGTGTGTGTGTGTGTATGTGTCGTTGCTACATTTTGCAGCAGGTCTGTTTTTGTGAGGCTTTAATTCGGAGGGCACAGTGATTAAAAAAGGAGAGGGCTGAAACTCTCCAGTGGGGACTTGTGCCTCTAATCACTCTTTTGGAGCGAAGCACATTTACCCTTCCTCCAGCCCCCAGCCAAGTTAACCCCCCCACACACACACTCACACACACTCACACACACACACACACACAGACACTCAGATTCTCTCTCACACACACGGGCGCACACAGCCCACCACACACCGGATCCCCCTGGCCTGTAGTGGCTGATCATGCTGAAATAAGCCTCAGTGGATCAGTAAATGTGCTGTTCTCCACGTCTCTCTTTGTCTTTCTCCCTCTATCTATCTATCACTCTCTCTTTCACTGTCTGTCTGTCTCTCTCTGTCTATCTCTCTCACTCCCTCTCTCTCTTTCTCTCTCTCTCTCTTTCCCTTTGTCTCTTCCCCTCTCATGCTCTCTCTCTCTTCCTCTCTCTCTCACTCCCTCTCTCTTTTTCTTTCTCCCTTTTATTTTCTCTCTCTCTCTCTACCTCGCTCTCTCTCTCTCTACCTCACTCTCTCCTCCCCCACTGTTGGTGTTCTCCATCTGTGGGCTGGCGGCGATCAGGGCCAAATGAGATGTCCTCAAACTTCTGTCGTAAGCGCCTCAGTGGCAGAGGCAAGCGTGGCCAGTCTGGCGGCCTGCCCAACGCGTGCGCATACAGCCAAACGCACGTCTGTCGGCAAGCAAGCGACGCCACATGCAATCTCTTCTCTTCTCATCTCATCTCGTGATATGCGTTTCCAGCGCAAAACGAACCCAATCGCACATGTACAGTGGGGGCTTTGAGGAGGAGTTTGAGGAGGGATGTGCCATTTTTGTTTAGAACCGATCAAAAAACAAAAACAAACAAAAAAACAAAAACAAAAAAAAAAGAACACTGTGTTGTCAAAGGGTCCTGGTGCTCTTCTGCATATGCTCATAGTGGCGTATTATGAGTCACCGTGGAGTGTTTCTGCCTGAGCTCCTCATCGCCGCTCCTTCCTCATCGCCGTGACTCATTAATGCCGGAGCGCTCCATCAAAGTCAGTGTCCGAGTCCGAGCGTGTCTGCTTTACGCGCCACGTGCTGCCGGCCCCCACTGGGCTCAATGGACTGTGACGCAGGGACGATGGACGACGGACGTCATCTCCCAAGTGCCAGCCGAGGTGGCGTATAGTGGCTGTTAACAGCTGTTTCTCAAACTCTGAACTAAGAAATACACACACAGACACACACACAAACACACCTAAACACACACACACACACACATGTGGATGTGTCTAAGTTCATCATCAATCATTATAATGAGTTGATGATGTCATTGTTACCTCACTAGCTAGAAGTATTTAAATTGCCTCCTGCCTGCCACCTCCCCCCAGTAACCCCAACCCCCCAGCTCCGCTCTCCTGCCATTTGCTCAAATGTCTGTCTGGGGGCTCCAGATGTTACCCAGATGGCTGTGGGGTGGGGGGGGGGGGGGTGGGGTGTCACCCAGCTGTGACCCACCCCACCCTACCCTATGCGAGGGGGAAAAAAAGATTGGGTAACATCTGAGAGGAGGACTGGGGGTGGGGGAATTGGAGGCCTCGGGGGCCGTAGCACAAGCAGATGCACGGGCACAGAGTCACGGAGGCACAGGCACTGTTGTGTGCCCCCCAGAGAAGGGCCCCCAGAAATATTGGCATCCGCGGACGGTCGCAGCCCAGTGCCACCGGATGTTTTCGCCTTCCTGGGTGAAGGGGTCGTGTGGACCACAACAGAGATGTCTGTCTCTCCATTTCAGAATCTCTTGGCTCTCAGGGGATGTGCACTTCCTCAGAGATATTTTAGGACCAGGGCCTTGTTTTGCCTGTGTCCCCTAATGAAAACAAACAGGACAAAAGAATCCTTCAGACGATTCCACTGCAACATTTTTCTTTACTGCCAGCCCCTCGATAAAGCAGCTACTGCGTTACAACTGAACATCTTTTAGGCAGAGGTGTCAATTCCGGCTTCAAAGTGTTCAAATCCAACCACATATTTGATCCAACAATTTCTTTTGAAGTGGCTGAACATTATGACAACACAGTCAGACAGGTAAATAGAGGTAAATCAGGTAGTTAGTAAAATCACCTGTGTTATGTTCACACATAGGGGGAATCCATGGGAGGGTCTTTTTCTTTCTATAGTAATGCCGGGAGGATTGACACCTCTGCTTTCCAGGAATCCCAGGCAGTACTGGCTTGTTGCATCACACACTGAGTGCAGTACAGTCCCGTGTTGTGGTGAGAATGCAACCGTGTCCCCATCTCCCCTCTCAGGCCTACCCAGCGCCAACCAACCCAGAGAGTCAATTCCTCACTCATTCATTCAAGTCCTGAATTGCTCCTTCTGGGTTACCATTGGTCGGGAGAAAGAAGGTCGTCCACAGAAGAGGTGTCTATGTGGCCTTGCCCAGACGAACAGACTTGGCATTGTCTGGCTCCCTGATGAGCCGCAGAGGCCACCCAGGGTCATTAGTCATCAGCGGCGGGGGGAGGGGGGGGGGGGGCATCACTCTCGGCCAAGGCGATGGAGTGTTTCATGGGGGGGGGGCAAAGATAGAGAGAGAGCGAGTGAGAGTGGCCAAAGACACAGCCAGCATCCCCGCGATGTTGAGTCAAGCTTGTCACGGCATGTTTAGTGGATAATTATCTCGTTATATACCTGGGCCATATCGAGGGGTTGTGTCGCATCGATTTCTGTGTGGAGGGGGGTTTGTTCATTTCATTTCGCCGCTGCCCCATCGACAGGCTGGCTTGACCAATGATCTCGGAGGGGCTGCGCTCATCAGTTGCCACTGTCGGCATCCATTTATTAGATTTCTTTGATGGAACTAACAGCCGTGCAGAGGAAATATAACTCCTACCATTACCGAAAGCTGAGAGCTATTGATAAAAGTTGACTCTCCGAGGGGAGCAGATCTCCTCTTCAGTAGCACTCCCCAAAGCGCCATGAGCACTGTCAGAGAGATAGAGACATAGAGAGGGAGAGAGAGAGAGACAAAGGCAGAGAGAGAAGGCGAGAAGGACTTTGAAAAAGGCAGCAAAAGACAGAGAGGGACAGAGTGGAATAAAAGAGATACCATTTTAAAAGCAAAAGAAAACCTGGGTGTAAAATAGTAGTGACACATAACAGGGGGGTTGAGGAAGGTTGTTAAGTGGTTCTGATAGGCATGTGATGGTGGGGTGAAAAGTAAGAGAGAGAAAGAGAGAAAAGTGGGAGAGAAAAAAGGGGACAACAGGAGGAGCGAGAGGGAATCAGGTGTGCAAATGGTTAGAAAGGGAGAGAGAAAGGGAGAGCTGAACCCAAGGGACAGAGATGCTTTTTTCCCTCCCTCTCTCTCTCCCTGTCTCTATCTCCCTCTCTCTCTCTCTCTCTCTCTCTCTCTCTCTCCTCCCTGCTGTAGCCCATTTTCTCTGCCCTCAGTGAATACAAACCATCTTGCTAGGACCTTATCTCTGAATTTATCCTTCCACTCTCTCTCTCTCTCTCACACACACACACACAGACAAACATTCACACACGCACAGAGACACACACACACACGAACACACATGCATGCACACGCACCCAAACGCACACACGCAAGAGAAAGAGAAAGAGAGTTAGAGAAAGGCTCTCTCTCTAACTCTAACTCTCACTCTAGTCTTTCACTGGCTCATCAGCGTGAAAAGCGGCGCTCGAGAGTGGCCGTATTGGATTGCGGTCCGGGAGGTGGAGGTGGACGTGGAGGCGGAGAGGGCCGGGCCGACACTACGGGGAGCCGAGCGGCTGTTGAAAGGCGCGGTGTAAGGTGAGGCCCGCGCTGCGGACAGATCGGCTCGCATTGGCAGCATGATGAGATGAGGATGAGGGGCGGCGGGGATGAGAGCGGCCGAATGAGACCGAATGAGACCCTTTAGCAGGAGGACCCGTGCTGTCTCTCAGTCTCTGCAGCACCTAACGGCCCCCCTGGCCTCAGGCTCACTAGGTCAGCTCGTGTGGATAAATGACCACCACAGTAGCCTTTTCTACTGTATGACAGCCGCGTGTAGTGTGTCACCATCCAGGCTATCTGTTGTGTGGGAACACAGGTTTGTGTATTTGCAAACCAATTTCTCTCTCTATCTATCTATCTCTCTGTCTCTCTCTTTCTCTCTATTTATCTATCTGTCTATCTATCTAATCACAGTCAGTAATGCTGATGGTGGGATGGTGTGTAGCTTCTGTATGTACAATATGTATATGTTGTATTTGGAGTAAAATATAATTACATACAATTTCTTAATGCACACTAATGAACACACTCTGGAGATGCAGCTGTGTGAGCCGCATTGATCACCAGTGCTTCCTGTTAAAAAAGTGCAGCTTTGTTGTAGCCGTCCTGTGAGCTGCCTGAGGAGAAACGGCGGTGTGTGCTCATTCTTTTTATAGGCTGCTCTTCTCCCTATATTTAGGTTGGGCAGATTCGTTCAGGCTGCAAGCAGACCCGATCCCTTTTGTCTGCGCTTTGTTCTTCTGTAGGTTTGCATAAGGAAATGTGTTTCACTGAAAAAGGGAGAGTGTTTGTGTGTGTGTGTAAGTGTGAGAGGGAGAGGGAGAGAGAGAGAGAAAGTGAGTGTGTGAGTATTTGTTTATATGCGAGAGAAAGAGAGAGAGAGAGAAAGAGAGAGAGAGTAGGCCAAGGAGAAGCTTGTAAGTTGGTTTATCTTCTGTCTGAGAACAAGAGTTTTTGTTTATATAGTGCTGAGTCTTCCATTTTAAGCATAATGAGGTGCACAGTATCCTGCAGCACTACATGATGATTTACTCTGTGTGTGTGTGTGTGTGTGTGTGCCTTTACCACACATGTATTTTTACACCTCAGTGTATGGAAGGAAATTAAATCCAAGCCCATAAAGTTAGCATCGCAGGAACAGGAACTATCTCCGGCTAGCTTGATTAGGCATGTTTATGTCTGGGTGTGTGGGTGTGTGGGTGTGTGAGTGTGTGGTGTGCGGTATGTGTGTGTGTGTGAGGGAGGTGTTATAGGGGAGAGAGGGAGAGAGAGAGAGAGAAAGGTCTTACTCTCAAGTATAGTATCTCCATACTGGGCAGCATCCTCCCCTTCCTCCCTGAATTAGTCCCACTATCGGGGCTGCTGCTGTAACTCATTGCAGCAACACGTTGGCCGATCATTACAGTAATGGGAGTGGATGTTGGAGAGCACACACAGCACTGCACGTCAACCCTTTCCAATTTAAATTGTGTACTCTGTCACAGACTGTGACTGTGCCTGTGACCAAAAGTAAATTAAGAATGCAGAAATTCTCCTCTGTCTCTCTCTCTCTCACTCTCTTTCTCTCTCTCTCTTTCTTTCTCTGTCCCTGTCTCTGTCCCTGTCTTTCTGCATTTTTATGTGTCTGTGTGTGTGTGTTCGCATGTGTGTGGTGTGTGTGCATGTGTGTGGTGTGTGAGTTGGTGTGTATATGCGTGCGTGCATGTGTGTGTGGTGTGTCTAGAGGTATTTATACAGCTCTCGGGGCTGGGTTAATGCTTTGGCGACATGGCCCTGTCTGATGTGAGCACGACAACATGACAGTTCCAGTCCACAGCACCGGCAGCGAGGGAGAGAGGGACACACCAGCAGCGTTAGATGGAGCTCCAGGCCCAGCCTGCCGCGCTTATGTAAGAGGCTTTCAGTATATTTGTGCAGTAGGACGATGATTGCTGTGGTGGTGTGGATCAAGTGAGGTGTTGATCCATCCTGAAATCACTTAGCTGATGTAGATGAGGTCCTGGGATATTGTAAATGCCCTGTGTTGATATGTAAATGTGGTAAAAAAAGACTTAATGCAGTTCCGATTGGTACAGTTCCGCAGTTCCGTTGGTTTGGTTTTTATTGAATATCCTGCATATCATCTGCTGACTTATGTGTCATTATTGTAAAAACATGTTTTAGTAAAGCTTCTTCTCATTTTGGGTTTTCTCACGAAAAACACAGGCCTGTCCTGTTTTGTCTGGCTGCTGGAGGCTGAAAAAGCGGAGGTAAAGCAGTGCACTTGCTGTATGAGCTCACCATCACTGTACATTATCTGAGGATTGTGGCTTGTCGGCTTTTCGGTCGTGGCGCTGTGGCTGGATACATTAAGACCCTACTTCCATTAATGCATTTGTGCTCTTTTTTATATCATATATCCCTGTTCATGGCTTTAGTGAGGAAATGTAGAATTCAGAATGTATTTTAGTTTAGTTTAACTTAGGTTTCTAGGATTATCGTAAAATCTCTTTTTTTTATTTGTCATAAGGGATATGTCAGGATTTGCATTCCTACCACTGTTAGTAACAACACACAGCCACATCAAGGGAAGACTTAGCTTAGAGAACCCTTTATGCCCACAACATGGTCAGGAAGATTAGCCTGGCCTCGCTGGTGTGAAGCTTAGAGACATGCAGGCCTCACGTCTTTTAATCTTCCTGATAAAGTAAATACTCTAAATATTAATCAAAAGCGCCTGATTAAAACTTTTTTTTACCAATTATTAACAAGGACATTTTCGCTTTGTTCTTAACTTATCCAAATATATGCTCTTCAAAATTCCCTCCAGGGGATTCTTGTATTTGAAAATGAAAATGAAGGCTGCATTGCTGAGATGCTGTGTGGAGTTGGTAAGCTCTCAGCCGGAGCCCTGCGATTTGCATCTGTGAATGATTCATAGAGTCAAGAGAGCAGGCCTAGACAGAGCACCCATGCATTGTGTGTGTGTTTGTGTAAGTGTGTGTGAGTGTGAGTGTGTATGTGTGTGTGTGTGTGTGTGTGGGGGGGTGCCTGTGTAAGTGTGTCTGTGTAAGTGTTTCTGTGTGTGTTGGGGTGGGGGAGGAAGGTGTGTGTATGTGTGCGTGTGTGGGTGTGTACATGTGTAGGGGTGAGGAGGAAGCCGGGGCCTTTTTGGCACATGGAGGAACGCTGTGCAACAGGCAACCGTAATGTTATGGGCTGGTGTGAAACCAGAGTCTGAGGCCAGGGATTCAGTGTTGATTAGTGGCAAGATAGGACATGTCTGGGAGAGCAACTGAGAAGATGGCTAAAGTCAGACCAGTCACGTCATTGTTTCTCAATAGAGATGAGACAGTGTTTATGCTTTTTGTTATTGTCTCTTGGAGTGTGTGTGTGTGTGAGTGTGCATTTGCGTGTGTGTGTGTGTGTGTGTGTGTGTGTGTGTGTGAGTGAGTGTGACACCCTGCAACAATATTCATATAATGCTTATATGAAACACTCACTCACATAAAACACATATGCAAACACACACACACACACACACACACACACACACACACACACACACACACACACACACACACACACACACACACACACACACATGTAGACACAGCTTTTTTCATTTACTTCTTTATTTTCTTAGTTCTTCAATTTATAGTGTCATTTCAGTGGTTGCAAGTGTGGACATGCCACCTATTGGTATATTGGCTAAACTACCACCCATGGAAAGAACTAATCAATAACTGATCATTTGTGCTCATGCTCTCCCCCTCCTGCATAAGTCTGTGCGTTATGAAACATGTGTTACTCAACCAGTTTGCATCAGAGGCGGTCCAGCAAGGCACAACAACACCTCAGCATAACACCTCCACACCTCCACACTTCCTCACCTCCGTGCACCTGACTCAAGCAAACACGCATCCCTCCGAGGTCAGCACCTCCATTATGCGCCAGTATAAAGGGGCTTCTGAGCTCCGCACCTCCGCGTGACCCCTGCTATTCACTCCAAAGTCATCATCATCGCTCGCGCCAGCTCCCCCACCCCCACCCCCACCCCCAGCTCCTTTTGTTTCAGCCAGGTTACCCCAGAGCAAGCACTGAATGGCCAGAGAAATTGCTGATGATCACCACAGAGCTGTTACTGCCTTGGGTATTAGAGGGGTTATTAGTGGAACCAAACAATAAGATCACTGCACTCAGAACAAAGCCCGTCAACTCTGCCTTCATCATTTTGCTGGGGCACCCCTGTGTCTCATTTGATGTGTGCGTGTGTGTGTATGTGTGTGTATGTGTGCATCTGTGTATCTGTGTGTGTATCTGTGTGTGTAATCATCCTTTAATATTCAGACCTGGAGAAGAGGTTGATTGCTATTGATTCTGGGTAAAGTACTTTACAGAAGTATTCAGCTCTTACCGGCAGCAAGTAGACTTCTGCAGCGAATCCACACAGACAGAAACCCGCGTCTGTCCCGGCCTGTTCTGTTTGAGGATGCGATTATCATTTGTTATGCTTGGACCACCTGCTAATGGTAAGAAGGGGACCAATAGAAAGAAGCTTCTAGAGAAAGGAGAACACAGCATACCACTGACCCCTAAGTATCTCGCAGTGATCAATAACTGTCCACTCTCATGGTTTCTTATTTTTCTGTGCTGCTGTGCTCAGAAAATGGCTGTGGTATTCGGAGAAATGAGGCAATCTGTGGTTATGTTAAATGTGTCATGGTGGACGGTGCTTGGAACTGGAAGGGCAAACAGTGTCAGAAACCGGTGCCAGATGACTGCACAGACTTTTCTTTCTCCCCAGAAAAGTTTTTCATGGAGGAACTCAAACTGTCAGCCAGACAGCGTGTATGAATTTTGGCCATGGTTGGAACGTTCTGTAGCGCCCTGTCCTCCACACACACACACACACACACACACACACACACACACACACACACACAATCTCTCTCTCTGTCTCTCTCTCTCTCTCTGCCTCTCTGTCTCTCTCTCTCTCTCTCTCTCACACACACACACACACACACCAGTTTGTCCTCCAGGCTTTTTTTTTTGAGGCTTTGAAATCAGGATCCCAGCCAGGTGTTCTCACCTCCCATTCATTTTCCTCTCTCTCCTTCCCGCATTTGTCCTTCCCCCTAAATAAGGTAGGGCACAAACTCTTCCTTAATCACCAAAAAACTTTTACGACATTTATTGCCTTGTATATTTGAGTCGGAACATTAAACATAATTGCTTGGTCGTTTACAGGCTAATGGTATGTGGTGTGCTGTTTGTTTGCTTGTTATTATATGATCTTATTGCAATCTGGAGCTTGTGGTAATCCTAACCCCACAAAAACACTGTTTGCAAAGCCAAGGGTATTGGCAACACTAACACTTATCTGGTTTGGTATTCCTACCCAGTAGCAAAAACAAAATCATTATATAGAAGGCCAGAAGTACTCATCTACTTGCTGTCATCTGCAATTCAGTGGCTTTATTTGCAATTTAATGGGATCTGAATTGATCTCTTCCCCACACCACTCCATGCTTTCCTTCTGGCAGATCTTTGCTGAAGCCCCAGGGCGAGTAGTTCTCCACTGAGATGCCTCCACAGGGCTTGAGTCAGTGCCTGATGCCACAGCAGAGTGTGGAGGCATATGGGAGCGCAGGATAGGGTCCTCTGGGGCTAGGTGGGTAGGGGGTGGGGGGAGCAGGAGAGTGGGGGCAGCTGAGCCAACAGGCTCCCCGGCGTTAAGTTAAGGAGTCAGCATCGGTGCTGTCAGCGGAGGCAGTTGGCTCTCCTCCCCTCCCCTGCCCTCCTCTCCCCTCCCCTCCCTCATCTCCTCTCCTTACCCCCGTAAAGAAATCTGGGCTCCCCTCGGCCTACAGCTGGTTGTGCCTGGGGTGGGGGTGGGTGGAATAGGGGTGGGGTTGGAAAAGGGGGTGGGGGTGGGGAGCTCAAGTCTGGAGGGGAGGGAAGGATGGGATGGGGGTGAGTTAGGGGGTGGTGGTGATGAAGGGGTGGGGGGTGGGGGTCATAGGAAGCACAGCTGGTCTGACCTTCTCTAAAACCAGCTGCCATAACAAAAGCCCCCTGTCAGGCCATCAGAAAGGTGGCCTACTCCAGCCCCGTCTCTCTCTTTTTGTATTCCTCCCTCTCTCTTTCTTTCTCGTCCTCCCCCACTTCTCTCTCCACAAGGCTATTGTGTCCACATGGATCTGTCCCAGCTGTTCCAAGGTTTTTGCTTTCCTTCTTCGGGGGTGACCTCTCTTCCACTACATTAACCTCTCCAGCCTAGCTCCACAGCCATATCTGTGCATGCACACACACACACACACACACACACACACACACACACACACACACACACACACACTGACAGAGAACACATGTTGTGTATACACAGAAGTAAGTAATACGAAATGAAAATAATGCATGTCAATGCCTGTAGCAACAACTGCTTATGATTGTCTGTCTCTCCACCCACTCACACACTGCTGCACACTGCTGCTCACACACCGCTAAGTTCCACCCACACGCCTCTGCAAACTCCCCCATTTTACACCTCCCAACGCACACACACACACACACACACACACACACACACACACACACACACACACACACTTTACACTTGTGCATATTTCCACACATTCACCACACCCCAGATTGACTCAACAGCTTGATTAGTCAAACGGCAGGCACAAGCAAGCTGCAGCCAGATGCCCTGCGGGCCCATACCAGCTCCAGAAATCAGTTTGGCTTTAGGGGGCATGAGTAGACTTGGCTCTGGGTGGGGGTAGCTTTTCTTAGGGTTAGGCTGATGCCTTATGCCGCCTACCTCTCGTCTATGGTCCATTACACCCCTAGAACTAATTTTTTACGCTTGTTTGTGTATGTGTATGTACACACATACACATCCATACACATACACACACTCTCTCTTACACACACACACACACACACACACACACACACACACACACATATACACACATATGCATACATATTTAAATGCACACACCCCCTATTGTGTGGTCCCCGATAAGTTGCACGTGCCTATCGATTGAGAGCAGCAGCAGCAGCAGCAGCAGGAGGGGTGGGCTGGGGTGGGGGGCTGGGGCCTTTGTCAGCTGCCCATTGTGCCAGACACACGCTCCTGTTTGATAGACACACGTGCTGACAAAGGGACGGGCTTGTGGGGGTGGGGGTGGGGGCAGTGAATGTGTGTGTGCGTGTGTGTGTGTTGGGAGGGGGGGCACCTCTGTTAATTATTCGCTCGGGCCTCGGCTGAAAAGATGAGACGCCGGACGCCATCTGTGAGTCCCGCTTTAATCTCCGCTGAATGCCAACGAACCCCCTGCCCCCCCCCCCTCATGCAGCCACACTTGTTTTTGGGGATACCACACCCCATGCTATTGTCAGGCTCATCTCTCTCTCTCTCTCTCTCTCTAAACCAAAGTTTGCAACTATTTAGAGGGTAGCTGATTTAAAAGGTTGTGCTGCTATCTTACAGTTAGACAATGTAGCCGTTATAGACAAACACTTGAAATCGTTAAGTATTGCACACACTGACTTTAGGCTTTACTCTGACTTTACTCTGTTTATTAATTCACTTTGACTTAACCAAGTAAAGTCCAATTTTAGTGTGCGATGGTTTATTTAATTAGTTGTCCAATCTGTACGTTCCTACGAACTACCAGCGCCTGAATTGGATCCTGTGCACATATTCTCTTACCTGTCTTGATTTAAAAGCATATTTATATAGACCTATTCAAATATACAATATCAACAGTGTGGAATTCACAAAAAAGTTATATGCAACAATATAATACATCAATCACAGAGAAAAATAATACATTCAGGTACTGTGTCACAATATACTTTCTATTCCTGAATTACGCTCTTTCGTTGCACAGTTTTTAGGGGGGCAGTAGTGCCAGTCCCCCCCCCCACAGTGTGGAGAGTCCAGGCGGTGCTTGTTGCTGTCATGCGGGGCGGTTTGGATGTCCTCAGGACGCCTCCATGCTGGAGCGAGGAGGGCCTGAATGTGCCTTTTGTTGGTGCGGGAGAGCCCTCTCCTCTTCTCTCCTCTCCTCTTCTCTCCTCTCCTCTCCTCTCCTCTCTACTCACCAGCCTTTGTTTTATAGCAACAAGACAAAACACCAGTCTCTGGGTGCAAGAGTGTTACAGCCGCCTCAAACATCCACTTTTTTTCTCTCTCTCTCTCTTTTTTGTTACCACACCATGACTCTTGACTTCTGACATTCAGAGAGAAGCAGTCTTTCTTTCGTTCGTTCTTTCTTTCGTTCTTTCTTTTTTTCTTACTTTATGTCTTTCTTTCTTTCTTTCTTTCTTCACCCCCCTCTTTCTCTATTTCTATTTCACAATGTCTTTCTCATTTTCTCTTTCTATCACTATCTCTTTTTTCATGGCTCTCTCTGACACACCAGTCATGGCTTTTAGCCGCGATCAATATTCCACCATCTGCCCCCACCAAGGTCACTCAATAGTGTATTACTGTAATCTTCACCATCGCCGAAGAGCAATCAATCTTGTTAGTAAATAACTTCGCTTGTTTGGGGCTCATGTTGCAAAGGAGGGTTAGTTTAGGGACACACGGGCGCTCGGCGCAAACACGTCTGAAAACGCATCTGGCCGCCGTTTGAAGTGCTGTTTTATGTTTCATTGGCCTGTTTACATGACTGCACTCTGGGTGGCTCCAGCGCCTGGGCTGCCGTGGCTGCCTGGCTGCAAGCTGTCCAGTTGTAGCCGCCGTCTTGAACTTGGTAGTTGAAACAATCCTCTCCTCTCCTCTCCTCTCCTCTCCTCTCCTCTCCTCTCCTCTCCTTCTCCTTTCCTCTCCTCTCCTCTCCTCTCCCTCTCCTCTCCTCCTCCTCCTATTTCTCCTCGCCTCAGAGCACTCAGCCAGCACTGCAGACACAATGGAATGGGAAAAAGAAAACACACGCGGTCAAAAAAAAAAAAATGCACCGTCTGATTTCACAAGAAAAGCATGAAGGTTATACTAACACATGCAGATGGTGGTTTTATGGTGTACAGCTTTGTGCTTCGGCATTGTTGAGTCTTAGCCACCCCGCCGCCCCTGCCAGCGTTTGCCGACTCGTGCCGGCAGAAGCCCGAGGTCTCGGCATGTGGCGGGGTCACCCTCTGGCAGAGGAGGGGAGAGGCATGTGGCGCTGTGACCCCCCCCACCCAGGGGCGACTGACATACGGTTATCTCCTAACACACAGCCTCCTGTGTGTGTGTGTGTGTGTGTGCGTGTGTGTGTGTGGGGGGGCCGGGGTCAAAAGACACTTGGTGCTTCTTTTTCTATTTTCCCCTTCACCCCCAAACCCACACCACCCCCTCCACTCCACCCCACCTCACCCCACCCCCTCCCTGCCTCCCCTTTCCCCTCACTTTGCATTGATGACGGCTGTGTGCCTGCACACGGGTGTGGTCCTGACTTCAGTCCAGTTGTCTGCCCCACCTTTTCGGCTGGGTGGAAGCCTGGGAGGGCGTGTGTATGGGCGTGTGTATGGGCGTGCATGTGTATGTGTGCATGTGTGTGTGCTCTCCAGCTTCATTCCCCAGTGATCACCCCCACACTCCAACCCCCTCCTCCTCCAGGCAGCTGTCCCTCCCATTACCATAACAAAGTGGCACAGCCGACCCTTCCACACACCCCCAACCCCCCCCCATCCATCCATCCACCCCCCCACCCTCAGGCCTCTGCGCCCCTCCACTACTCCTCACCGGCCGGCACGAGCTGTCAGGCAGGGGCCATTTGGCGAGTCCCAGCCCTGCTGTGGGCCATCTGTGGGGCCACGCTTTCTCTCCTCGCTCCCCACTCCTCAGTCCCGTCCCGACCTTTGATTGTCGTACGCTGCTTGTGTATTTTCGCTCTCTTCCCTGTCTCTTTCTCTCTCTCTCTCTCTCTCTCTTAAGGCCTGTCCACAGTAAAGTATTTGATTGTTTCGGCCTTTCGTCCACACAGTGTCAGCGATCTAGATGCCCTTAAATAATGTTTTTTTGAAAACGGGTTCCAGAGTGGAAAAATCTGACAAAGGCCGCAGTCGTGTGGACAAGCAATTAGTCTCTCTGTCTCTATCTCTCTCTGTCTCTTTCTCTCTTTCTCTCTTTCTTTCTCTCTCTCTCTTTCTCTCTCTCTCTCTCTCTCTTTCCCTCTCTCACACACTTTCTCTCTGTGGCTCTGTTGCTTAACGTCCCTGCAATTTTGTCTGGTCCTCCCAGCCAACATTCTCACTTTGCCTGTCACTGCCTGTGTTATTGTTCTCTGTTGTTGTGCTCTTCTTTTCTACTTGTAAATAAAAGTTTATTTTCTGTCTTTGTGTTTCCTCAGGCATTCAGTGTTTCCTTTGCAATTCCCATTCCTCAGTGTCCCTTTACCTTTTCTGTCAGAATGTTTTGTCATCCTTCTGCTTGTTTATCTCTCTTTATCTGTCTGTTGTCTGGTGTTGGAAATGCTTGAGGGAGCGTAAGGTTGCAAAGAGTGGCAAACAAAAGGCATCGCAGACAGTGAAAAGCCTCCCCATCCAGAAGATAACTTGACACAGAGCTCCCCTCCGTCTGAAAAGACACGCCGACCGCAAAGCACTTCCTCTGTTCATGTGAGGTACGGACAAAGGCGGACTTGAATGAATAACAAAGGAATTCTGGGAATGTACTTCTGGTCTGCACCACCTAAACGTTCACAATGGTACAACCGGCACAATTGCTACGCAAGGAGATGTAGTGTGATGTCAGCACACTATACCCTTTCGGGTGGGGTGGGGGTAGGGGGTGGTTGAGTCATCTGAACACGCCGTCTAGTGTCATTTCCTGCTCATGAATAGTGTATTGCATTGTAAACACTGGTGGGCCATCAATGCAGAAAAGGCAGATATATACTCCAAAACAGACTCCCCAAGTAAGATTTGTGGGGGCCAACATTATTCACTTCCTTTGAATTGAAGGAACTCTACATCACAGAGTGGCCATTCATCCTTGACGTATATTGTGCTGTGAAGCTCCTAGGGGCTAGTGGTCATCTCTCTTAGGCTAACTTGGGCTTCTGCCCTCTCAACACAAGCACATCCACTGCTCCCCAAGGTCTACAGGATTGACCTGTTAGAGTGCTGTATCGACATGTAGATGATGTTAATGGACTGGGCTACTCTTTCAACTGTCCTATTCGTGGATCATTAGAAATGTTTTATTTTTGTTGTTATTATTGTTCAGAGTACACATAGGCATGGGTAAATGGAAGCTTGTGGTAAAAATGGTAAAGTCTGATCTCTTCTTCAAAAGTTATTTTTGTGGCTGTTTCGTCTTTCCCATTCAGCAAGGCAGTAAAAGAGAGTGACAGGAAATGAGTGGGAGAGAGAGAGGGAGGTTAGGATCGAGGAGAATGATCATATGTCATACCAGAGCCTGGGTAGCTAGATTATGGGGTGAACACCTTTGCCCTGCCTTAAAGTGTTATTCTTGTTGCCGGGCCAGTAACTGTCATGGAAGTGCAGAGGCGGACATCCCAGGTTCAAAAAGCAAACGTCCTGCCACATATTTCTACCAGCCGATTCACTGAACCAGCTGATCCTAATTAGCCCAACTTCGCGGCCAGGTAGATGAGCTAATTAGTGAAAGCACCTTTTGTAAAGAGATCAGGCAGAGGGAAGACGTGGCAGGACTTTCCCTTTCTCAAGCCGATTTGTCCACCTCTGCTGAAGTGTGACTAAAGCTCTTCTCTCTTGCGAGACCGTTTCTCTCACGCTCACACACACCCTCTGTCTTGACCTGTGCTTTGGAAGCGTTGGTTGCCGTTGTTACATCAGTAAGTGGAGGTGTGTTGTTGGCTCGGTGTCGACGCCCAGTGTTGTTGCATACTGGCAAAAAGCTTTAATCAAATTTCCATCAGCACATAAACAGGCTGCTGAAGCACAGCATGCTCTCTGCCTCATTTAAATATAAGCCGTCCAGGAAAATGTCAGAAGCCGTGCTATGATGCCAGAGATAGCTATTGCCAAGAGCTTAAAGCTCAGAGCTTCATGGGGAGGTTCGCATGGGGGGGATGTGACGATAGGGGAGATGATATTCCCATCTTGAGGCTTCTAAATATGCAAAGTCATGCGCTCCCCAGTGGGGTTGCCTAAGCAGCAGGATTGAGCTCGACTCTCGCTGGTGCCTCGGTATTCTTGCTCAAAATCCTCTCCTCTACCTGTTGTTGTGTTTCGAATCTCACAGTGTACCTCGGAAATGCTGTCAGCATCTTTGTGTCTTTGCATGTGTATTTGGTATATGTGTGAAAATAGTACAGGCCTATGACGAGTACTTTCCCCTCCCCATCCTCTTTTCCTTGGGGAATAAAGTAGCAGTACTTCTGCAGCAGAAAAATAACTCCTTTCTCAAGGATTGGAGTTGGAGTCTCTGATTTATTCATCAAAAGCAGACATGTGTGCGGCAGAGAAAGAGAGAGTATGAGAGGAGAGAGGGCAGTGAGAGGGACGAGTGGGAGAGAGAGATGGTGGATGGAGAAATAGAGAGAACGAGAGGAGAGGAGAGAGAAAGAGGGGAGTGAGAAAGGGGAGTGTGTGAGAGAGAGATGGTGGATGGAGAAATAGAGAAAAAGAGAGGAGAGCAAAGAGAGGGGAGTGAGAGAGAGAGATGGTGGATGGAGAAATAAAAAGAAATAGAGAGAGGAGAAGAGAAGGAGCCAGCAGGGCACTGTTTGCTAACACATACTGTATCTCGGCAGCGTTCAGCAGGCAAGGCAAGTCAAGCGCAGCAAGGCAGGCCTAGATTTCAATTTCAGCGCTTTTCCTGCCCCCTCCCACTCCCCACCACATCCCCCCAGTGCATTCCCACTATCAACCCCCCCTCACTGTCCTCTCCATGTGGCTTGTGCTGATGAACAGTCATCGCCACTCACCCCTACAAACCTGTGGTAGCTCTGGTTGCCATGGGAGCGGGTTGCCAGGCAGCAGGAGGAGGTTTGCTATGGTGGTGGTGGTGGTTGTGGTGGCGGCGGAGGCGGTGGGGTGATCTAAGGCTAGTGGTGTCTACTGGAGCTCTTAGATGAGGAACAGCAAGAAGTCGTGGCGCGACGAAGGCATTCGGATTAGAGTTACGGGATTCAGTGCCGGTACTGGCCAGAGCCCTAGGGGAAAAGAGAGAGAAAACACAGAAATAAATAGGCATAAACAGAGAAAGAGAGAGAAGAGATTAATTAACAATAGAGGAGAAAAAGGAGGTTGTGTAAGTGAACAAAAAGCAGGAAATGAGAGCAGCAGAGACTGAAATGGCAGCTTAAAAGGTAAATGAGATAAGGAAAATTGGGAGGTAATTGGACAGAAAGAGCTTTGAACAGGGAAAGTAAATGTCTGTTGGTTTATCTGTGAGATAGGAAGAAAGATAAAATGGGAGCGAGACAGGAGAGAGCAAGCAGGGGTGAGTCAGCCTCGCTTCCATCATCAGTGCAGTCAGTGTTTGGGAAGACTCTCAATGTACTCATCCTTTCTCTGTCTCTTTCTGTCTGCCTGCCTGTGTGTCTGTCTGTGTGTCTGTGTGTCTGCCTGCCTGCCTGCCTGCCTGTCTCTCTGTCTGTCTGTCTGTCTGTCTGTCTCTCTCTCTCTCTCTCTCTCTCTGTCTCTCTCTCTCTCTCTCTCTCTCTCTCTTTCTCTGTCTCTCTCTTTGTCTCTCTTTCTCTGTCTTTCTTTCTCTGTGTCCCCCTCATCCCAGTTTGCTGTGGCTCCACTGTGGGCCTGTAGCTCCCCTCCATGGTAGTGGCGGCCGCATGCAGGGGCAGGCTGTGGAGAATCCCAGCCCTGCTCACATGACTCCATACTCCACAGGCCCCACAGGGCACACTTGTGTAGTGGCAGACCAGTGTAGGGCTTTGTGGTAAATATTTATTTGCTGCTACACCGCACCCGAATGCAGACACACGGTCCCCATTGTCAGGGTACATTGCACACGCCACATAAGCCGCATAATCCCCCCCGCTGCTCAATGACAACAGCATGTGGGTAGGAGACGCACATTACCAAGGGAATGGGATCCGCAAGCCTGGTTAGAAATGTTTATGTTTGTTTTTTTTTTTAATTCACCTAGCCAGGCTACTGCCACCGTAGTACCTCTGCTCAATTTTCTATTTCGCTACAATACTAGGTCAGGCAACTCTCCTTAGCCTCTAGCTTGCCTTAAGCAAATTGGTTGAAGGCATGCTCAATGGTTTTAAAATTCACACAAAAGTACACACACACACCAGGGAGTAAACGTATGCCTATGGAAAGTAGCCAGACTCCATACTACACGAAGTCAAACAAAGTCAAAAGAGTCTAGTCCACCATGCTAGAATACATCACTCCTGTGCAGGAGATGGACTGTGAGGGTGTGGCTGAGTACTTGTGACATGGTCCGGTGGAGATATGGGCCGGGTGTGGCGGCTCTGGGCTGGATGCGGGCCACAGATGGGCCGGGTCGGGCGCTGTTCCAGAGCCAGTGCAGTCGTAGCAAGGTCTCGTGTGGCCTGTACCCTTGAGGCACTGTTCAGTTGATGTTGTCAGCTTGGTGTGCATGTGACCCACTGCTGTTCGTCGTGCACTGCTGCACACACACACACACACACACACACACACACACACATACACACACACATACACACACACACACACACATACACACACACACATACACACACACACACACACACAGAAACACACACACACAGTCACACCCTATCGTTTTTCTCTCCTTTTTCCTTCTTTTCTCTTCTTCTCTCTCGTTTTTCCCTCCCTTTTCCTTTCTCTCTCTCTCTCTCTTTCTTTCTCTCTTTCTCTCTGTTCCCTCCCTCTTTGCCCTGGGGAAAGGGAAACTATTGATTGGGCATTCTGGCCACTTTCAGTCAAGGCCCACAGCTGATGTGGCACAAGTGCAGCTGGGTAATTACGGCCATTAAAAGTGTTTGCCGCGTTCGTTCAGGCGACGCATGGTCTTTCTTCCTCTCCCTCCATTCGTCCCTCAGCCTTTTTGGCTGGCTCCTTCCTCAGAATAGAAGCTTTTAGTGGTGAATCAGGCGAAACTTTTTTTCTGGCTGTCTCTAACCATGACAAAAAAAAAACTGAGGTGACATTGAGACGACACGAGCAAAGATGCCCTACGGGATTATCGTCTAAGAGCATTAGCTGTTTGATTTCTCTGAGGTAACAATGGCTATCTCACTCTCTCTCTCTCTGTCGAACCGTATCCATCTAGGGATGTTTATGTCCATTAAAGCTTTGATGAATCAGCCTGTCAGTCCATCTGCATCAGCGCGTCCGCCTGTCTGTCTGCCTATCCGTCTCTGTCCTGTGACGCTTGCTTGCTGTTATTTCTAGTATGTGGGATGTGTTCTCGGCGGGGTCCTTGACTAACCTCTCCCGCATTATCTGGGTGCCATTGGTGCTCGTCCTTCTCTCAGCACAGGCACCTCACTGTCTGTTTCTGTAACAGCAAGGCTTTGATCGCACTCCTGCTCTCTGCTATTGGGAACATGTGTCTAGTAGACAGTGTGTCTGAACTTAGAGAATGCCTGTGTGTTTATATGTCTCTGTGTTTGTGTGTGTGTGTGTATATGTGTGTGTGTGTGTGTGTGTTTGTGTGTATATATGTGTGTGTGTGTGTGTGCGTCTGTGTGTGCGTCTGTGTGCGCCTGTGTGCCTGTGCTCATGCAGCATACGCTTCCAAGTTTCATCGTAATGATTGTGGTATGTGGACGACCACAGGAAATGACATCACAGCACAATGGAACTTGTGGGTAACCGCCTCACGTGACCCCCTTTTAGGTCACGGTGCCACAGAGCTTCCAGGCATGGTGGGCTTTTTTTTTTTTTTTTTTGAGGTTTCACAAAAGCCGAAGTTGTGGTGAACACTGTGGTTGAATCCAAGGAGCAATCATGACACGTTCACAGCCATTACCCCGTAGGGCAGAAGCCTGTAGGGAATTCCAAGTTCCCGAAAACTAGCACAACTCCAAACACATTTTCTTGAGAATGAGTTTTTACGACTGAAACTAGTTTAAAGCTGTCAGTCAGATGGTTGAACCGAATGCCCTGAGTGAGTTTAACTGATGACAGACTTGACTGCACTTGAACTCAGATTTGTTTTAATCTGGTGGGAGGCATGTTTCTGTTTGAATTAGCGAGGTCAGGATTTATACCTGCTTTGTACTTACCACAGACAATTAGCCATGTGCTCATCATTATCCCTGCCGGTTTATTTTTAGCCAGCATGAAAGAGCATGCATGAGTGTTTGTGTGTGTGCCGACATGCATGTGTGTGGGTGTGTGCATGATAGCGTGTGTGTGTGTGTGTGTGAGAGAGAGAGAGAGAGTATGAATGTGAGCATGCTCTCATTTGTTCATGTGTGGTGAAAATGTGCTTGACCAGGTCAGATTTGTGTGTGTGTGTGTGTGTTTGCGCGTGCTGCAGAGGGGTCAAACGATGTGTGTGCTGGCTCTCGTGCACACATTGAACCAGTGCCACTGGTGGACTCTCAAGCATGTAGGTCAGCAGAAAAATGGGACAGGCTCAATTAAAGAGCAGCATGATCAATTCAGCTGCAGCTTGGGCAGAAAACAGGGTACTTTAGCATACAGTGTGTGTGTGTGTGTGTGTGTGTGTGTGTATGTGTGTGTGTGTGTGTGTGTGTGTGTGTGTGTGTGTGTGTGTGTGTGTGTGTCTGTGTCTGTGTCTGTGTGTGTAGAAGAGAGACACTTTTGGCTGGCTTACAGCTGGGAAGATCCTGGACCCAACCAACTGGAAAATGAATGCTGCAAAAGCAACAGTTCTTGTCAAATGATCACTTTGTTTTTTGCATATCGTCACATAATATCAGACCTTTCCATGAGCTGGGGCTGTTATCTTTCCTGCAGTGGGTTATCTGACTCCTTAGGCCAATGGATTCATTCACTTCCCTCGCCACTCACCCCTCGCCCCTTAGGCCCATGGATTCAGATCAAAAAAACAAAGTCATTATTTCCACGGAAACATCCGGCAACAAGGCACCCGGAGTCCCAAGAAACAGTAGTGCATTGAGAGTCTAGCGGGCCGCAGCCTTTGCCGTTATGTAATACAAGTCTTGAGCGGCAAAGCAAAGTAAAGCAAAGCAAAGCAAGGCGATCCTGCCCAGTGAGGTCACCCTGTTCCATAACTATAGTATTAATACGCTTACGGGCGAACGCCTCAGCGCCACAGCCTCAGCCTCAGCCTCAGCCTCAGCCTCTGCCTCTGCCTTGTGCCAGCTAATCTGCCTCCCTCACAGAGCCCCAGCTCACCCCCGGTGCCAGCTGGAGTCTGGGCCGCATCTGGCTGTGGTGTGGCCCAGATATGGCCCTACGCTGTCATGGCCATAAGGCCAGGCCTGCACCAGAGGCAGGGGCATGATGGTTCACCTCATGTCCTCTCACTGTGTGTGACTCTGCACTGACTCCATCGAACTCATCGAGCAGTGATTCACTTTCATTACTCGATCGTCTTCAGTCGTTCTGTTTATAGCTCCCGCATGAATATTGAATGAAGGAGAAAAGCTGGGAGGGAATTTATAGCTCATACTCTTCAGTGCAGCTTTTATCAAGGACTTTATTTGTGTGTGTAAAATTGGCTCCCTTTCATTGAGTACCCAAGTTGCTTTATTTTAATGACCAGGGCTAAATGGAGAAAAGATCTGTAAGATTAAGATTCTTTCTGGCCCATTTTGATGCATGTGCTGCTACTTATAGTCTTCTCCTGCATGTTTTCTTCATGACTGTGTGTGTGTGTGTGTGTGTGTGTGTGTGTATGTGTGTGTGTGTGTGTATTTTGCCTTAAAAGGCTTAATAGTTGGTGGCACGGAAGATGCAAGTACAGCAGGCAGGCAGGCACACACACACACACATGCGCGTGCGCACACACGCACACACACATGCACATGCACGCCCACACACACACTCACACTGGCACCGCAGATGGAACGGCCAAAAGTGTGTCATTGCTGTCCCCTAGCCTAATCACCTCTGTGCCCCTCCTCCTTTCTCTCTCTCTCTTTTGTGCTCTCTCTCTCGCTCTCTTTCTCTGTTTTCCACTGACACAGCCTCCTGTTGTCAACCTGTTCTGCTCACCCATGTTGTGAAGAGGCGGAAAGAAAACTTATCCTAGTCTTCTGAAGAGTTTGTTGTTATAGTTGTTATTGTGGCTGAGTGCCTGCACGCTCAGTGTGTGTGTGTGTGTGTGTGTGTGTGTGTGTGTTTGTGTCTGTGTGGGAACACATGCGGCGCTGGGACCTAGAGCAAGCCCGCGCACAAACGTGTCCATCGTCCAAGCCAAGATAATCCCTTAAGAAGAGGTGTGGTTGGCTCTTCCCTCCCGTCTGGAGCGCAGAAGTACATTTTCATTTTTTTTTTTTTCAATATCGTCACTACATTTTTTAGCAGCTTTGCCTTCTCTCTCTCTCTCCCTCTCTCCCTCTCCCTCTCTCTCCCCTGTTTCTCTCTCTCTCTCTCTCAGTCTCTCCCCTCCTCTCCAGCTTTTTCCTGGGGCGTGTTTTTTGCATCTCCTCACACTGTCTTCTTCTCTCAGTCATCTTCGGTGCGGCTCGGACAAAACACAGGATCTCTCCACCTTTTCTTTTCAAACCCTGCACTCTTTTGTCCACTCTTCTGTGCTGCTGTTGTTTATTGTGCGCGCGCGAAAGAGAGAGAAAGAGAGAGATGAGCTTGAACAGTGAAATGGAGGAGGCGGTGGAAGGGAGGTGAGTCACCAGCTGTCTGTGTGTGTATATATTTATATGATCACAGATATGCACAGTGTTTGATAATGTCTATGTGTGTACGTGTATTGTCACACAAGTTTAAAGCTACCATCTGCTTTAAAGAAAAAAAAAACTGCTGGTATTTATCTGCCACTTTTATTTTATTTCATTTCACAACACCTTTGATGGCTAGCTTATAGGCATGTCGCCCAGTTTCAGCCCTATCCGGGGCTTGTTTCACTGGCATTTTCCCAGCTAATAGCCTTACAGGTAGCAGCTGCAGGGTGAAGGGCTGGGAAGCCCATATGGGCCAGATTAATGGCTAAATTGATAAGCCGAGACAGCCAACCACATTTGTTTATTCAGTGAAGCGCCTGCCATTAAGCGCTTAAGCTGTGTTAAAGAGTTTCTCCATGTTTGGCAGAGCTGCCACCACCCTCTTCACAACATGCCTCGCATGGGTTTCCAGCCAAGAACTAAAATGGTGTTTGGGAAGCGAGGTCGGTTCTTGTTGCTGTGATGTAGGCTGTGGGATGCAGACAGTCAGGGGGAAAGTTTTGCGGGGGCAAGGAGGAGAAAAGGTTTTGGTTTGAGGTGAAGCAGAAACGGGGTTGAGAAGAAGAAAGGAATCAGTTTATATGCCTGTCAAGAGAGTCTGTCTGAAAAAGGATGAGGGTATTCTTGTCCAAGACCTTCAAGAGGACAGGCAGGAGAATGCTCTTGTTTGCATGCCGAAGAGCTCACAGAGATCACATCCGACATGTCATTGTGAAGGTGTTAATCGGCCTCTTGATGATTCCTGGCCCTGCAAGACATCTTTATATAGTGTGGAGGCGGAAGCATTGTACCCTTGGCCTTTTTCTTCTTTACCTCTAGCTGTCACAGCAAGATTTAAATCACAGAATATAGAGCAGAGTACAGTCCGATCAATATTGGCCTGTTTAAAATGTGCCTTTTTGGCTGCAGTTGTTTGTGTCTGAGCTCTGCATAGGGACGGGAGATACAGAGGTGCCAGACGACCTCATGTCTGCGTGTGACATGTTTCACATCATGTGTCTGTACTAATGTAACCTTGGTCAGTCTGCATTATAATCATATAAAGGGTCATTGTTATAATAATAATAATAATGTTGATAATAATGTTGATAATAATAATAATAATAATAATAATAATAATGATATTATTAATAATAGTAGTAATAGTAATAACAATAATAATAGTAATAATAATAATAATAAGCTTTATTTCTATAGCACCACTTTTTATACACAGACTGTAGATAGAAGTGCTTAGGCGGTCTACACTAAAGCATTTGGTAGCGGGAAAGCCATTTGGGAGGGAACTCTAAAGACAGAGCGTCCCTCCAAAGTAGCTCACTAGAACAAAAGTGGAGAGTGGACATTTAGGCCACCGGTCAATCACTCGCTCGCTCTGTAAGCTCCGGTTTCAGCCACATCTGTCCAGTCAGCTACCTCAGTTCCTCTGAAGAGAGCCAAAAAGACTTGGAGCATTTTTCTCTTCAAGTGTCTTGGAAGACAGTCATTTCCTGATGTGAGATGTGTGCTAAAACATTTGTTCGGAGACCACCGTAGGACTTTTTTTTTCTTTTTCCTGAATGAGTGGGAGTGAGATTGGCATGTGTAGCGAATAGGAAACTGTCGCTACCAGATGCATTGAATCCTACTGACAGTTAGTTTCCCAATTTGCGCAACGTTTCAAAAAAATGCCACGACGTACCTATTGGGATCAGCTGACTTATGTCAACCAATCATAATTAAGAGTGAACTGATCTTTTAGGATTCAATGCATCTGGTCTGGACAACCACATCTGGTACTGATAGAATCAATCCAAGGCAGCCTAACCCCCGGTTATGGCTGAGCTCAGTATTGTCAGCACAGTGTTGCTGTATAACTCTGAGCAACAGAGAACAGTCACCATGAGGGGTGCTGTACTGATTAGTGTTTGGCTCTGAACACCTGCAATACCTTGAAGACAGGAGGCGCAAAGCACAGACATTTTATCACTGTCTTTCAGCCATAACTGTAATGGAGTTCCAGGCACATGGGAGCTTACCACATCATTGCCTGACCATGCTGACCTCTTTGTGCCTTGAGGTTGTGTACTGATTTTTCTGTCACATGTGCTGTTCCATGCATAATGATGTGGAAAGGGGGTCAAAATAATCTTTAGAAATCAGTATGTTCATTCTCTGCTGCACAGTGGGGTTCTGGGTAAACATGTTGGTCTCAGGAAATTTGTATATCAGCACATAGCCAGACAGCTTCCAGTGAGACTCCTTAGACTTTAGGGTTGAATTACCCATGGTTAAGATTAATGGGCAATTTGTTGGATCCCAGAGTGTTTTTGAGCAGTTAATGACCCAGGAATTAGTGCATTGTTATATGTTATTGACTCTCTCTCTCTCTCTGAGTTAAAACTGTGTCACTGTCAGCAGTGGAAATCCATCTAATCACCATCAGGAAGGAAGAAGAAGCTCAGGCCAGATCAGACCTCCATGAGTCTGCTTTATTCAATCAGGTTAAACCTTCCATTCAACAGAACAGACCTTCCAGGCATCCCACCACAGAGAACATCGGCCAACAGTATTGTACTTTTTGTGGTATTGCCCAGTGCCAAAGGCTTAATACTGTTAGTGGTTGTTTAGTTTCGTGGGAGACTCTAGATTGCCCCCCCCCCACACACACACACAAAAGCAGGCAATGCCAGTGAGTTCTTGCCCTTCGTCTTGACACTTGCTGTGAATTCAGTAGCTGCCACAATACCCTTCCACCCTTGGTTCACCTCCGTGCAGCCCTGATTACATTAAGCCCAATCTTTGTGGCCTTCCAGAAACCTCTTTCTGCTCATAATTGAATCAGATGGGGCACGGAGATGTATCACAGGCTCTTGTGTATGACCTCAAATGCTGGTCTGAATGGGCTTTAGTTCACAGTCAGTTTGAGTTAAACTATGTGGTAAAAACATACAGGCCAACCTGTAGGTACCTCATTGAGCCATATTATCAACAGTCATCGTCTCTTTTAAAAAATAAGCATAACTTTATTATTTTATTCTTAGTTTATTACTAAATTATGAATTACATTATTGAATAGTTTTTTTTTGTTAGAAGTGCTAAACGTTTGACAGTCTTGCCACATTTGATGCCGTTATGCTACTGTTAGGGCGTACATGTGTTTGTTTTACTCATTCCCTGTCCTCCACCAGTGACAGGGCTGACTAGCAGGGCTGACTAGCTGGTCAGATATCCAGGGGTCAGAGCTGTTGTTGTTTGTCTGTGTGGGCTTTCTGTAAACAAGTTTGACCTCTGGAGGATCTGCCCCCAGTCACAGGTCAGCCCTTCCAGGCCTCCCATTGGCTGCCACTGACATTAGCAGTCAGTTTGATTAGATTACTCTCCATTCCACATCATTCCTGTGATCTGCTCTGGTGCGTGGCAAAGGATTGTGGGAGCAATTTTACCCGCTGTGCGCTAAAGTACTAAAGTAGGAGGTCATCTGGGGAGTTCATCCTGATATCTGTTGCCTTTCCCAGTGCAGCACTTAGCACTTTTCTGGCCTTTTGTCCTGCAGAGGATGGTAAGACTTGGGTCCCTGGGTCGTGGTGGAGGTGGTGGTGAGGAGGAGAAAGAGGGGGAAAAGGCTAGGTGGAGGAGTCTTAGCCAGCAAGGGGCATCGTGCACCATTGGGTGCCTCTGATTCAGCTGTCTCATGTTATCAAAGTCTAGAACTGTCCTCTATTTAAACCACACACACAGACAGACAGACCCACACACACACACACACACACACACACACACACACACACACACACACACATAGTTATAGACACAGTCACAGCCATCCCCCTTTTAATCAAGCACACACCCACTCTCAGAACTCACAGTTCTAAGCCTCAGTAAATCACATACACACACACACACACACACACACACATACACACACACACACAGACATACACACATAATACACTCCCCAAAATCAAGATTAACTACCGCATAATGAAAGACTCAGCTTAACAGTACAAAGGGCGGTGGACAGAAATGATATTCTTCAACAACAGGGAAAAAAAACATTTCCTGGACAGTCCTTGACTGTGGTTACTTGCAAACAACAAATCTGGTTTCAGTCAGATTATTCTATTTGCTCTGACTGAAATATGTCATATAAAATTGGTAATTTGCTGAATTTATGTGACATCTGTAAATACAATAAGCGGACTAAAATCTGATTTCTGTTTGCATCTAACCGCACTGTCTCTCTGCACTGCACTGCACAGTCTGTGTCACTTACATCTCTCATACACACAGACCCAGCGAGACCCAGTTGTCCAGATCCCACAGGGTTATGGGCTGGTGGCAGTGACCTCCTAACCTTTGACCTGACACTTGCCAAAGGGGCACGTGTGACCCCTGCCACTCCCAAATGTAACCCAACACCAACCAACCTCCGCCCGTCTGGAGGGAAGGACGGGAGAGGTGTCAGATTTTTTTTTGGGGGGGGGGTATATGGGTGTCAAACGTGAGTTGAGTGGTTAGTGGATGGGGGCATTCGTGTTGGACTGCGGGTCGCGGCAGAGATTCTGTTTACTACAGCTCGTCACCGCTCTGGCCCAGAAAAGAAACGGGTCACCCAGAGGCAGTGCCTGTGCGTCTGGCGGCAAGAGTATGTCATGCTTTTTTTCCCCCTTGTGTGCGTGTGTGTGTGTGTGTGTGTGTGTGTGTGTGTGTGTGTGTGTGTCAGAGAGATAAAGTGTATATGTGTATGTGTCTACGTGCCCTCTTGTTTTCAGAGTCCTATTTCTGCAGTTATGCGGAGTCTGACTGCAGTGACCTCTTATTTTTAATGTTAAAGTGTTATCAGCAGTATCTGTTTATCAGATTACGACCATACACTTGTGCCCGACCACCCCTCCCGCAACCACCCACACACACACACACACACACACACACACACACACACACACACACACACACCTCAGGCCCCCACCTGTCCGTCTGCCCTGGTTCACAGATCAAGCATGCAAAGCCACAATGGCAGCAATCCCATCACCTCTCGCAATGAGCACAATGTCTGTGACACACACACACACACACACACACTGACACAAACACATACACACGTGCACACACACACACTGACACACACACACACACACTGCACTTTTGTTCTCCTGCCAACCTGATTCCGACTCCCCGCGTAATCGCCACCAGCCGGACACCTTCCAGCTTTCCGCCGTCACTTCCAATTTTAGCGGCGAAGTGGACGCCCACGCCGGTCAGTGAGCTGGCCGGAGAAGCCACATCAGCGTGGCCAAGCGCTCCAGGCTTTTTTTTTTTACCACCTCTTGGCCGAGGGAAGGACAAGACAGTGCCATGGCTCCTGGCCCTCTGGCTGATCCTGGAGCAGTGTTTGGGAAGGGATCAATGCAGGAGAGAGGCGGTCACGGGTCAGCGCAGATGTAGGCTAATTGCTCTCCTGTTTCAGGTTCAGATTTTGCAATGGCGTGGTTTGTGGATTTAGCAGCTTTGTACATCCTCATTGTGTGTGTGTGTGTGTGTGTGTGTGTGTGTGTGTGTGTCAGAGCTTTCTTTGTGGACATGGCTGCCTGTCTTGTAGACTCAGCACAGCTTTGTGTGTGTGTCACCGTGACTTAAGTGGTCCACATGTCAGCACCATTCGGGGCTTGTGGGTAGTTTCTCACTTCGATGACTCCACGATCTTGTCTTTACACCTCATCTCCTCTCTCTCCTCCCAACGTATGCTGTTTGAGTACTTAGCTACATCCTCACTTGGCTGCTTGTCAATATATGTATGAGTAGAGACAGGCACATGCAAACCCTCATCCACACACACACATGCACACATACACATAAGCATTCTCCTAACAGTGCGATTTTGTAGCAAAAGAAATTGTAGCATTAAGAGCTAAGAGAGAGAGAGAGAGAGAGAGGGAGAGAGAGAGAGAGAGAATAAAGGAAATAAAAGAAATAAAGAAGACCTGCAGCTGTAATCTCACCCTCTCTGTCCGATGGTGGATTCATCTATTGGCTCATGGAGGGCAGGGTGAGCGATGGACAGATAGAGACAGACAAGGGAATGAATGGATTGAAAGAGAGATAAAGCAGCGAGTGGTTTGCTGTTTTACAGTAAAGCCAGCAAGACCTTGCCTGTTATGGCCCTCCTTGCCTGCATGTCTTTTTTTTTTTCTTTCCTTCTGCAACCCGGCACTTGCCCCATTTTTAGGACACAGGGGGATAGCATGTCGTTCATTTTCCTTGCAATGTTTAGCAGAAAGGAACCATGAGGCTTTTCTCTTCCTATCTTCGTGTTTATTCAGCACTGAGGTGTTTGCCAAGTCCTTCATTTATGTAACACCAAAGGGGATAGCAGGAACAAGCCTCAGCTGTGAAGCTTCTTCCAGTGTAGTGTACAAGAGAAGAGCAGGATAGACCAAACTACAAATACTGGCAGCTTTGTACATATACTATAATCATACTATTAGTAGGCTTCATAAGAGAGTTTTTACCCTGGCAAAAATGTAATTTCCTGAAGGCCTCAACACCAAATTAGCACGCTTACTGAGAAAGGTAACATGACCAGCGAAGAACACGGGCACATACAACACCGGTCTTGGGTGCGTTCCACAACAACGCCTGCAAAGCTGGCTAATCAAATGGAGCTAGTTAATGGCCAACCCAACACACATCCGCTTACCTTAAAATACTGAGAGCATCAGACTAATTGATAGGCAACTTAGATTAGCATCAAGGAAGCTAGCAGAGTGCCTGGTATTAGGATACTGCACTCACGTCAATGCCATTGGCAACCCAGAGGGCTCTGGATCCTCTTGTTATTCGAGTTTAGAAGTGAATAAGTGACCGAACATTACCCCACACACACATACACACACACACACAAGCTAATGCACGTCTGGCAAGTAGCCAACTCTGGACTGACTTAAGGCTAGCAATTGCAGCTGGTAAAAAGCCAAAGCAGTGCTGCTAGCACTAAGCTAACACTTAAGCCAGCGTGCTGTCTGAGATTTGTGCTCATGGTTTACTCAAGAAAGTAAAAGCGCATACAAGGCTACAAGGATGTTTATTACCATGAGCTGTTTATCTCCTGAGGTCATTTCCTGTTATATTTCTCAGAATTAATAGTCCGCTCAAGTTTACAGCAGAGGAATTATGTGGGCTTAAACAAATTGATGTGCAAGCCTTTAAGGGTGAAAAAAAGAACTCACAATTATTACACAAAGAGAAGAGTGAGTGAGGCAAGGCAAGGCAAGGCAAGCAAACAACTCAGTCGTTGTGTTTTATTGTTTTTTTTTCCTCCCAAAGAATGCAACAGAAGTGCACTTGTCCTTATTTAGCCTTGCAGCATCATCTCTTCGGGACGACGTATTCCAGATGTGCCGACTGTTATGCATGTGTGGGCGTGGGTGTGAGTTTGTCTGTGTTGTTGTTCTTGGTGTGTGTGTGTGTGTGTGTGTGTGTGAGGGCAAGAACGGTTTATGGGGACTCAGAGCACTGATTATCTACATCTGTTCAGCTGAGCATTTCCATCATGCAGACTAAATGTTTGTGTGGGCGGTTTTCAGCACATATGCGTGTTGCACATTAGTCTATTTTCTCACAGCGAGATGTGAATGAGACAGGATTTTGGGCTGCGTACTCCTCCCTGTCGTCCTGGAACTTTTTTTTTTCTTGTCCTGTACTCTCTCTCTCTTTCTCTTTCCATCTCATTCTCTCTCTCGCTCTCTCTTTCCTCCAGCTGGTTTTCATTCGGGAATGAAATCATTGCTTTGGAAGGCATTGCAGAGAACTTATGGCTCTTTTAGGCCATTTGTGTGTGTGTGTGTGTGTGTGTGTGTGTGTGTGTGTGTGTGTGTGTGTTTTATGGGCCCAGGAGAAGTGTGGGCTGGGCTGTGGCTGGATGTCATGCAGCTGGGCCTGAGCGGACGAGGGGAAGGACAGAGAGCATGCTGGTCTTCTGGTCCCCTACTCCTCCTCCTCCTCCACTCATTCCCAGGACGTCTTGAACACCCCAACAGCTCTCCTTCGTCCTCCTGGCAGGACCAGTGTTGGCAGTGGAGATCATTGGGACATTGTGGCTGCTGTGCTGTGCTGTGCCGTGTGTTGTGTTCAAGACCACATGCGGGGGATTAGGGATGCATCTGAGCGAATCAGAACTGGATGAGAGGGGCTCCAGAGTCAGCCGCTGTCCAGGATGTGGTGAATGGACGCATTAATGTAGCCGCATAAACAAATCCAATATTGACAAGAACCCTGGACAGCTAGCCTGCTGGGTGGTTGTGCGCGGCTCCTTGGGTGGTTTTTTAGGATGCGGTGAAAGTCCTGTTAGAGAGACGTTAATTCATCTGAGCATTTACATAGTGGCTCTTTGTCTTTGCTCCAGTGGGTCATACTGAGTTTAAGTTCAGCGGTGCTGACAGATGGATGTTTGAAGTGTTGCGGTGGCTGTGAATTGCTGAGGGCTGTCGTCAGATGTGAGATGGGAGAATAATGTAGCGTCGTGATTAAGTTGCTCGTGAATGGTGTGTATGTGTCTGAAGCTGACGTCGAAGCAGTGCTCAAGGGTACGGGGGTGTGTATCGGGAGCGGGGTTGAAAGGGGCAAGTGGGCGGCCTGGCGACTAGGTGATGAATGGCCGGCGTGGACGCTGTGGCGGGGAGTGGGCGTAGTGGGGTGTAGAGGGGGGGATGCTGGAGGAGACCCTGGTGGAGAGAAGCACTCAGCAGCAGCAGCAGCAGCAGCAGCAGCAGTAGTCGGCCATCACTGTTGATGAGCGGGCAAAAATAATGAGGCTGATCAATACAGTCAATTCTCTCTCTCCCTCTCTCCCGCTCTCTCTCTCTGTCTCTCTCTCTCTCTATCTCTTTCTCTCTCACTGTCTTTTCTCTGTAACTTACTTTTTTTCTACCCATCTCTCTCATTTTCTCTCAGTCTCCTCATTTTTTTCTCTTTTTTCCCCCGTTTTTTTGTTTCTCCCTTTCTCTGTCTCTCTGTCTTTTGTTCTCTATCATTCACCCCCACTCTTATTCACTCACTCCCTGTGTCACTTCATTCCATGTGACCCTGTATCTGAACCCCACCCTCTTCCCTCATGTCTTTACTCAATTCGGTTCAATTCAATTCAATTCAGTTCAATTCAATTTCTCTGTCTGTCTCTCTCTCTCTCTCTATCTCTTGCTCTCTCTCTCTCTCTATCTCTCTCTCTCTCTCATTCTCCCTCTCTCTCACACACACACTCAATGTCACTCCCTCACCATAGTTTTTCACTTTATTTCTTTTCTCTTTCTTTCCTTCTTTCTCCCCATCTCTCTCCTCTCTTTTAGCACCTTCTCTCTCTCTCTCTCTCTCTCTCTCTCTCTCTCTCTCTCTCTCTCTCTCTCTTTCTCTCTCTCTCTCTCTCCGCTTCCTCTTTTCCCTTCTGCTGTGTCTTTGGCAGCCTGGTGGCGTGTTCATTAGCCCAGGCCTTGGAAAGTAGAGCAGGAACAGTGCTGGTAAAGACTCCTCCCTCTGTTCTTCTCCTTAATGCATCCAGCACACACACACTCGAACATACACACACACACACACACACACACACACACAAACACACACACACACGCACACACACACTACTGTCCCCGTCCTGCGATACTGTATAGGCCTGTGCCCTTCCGCCCAGCATCAGGACGGCCCGTGGGTGCCTGTCTGCATGCCTTATATCCCTGGAGAGCTCTTTGGCTCCGGATCACTCCACACCTGCTATGTGAACATGGACACACACATATACACACACACACATATACACACACACACACACCTGCCTGGAAGGCTGCGCTGGGCTGGGCCTCCCGGGGGGCAAGGCCAGGTGCCAGTCTGTGGGGCGCTGGGCCCAGAAGCGGTGGCGTGGGCTCAGGGGCGATATAGGGATCTGTCATACTCTCCCTGCAGAGGCGCCCTGCCAGCACCCAGCTCACACCTCCCTCCCTCCCTCCTTCCCTGCATACGGCCTGACGCACCACGGTGCTTTAAAAAGAGCACACATAAGCAAACCCAAGAGTGTGTGACTGTTAGTGTATGTGTGTGTCAGTGGGTGTGTGAGTGTGAGTGTGTGACTTCGTGAGTGTGAGTATGTGTGTGTGTGTGTGTGTGTGTGTGTGTGTGTGTGTGTGTGTGTGAGTGTGTCATAACACATACTTAGGTCTCCAACGTGCCATGTTTCGCAGCTGTCGCCTGCAGAGTCATACAGCTACGGGAACTGCGCAAGTGTGTGTGTGTGTGTGTGTGAGTGTGGGTGTGTGTGTGTGTGTCGTCAGGTCATTGCTGACTTGTACGCGTGTATTCCTGTTTGTGCTTCCCTGTGTGTGTGTATATAAGCTCTACTGCAGTGTCAGGGTGTGCAGTACGACAAGTGTAGCTGCAGGACCGACACTGTCCCCACTGTCTGTTCTAGAGAGTCCGTGTGTGG
>CM059279.1:11911727-11966727 GCA_030347295.1 Setipinna tenuifilis
CCCTTTGTATTCTGCTCTGGATGTTCTGTGTGTGTGTGTGTGTGTGTGTGTGTGTGTGTGTGTGTGTGTGTGTGTGTGTGTGTGTGTGCGTCTGCGGGGGTCTGTGTGTGTGTGGAGGAGACGCAGACAGAGTTAATGCTCTGTGTGTGTATGTGTATGTGTATGTGTGTGTGAATGGGTGTGTGTGTCTATGTGAGTAAGTGCTGGTGTGTGTGTGTGTGAGTGTGTGTGTGTGTGTGTGTGAATGGGTGTGTGTGTCTATGTGAGTAAGAGCGTGTGTGTGTGTGTGTGAATGGGTGTGTGTGTCTGTGTGAGTAAGTGCTGGTGTGTGTGTGTGTGTGTGTGTGTGTGTGTGCACTGGGAGTGGTAGCTGTGTATTCGGGGTATGCGGGTCCCTTCCCTTTCCTCTAGTGCTTCCGTTTGTTCTCCGCTGCCGTTTCCTCCGTCCATCAATCTGACCCCTCCGCCCCTCGTCTGTCTCGCACACCTCCGCTCCGCCGCTCCCCTCCAAGATTAACGGCTGCCCTCCCACTGCTCCTCTGTTTCCCTTTCTCTCTCTCTTTCTTTCTATCTCTCTGTTTCTGTCTCTCTCTGTCTCTGTCTATGTCTCTCTATCACACACACACACTCTCTTTTGTCTTTCTCACTTTTTTTCTCTCTCACACACACACTCTCTCTCCTGCCCTCCCTCTCTCTATCTTTTTCTTTCTCTCACAGGCACTTTCTCTCTCACCCCTCCTACCTCTCTTTCTCTCTCTGTCTCTGTCTCTGTCTCTGTCTGTCTCTCTCTCTCTCTCTCTCTCTCTCTCTCTCTCTCTCTCACACACACACACACACACACACTCACACACACACTTTCTGTCCTCCTCTCTCTATCTCACTCCTGTGTCCCTCCTTGTTTATCTTCTCTTACTTTTGTTTACCGTGTCTCTCCCGCGGCCTGTTCTCCATCTCCCTGCCGACTGATATTTATTGCTCTGTTTTCCTCTCATTCTCTCTGTCCTCCTCACTCACACTCTCCCACTCCTGAATCTTGAATCTTTTCCCTGCTGTCCTTTTCTCTTAGGCTCCTTCTGTCTTTTTTTCTCTCCCTCTCTCTCTCTCTATCCCCTCTCTCTCTCTATCCCTCTCTCTCTCTCTTTTAGTCTTTGTCTTTGTTCTCTCTGCCTCCCGCTCCGGCCCATTCACCTCTGGGCCTGTGTTTAGAGACGGGCTCACTGTCGGGCGGCTAACGCCAGTGGAAGGCTCCTCTGTCTAGTCACAGCTACCCCTTCACCCTCTTTCACTTCTCTCCTGCTCTCTGTCTCTTTCTTTCTCCCTCGCTCCTGCTTTTCATCTCTCCTGGCCTCTCTCTCTCTCACACACACTTCCTTCCTGCTCTCTCTCTCTCCCTCTCTCTCTCTCTCTCTCTCCCTCTCTCTCTCTCTCCTCCTCCCTCTCATCGCTTTTCTACTTTGCCCCTCATTTTAACCCACACTGCTGTTATTCTCCCACTTAACTCATGTCTGAGGGATTATGCAAACCAGAGGGGCACAGCCCTGCTTTATCACGCTCTTCTCCCCCCTTCTTTCTCTCTCTCTCTCTCCCTCCCTCCCTTTTTTCCTCTCTTTCATGACTCAGTGGGCTAAGGTGCACACACACAGACCTGCCCCATAATGCATTGTGCCAACATTGCTTTGGCTCAGCTAAGAAGAGAAATGGAAGTTCCTAAAGAATTCCCCTCAGGATCATTTCTGTCTTCAGACTCTAACAAAATGTCTAAATGAATGCCAGTCCAAGGAAATGACTGTCCAACATTTCAACTGTATCAGTCGCTACATTTGGGGGGGGGGATTGTGCCATCTTGTACTACTGTCATTTGTATTTAAATAAAACAGTCTTGACAGCACAGATCTGCAGCTCTTGGTTGCTATTCACAGAGGGCAGATTTAGGCTTCTTCTCTGGAGCTCTCCCTGCAGGTGGTGATCTTACTGAAGTGAGACTTTGTGCTTTATCTCTCCCTCACAGAGTGGGAAGAAAACAGTGAAAGCCGTGCTGTGGGTGTCCGCTGACGGCCTGAGAGTTGTGGATGACAAGACTAAGGTGAGTGCTCAGTTCCTGGACATGAAAGAGAAAGAGAGGGAGATAGATGGAGAGGGAGGGGGCAAAAAGAGAGGGAGGGAGGGAGGGAGGGAGAGTGACAAAGAGGTAGAGGGAGAAACAGAGAGAAAGAGAGAAAAGGAGAGACAGCTATGAGCCATGAAATTTGAAGAGGCCGTAACCCAGAGCCCCTCCGGTAGCCCCCAGCCATCAATAAAGGCTTAAGCTCCCTCTGTTGACTGGGTCAGCAGCAGTGGCGGAGGAGGGGTGGGGGTGAGGGCTGAGGGGTGAGGGGGCAGGTTGGTGGGAAGTGACTGAAGAAAGGCCCAGTAGGTGAGGGCTTGGCCGTCACCCAGCAGTGCGGCCTCATGACCGTGCAGAGAGCGTGATCGGCAGAGGGGCCATGTTAGTCACTAATGGGCCTTTCTCTGCCCCCACGGTTGCCATGCGTCGTTGCTAAGGCACTCAGGGTAAGGGTGGGGGGGTGGGGGTAGTCAGCCGGGAAGGGTGCGCTGAGGTAATGGGCAACGAGCTATGGAGCGTGTATACAATCATCAAAGATCGTGCACTCGCACACACATTCACACGCACACACACATACACACAAACAGATATAGACACACACACAGATACACAATCAAATACACACAGTTCCCAGCACTTTCACAAGCACAGACACATACTCACACACACAAGCTCACTCAGCAAGGCACAGTAACAAATACACACTTCCATGTACACACAAGTGCATACATGCACACACATAAATACACACACACACCCAGTCACCGTGCGCTTTTTCGCAGCCATAAAGGAGTTCACGGAAATCTGCAGTCACAATGCAGTCATTCTGTTTCCTGTAACAGCCCCTTCCCCTGCTAGGCTGTCTCCCATTCACAGACCCACTCCCAGTTAATCCCCTTTTCAATCCAGTGAGTCAGGAGATATCCACCCTCACCCACACCCACACATACACAAACACACACACACACACACAACCCCCTACATTACACCCATCCCCTCCCCCGCCCCACGCAGAGACACACACACAAACACACACACAACCCCCTACAGTACACTTATCCTCTCTTTCCCCCTCCACACACACACACACACACACACACACACACACACACACACACACAATCTCCATACACACACACACACACACACAATCTCCATCCATACTGTGCACCCACCCGCTCCCTACACGTTCAGTCATGTCCTCGCACGCCCCAAGATCGATGCCCAACATCTATTCACCTCCACCACTTAATGCCGGCTCAAACTCGCTAATTCTATTAAGTTTCATTTCACCGGCTTTTATTGCTGCCGGATGCCAAGCGCCTTCCATCGAACTGCTGTGGGAATCATGAAGGAAGTATCTGTCTGCAAGGCAGCAAGCAGTGAAACTTCCAAAGTTAGCCAACTACTTTTGTTTCCTCACCCTCTCTGTCTCAGTCTCTCTCTGAGCTACAGGCATCCCTGATGTTGCACCACAGCGCTTCTAATTAAAATGGGGAACATGAAAAGTCACTGTTGGGATCTTTTTTGGTTGTTGTTTTACACCGAGTGACTCAGCAGCTTCCCGCTCGTCTGCGATCTGTGGCATGCGTTGCCGTAGCGCCAGGCGTCGGTTCACACATACACACACACACACACACACACACACACACACACACACACACACACCCTCATCCGTGACAAGCTCTTCACCTCCGAAGCCCCTCGTCGGCTAATTGGCTCAGGATGAATAGTCTCCTTCTCTCTTTATATCCCCCCTCTTCTCTTCTGCTATTTTTTTTTACTTGTGCTCTCAGCACCCCCTCAAGAGGAAGGAATAATAATGATGTTGCAGCCTGGACTTCCGCACCCCTCCCAAACCAAACCTTCACCCCCCACCCCCCGTCCCTTTTCTGCTGGAAGAGTCTCTGACTCTTTCTCTGACTGCTGTCACAAAGACACACCTCTGTTGTGCCAACAGACAACCTCAAGCCTAATATTACTGACATTAAAGAAGGGACTCCATAGTAGGCTGGGAGTATCCAGCTGGGCTTAGTGGGTAGTGTGTGTTTGGGGGGGATATTAATGTGAAAGGAGACCTGAACTGTGGCTCTTCATAAATCATTTAAAAATGACAAAAAGGGCGATGAAGGTAGACATAAGGTACAAGGCATCAGGTTATTAAGGAAGAAAGAACAACAGTGGTACATTGAAGAGTGTTTTAAGGAAGGAATTAACACTCATTGTATGCTAATTAGGTGCTGTTTACAGAAACTTTTCAGAAGTCAAAGAGGATGGCACATTTTTTTAAAATTTACCTTTGAAAGCCCATATGTAAGAAATCGTAGAGGAGGAAGTAAAGGAGAGTACTAAACATGTGACATGTTCTCCAAATCTAATCATCTTTTTCCACAATCGCTGCACTTTTGTAGGATATCAAACAAGTGTGTTTACAACCATGGAAGTGTTGCAGAGAACTATCAATAATGTCTAGACATAACAAATCAATGCTGGCTGTGTCCCTTCAGGATCTCATAGTGGACCAGACCATCGAGAAGGTGTCCTTCTGCGCGCCCGACCGCAACTACGACAAAGCCTTCTCCTACATCTGCCGCGACGGCACCACCCGCCGTTGGATCTGCCACTGCTTCATGGCGCTCAAGGACTCGGTAAGGGGGCTTTAGGCGGGAGGTGCTGGGTGGGGTGGGGTGGGGGGTGGGGTGGAGATTAAGCCACCGCCCTCCTTGGCCGCAGCTCAGCAAAGTGGGATTAAGATAAGGGATTATGCAGGGTTTTCGCAATCTGAAGAGCCGCAAGACCAGCCTCTATCTGCACTTGGGTCAGCCGGCACACGTGGGTGGGAGGGGTAGGGGGGTAGGGGGTTGATGATAAGGCTGCGGAAATGTGCTCAGGACGTCCCCCTAACCTCTCCAGCAATCTCCGAAAGTGCTCTTCTTGGTTTCAAGGCCACTTTTCGAGTCGGCAACGCTGAAATTGAATCCGCCCTTTCTTGAAAAACTAATTGTTCTAGATCCACATCACTGCTTCTCATTATACTTGGCCACGTACTTTTAAGTGGTTCTTTCCTAACTGAATTATACTCGCACTTTGGCTTGCACTGGCAAAAATGATACTGGGAGTGAAGAAAAGCACACTCATCCAGGATTTGTTAATTCACTTTCTCCTCTTCCATTGTTGGTTAAGACATCTTTTGGCCATTAGACCTGATGTGGGAGCAGCGTGGGAGGGTATCTGTTAATCCCTCCCCCTTAATACCCCCCCACAACAGTCCCAGCGGTAGCAGGATCACATAAGTGAGGTATTATCTGTCGGGCCTGTGTTAAGTAGTGTATCTACTGAGCATAAACGCACACGCTGGGAAACACTGACGAGTCATGTTGACTCGGCATCAATATTGCAAAGGGCGCTGGAATGTTCTCTCAGAAGAAACTTGTGAATTTAAAGGTTTGAATAATTTACTGGATTTAGTGAACCAGGCTGATTTGCTGCTGCTGCATGCTAAAAAGTCTTGGCTAAACGCTATTTTATTAATGCTGACGGGGGTGTCGCGTGAATGCTAATTCCAGTCTCCACACCTCCTCTCGCCACCACCAGGGGGAGCGGCTGAGTCACGCTGTGGGCTGCGCCTTCGCCGCCTGCCTCGAGCGCAAACAGAAGCGGGAGAAGGAGTGCGGCGTCACGGCCTCGTTCGACGCCAGCCGCACGTCGTTCGTCCGCGAGGGCTCCTTCCGGGTGACTTCGGGCAGCCAGCAGGGTGAGCAACAACTCCAGGATAAGAAGAAAGGTTTGTGACACCTCCCTCCATGGGCTTGGCTGTGTAACTACATTCCTAGATCTAAAAACACAAGTGTTAGTTATGGCCACCTGCATGTGTGGTTAGTTAAGTCAGGCTTGTTAAATTATGTAGGAAATGTGATTGTAATCGTCCAAACCAAAGAAACAGTCACGAACACCAGAACAACATGAAAACACATGTCATGTGGACATAATGCAGTGAGCATGTGTATCACCCCTGCGGGTGCCTTGCTTCCAGCCCAGGCAGCATTAGGGGCCACAATGTCAAACCGCTGTGCGCTGGAATTAGTGGCTCTTGCTAAGTTAAGGCAGGTGGAGGGAGAAGTGTAACAGGAACCATATGTGGCATAGCAGCGCTCTGTGCTGCCGGAGGCGCTGGCTGGCTGTAGGCTGTAGGCCTTGTCGCCGGTATCGCTGCTTTGGCAGGGGAAAGAGAAACAGGTGTTGTGTTGACTGTCGGAGGACAGCTGGGCTTCTCCTCCGAGGCCCAGCGCTAATTAGGCAGGGGAGTGTGTCCGTTCAACTTTGACATAAAACATGCCGGGGAAAAAAAAGTGAGCAGGTCAGAGAGCAGACAGGCAGGCCCAGAGGCGTGTTTCCACTGGACGAGTAATGACCCAGCAGAGAGGCCGTTACATGCTTTGCTTCCCCGTGATGAAGGTGCTGAGCAGGAGCAGAAACAGATACCTGCTTTAGGGATCACTGAGAGTCAGTCATTTTTCACAGACAGGGAATATAACGGGTCAGCTCTTACAGTAATGACCTGGACACATCCGCCAGTAACACTTGGCCTGTTTCAGGGCGGTGTGACAGTTTGTGCTGTACATGGACAAGAATGGATCCCCTAATGTGGTCCTCGGTTCATATCCTGCTCTTCATCCACAGAATATGTCTGTCAGTTTGTATTGTAAAGACCATAGACCTAAAATCACCTGCATTAAATGCACAGGTAGAAACAGATGATATGGAATATGAGGTATTAGACATAGCTTCTGAATACAGGTTGTCCATCACTGTGAACATGTACACTGGCTGATGTCCACTGTATTACCTGAGCAGGCATCTGTCAGAGAAGCAATAAACCTGTCCCTTGCTGTCCTTTTATAGACTGTTTTATATGGAGTTAAACAGGTTAACTCATCTGTGTAATGAAAGTTATGAAAGTTAATGCATAAATAACAGTGGGTATTGACCATACACCTCTCTCTCCACCCACCCACCCACCCCCAACAGAGCCCTCGGTGTCGGCCATGCCGCCAGGCAACGCCTCCCCCCCAGAGGGTGCGGCCTCCCCCGGGGACCGCGGCGAGCCCCATGCCATCCCGCGGCGCCACGCCCCCCTGGAGCAGCTGGTGCGACAGGGCTCCTTCCGCGGGTTCCCCGCCCTCAGCCAGAAGAACTCGCCCTTCAAGCGCCAGCTCTCGCTGCGGCTCAACGATCTGCCCTCTACACTGCAGCGCAAGGGCCAGGACTACCAGGCCAAGAACCAAGGTGAGCCTCCGCACACACCCACCCAGCCCACCTCTGCACAGACCAGGGATGGCTCACCTGCTTTCAGGAGCTAAAATCCTGTACTGTGTACTTGTTCTAGTCATGTTCAACAGGAACTGTCAGCAGTGCCCGAATGAACTTTCTTGGCACTACCAAGCCGCAACACTACCTGCCAAACTGTTGAAGCACTTTGAGCTTAATCTTGTATGAATTGTGCTATACAAATACAGTTTATTATTATTACTAAATAATAATAAAAAGCTAAATAAAGATGATTGTAATTATCACATCCTCTTACCAGAGAGAATAGTTGACATGTGAACGCACTTAGTGTTAGCTGCACAGGGGATTTGAAGAAATGTGGTATTGGATTGTAGCTTTTGATTCCAGGTTGCCCATCACTGTCAGCAACCCAGAGCAAACTTGAACGATGGTGATAACCAAATAGCTTGAGATCTGTCTCCAGTGTCTCTGCTGTTCAGAAATGATGCAGCAGAAAAAAACAATTCTGGTCATACTTGCAAAATTTAGACAGTATACCCTATAAAATATTTACTTGTTCTCTTCTATTAGTAACAGACCAACAGACGGTGTTCATACTGAACTCCTCCACCAGTTTAGAAGAGTTAAAACAATGCCCACAGCTTTAGGCTCTGAAACATTCATGAACTGCCAAACTGCATTGTATTATAATAATTTGATTTTTTGCGAATGTCAAGTAAAAATATTTGAAACTTGAAAACTCCAATGCAGTATTTATTCCTCACAGAACTTTTAGAATGAATAAAGAATTGAGGCCCTCGTGGAGTATTGTGGAGTGTTAATATTTGAGTAAGCTGCCTGAGATTATGTCTTTAGCAAACCCCTATATGTGCAGAGATACACGAGAGGAGCATCTCTGGTGCGAAATATTTCCTGAAGCGTTTGTATGTCACTAAATCACCAGGCCAACGCTGGCATGAAGTGTTCATCGCTCTTGTCAGTGACATTTTGCGCCCTAAATTTAGCCATCTCCCCTTTGCCTAGCCTGGCGTCACGTGATGAAACCTAATGATGTTTACCGTATGACCTACTAAGATGCCATCACACTTAGATACCCCTTAGATGCCCTGCTTTATCCTGCTCTCTGGGTGAGGGTGAGCTGTGTTGTCATTGGGGTTTGGCAGTCCCGAAACTAAAGGCTGTGCTCTGTCTCTGACTCAGTGTGGGAAGCCAAGGGTGCCAAAAACATTGTTGTTGTATTTTTTTTTTCTCAAAGTGGCACATTCGTCTGTGCACACTCACTGGTGTTTGTTCAAGAAACCACTAGATCCTTCTGTGCGCTTCGCAAACCACACGTTACAGCATCGGCATCCTCCATCATGTAGTCTCCACTCATCACTGGCACTCCAGTCATAACCGCAGTTGGTACATTTCTCTCAAATCCCATCGAGACGCAATCCGTTATGAACAATATTACATCACCGAGTGTGACTGTGATGGTACGGAAGCTGGCCTCAGTGGCTGGCAGCTTAGCTCCTGTGCTGTGATTGGATGTTTTTCTCATGGGAATGATGGTAGATGCAGAGGTTGGAATTCCCACACTGCTTTTGTTGCGTAAGGGCTGAACCGCTTAAAAAGAGCCGTGAACCTCTGGAGAAAAACCGATGCCTCTCATGCGACTAAAATAGATTCATATTGAGATGAAAAAAAATCAGCTTAGCAAGATGTTGGTAATATAAAACATGTTTTCCCTGTAAACATTGTCCACTGCATGACATATTAAAGTGGATGTTCTTTTTCTAATACAGCTTGATGTTTAATCTCGTGTCTGATCAAAATAAAGGTTCACGGTACAGTGTTTTGAATTGTCATTGGCTCTGGAAGAACAGATCCTGAAGGTTTAACCACTGTTGTAGAGTTGGCAAGTCATCGCCATCATTTTGTATGCTGTGTATTAGTATTTTTGTCCTTCTGGTTCTGAAGGGGAGACTCCCTATAGACAAATGAATGTCCTTTCGAAAAATCAACAACATCTCATATGCAGAAAGTAGTCAATTGTACAAGGACCCAGCACGTTCGTTTTTTACCGATCACCTGGGTGTGTTTCTTAGACACATTATAATGGTGAAATATATCTGTGGCTATCCCTCTGCTAACAGTGAAAAATTAACCTTCCATATCATCTAAAGCAATTTATGCCACAAATCTTAGATACTTGAAAAGCAAATTTCAAATTTTGAAATACGTTGCCAAATAAGTATGTTTTAACTTTCTTTACCAAATGCTGAGGTCATGTACTTCGTTAATTCGCTCATACCTTATTTGTGCCAGGCTTGCAAAAGCCCATTTAATTTCCCATAAGGATTTTCACCTTGAGAAGCCTTAAATGCTAACACGAAAAACTATAAGCTTCCGGGTAACTTTCCAGCTCTATTTCTGGGAACAAAAGTGTAAAATGGAAGCTTAGTGTAAAATGGAAGCATGACCTCACCCACTTTTTTCCTTCTTGTTATGCCCCCCCCACCCCCCCAGTCCCAGAGATGGATCTGACCGTGTCCGGGGAGGCCGACAGCATCAATGCACTGTGCAGCCAAATCAACAGCTCCTTCACCAAACCATCCGAGGAGCTGTGCGCCAAACCCTCCACCAATGGCCTGCCAGTCAGCACCATCCCCCCCATCATCCCTCCTCCACCCGCCCCTCTGCAGGGTAAGTCACCCCCATGACCCCCATGACCTCCGTCACAGCAAGATGGAGTGTTTATATCACTTAAGCCTATTGAGTTTGATGCTCGAGATGCATTACATGCAAAGTCAGTGGTTTCCAGACAGTTTGGCGACAGAGGATAATGCCCATTTCTAGATGAACGTTTTTTGTGTTTTATAGTCTATTAATGGACGGAAATGTATTACTCTTTTTACCCAAGGGTATTAAAAGTGCAATACATAACTGTGTATTACGGTCTAGATGATGTCAAAACATGCTGTTCAATAATGCTCGCGAGGGGGATGAATGTGATGTTAAGCTCTTTACTGTCTGCTCTATCCTCAGCCACCACCTCGTGGGTGCAGACTGAGAGCCCAGTGCAGGGGACCCCTGCTGGCCCCCAGGGGGGTCACAAGCGCACCCCCTCGGAGGCCGAGCGCTGGCTGGAGGAGGTCTCCAAGGCCGTGAAGGCCACTCAGCCCACCGCACCCGGTCAGCCTGCCCCCACCCAGCAGCCTCCCCCCGTACCCACCCTGCCCGGTCCACCGGTGCCCACCCTACCCGGGCCAACACTACCGACCCTGGCAGGCCCTCCGGTGCCCACCCTGGCGGCCCAACCGGGCTCCCTACCCACGTCCATGCAGCCGTTCCCCCTGGCGTTCGATGCTACCCCGGCGCCCGTAGGGATGTTCGCCCAGCCCCCGCTGCAGCCGGCCTTTGTGCCCATGCAGGCCTACATGCCCACCATGGCCAACAGCATGACCTACCCCAACGCCAGCGTGCCCGTGGTGGGCATCACACCCTCCCAGATGGTGGCCAACGTCTTCTGCACGGCCGCCGGGTCGGGGGGCGGGGCCGCCTCCATGGGCGTGAGCATGGGGGGGCCCAAGACCGGCGGGGTGATGAGCACCGGGCATCAGCCCGCCTTCCCCAGCCTCCCCACCGGAGGAGGAGGGTTCCCCACAGCACCCTTCACCACCGCGCCGATGGTCAACGGCCTGCCGCACAACCCCATCAGCGTGATGTCCAACGGGGCCAACCACTGCACGGCTCCCGTCAGCGTGAGTGCGGTGAGCAGCTTTGGCATCAGCGGCAACGGTAACGGAAGCATTGGCAGCATCGGAAGTATCGGAAGCATCGGAAGCATCGGCGGCAGCAGCGGCTGGCCCATGGAGAGCGCGCCACCGCTGCCCGCCAACCCGCCCACTGACTCTCAAGAGGCCGAGCGCTTCGAGGCCAAGTGGGCGGCACTGGAGTCCAAAGCGCAGCCCAAAGCGGCCAACCCCTTTTCCAACGACTTACAAAAGACCTTTGAGATCGAGCTTTAACTGTGTCAAACTGTGCCAGGGGACTGAGGGGACGGGGGAACGGGGGGGAGGACGGGGACGGAGGGGGCAGGGATGGTGGGGGCTGGCCCCTGTCCCCAAAGCGAGACTGAAACCACTTTGCTCCACCACCCCAACCACCACCACTACTCCCCCACCCCCATTACACACACACATACATACTCCCACCCAGTGCTTTTATTTCTTCTCCTATGTAGATTTAATGCTCCTTGTTTCCTTCGACCGAAAAAGTCCCTGGCGTGCACCTGTACTCCAAATGCCATGAGGAGATTGTTTCCATGTGGTGGGGGATGCAGGTGGGGGCAGAAGGGGTTTGTCATCTTCCATTCTGTGTCCGTTCAAGAGGTCATCTTCCAGAACACTACAAGCCCCATGATGCATTGGCCCAATGAGTCATGCGTCTCAAGTCCACCACCACCAACCACCACCACAATGGCATTAAGACAGCGAGTCTAAGCTCGGATTCATAATATTAACTGCCACAAGCGACGATCTCTACACAAGCAGATGAGGAAAAAACAAAAAAAGAGACTGCGAGTGCTTAGCTGATAAACTGAGCAGATGGCCTGGTTTGCTATTTATTATTTTTAATTTTTACGAGTTATATGTTAAATCTGATATTTTTATTCCATGAGGAAAAATTGTATGTTCTTGATGGTTTCCCTGTATTTATTTCTGTTGAGCGGGAAAATGGGAACTGTAATTTGGCTGTTTTAACAGGAGGAGGAATGACTCACCCAAGAGGCTGTGTGTGATGTCAGTGATATTGATGGATGCTGTGCTGCAGAGTGTGTCTGAGAGAGAGAGAGAGAGAGAGAGAGAGAGAGAGAAGGAATGAGTGAGAAAGAAAAAAGTGAGTGTGTAAATAGCATGTTTCTTTTTTTACTCTCCCTCTATTTACTGTCCCCCAAGTGTGGCTTCCACTTGTTATTCAACCTCAGTGAGTCACTGTCGAAAACCACCATGTCACCAGAACCCTCATTAGTACTGGCCGGCCTCAGCCAGGGCCAGCGGAATGTGGTTAGAATGTTCTGAAAGCTTCATGAATGGTCCATCATGACATCAGAAAAGGGGGCCAGCGAGACCAGTCCTTCATTACAGCGCTTTTTTATGTTCTCTGAAGGGAAATAGTCAGTGTTCAGGTTATGGAGGATTAAGGTGTGGCAAAATGGCGGGGAGGGAGTCCCTGTCCCTGTGCAGAGTGTCCATAAGAGCTTTGACTGGCATAGTTAGGAGTAGACAAGGTAGACATCAAACAGACCCAGACAGGCACTGGCTTTGGGACAGACATGCCACTGATCTAGCATGAATCTGCTCCCATGTTGGTTGCCATTTTGGATGCTGCTACTGCTGTTTGAACCATTCCATTTCATGAAGAAGCCAATACGTGCTTCTCATACAGACATTAATAAGAGATGCTTTATTTCCTTGTTCCCCAGTATCACAAAGAGCAGTGACAGTCCTGGTCTTTTGTGGAGAGGGACCCCTAGACCTGATCGGTCCTGTCACGGAGGCCCCTCTTGAGCAGGAGCAGAGCAAAGCGTCTAATCCAGCCACAGCGCTGACATTTACAAAAGGTTATGGCACCATGCAGGGTCTGTTTGGGCTGGTGTGGGGAATCTGGAGGGCATGATGATTGCAGGTAGGGGACTTCAGAGGGATTCTGGAAAGGTTGACTAAAGACTGTTGAATTGGAAGAGAAAGAGAGGGAACAATGAGAATGATTGAAGAGCTGGAGGATGGAGAAGGAGAGAGAGAGAGAGAGAGAGAGAGAGAGGCAGACAGGGATGGTTCTTATTTACTGGCAAAGAGAATGTGAAAGAAATGTGGAGGGAAAGCAAATGAAAGCCTCTGTGAAGGAACTGGAAGGTTAGAATGGTTTAAACATGAGAGGACTTTTTGAAAAAGGGAAAGGATGATTGGACGCTACGTGGGAATGTTTCAGTTTATTTTTGATATCTAATGAGGTTCCAAATATTATTTATTATTTTATCACTGACAAAGAATTTATTTTTTCAAGCAATCCAAAAATTTGACCCTCAAAGTAGTTTTTTCCCATTCTGTTAGACAGTCAAAAAAATGAGGGAATTGTGTCTTCACAGCCATTCTGCCCTGTCTGTGGCTGTTGTTTTTTATGTATTTCATTTTAGTATGTAAGCATCAGCATATTTTTCTTTCTCCTAGAGCAACTAAAAGACTAACGAGCATATAAGAGAACACTGTGCGGGGGCATTCCACGTTCCTAATGGCATGATCCATTGACTTCGACCAAATTACCCAGACAACGCTGGCTTGACACAAGAGATTCGTAGCCCCGCTACAGAAGCATGGGATCGGGTGGGCAGAGAGCATCCTTCAGGGCAGGGATGTTTATCAGTTGATGAAAAAGAGCTAGAAGGGTAAACTAAGAGAGTGAAATATTCGATTTCCTTGACCACTGCACAACCAGAGATCAGTTTTGTTGTCCTACAGGCAATAGTGGAGAGAGTAGAGAAAGGGGTTTGTTTTTTTTTGCCAGTCTGTCATCATGAGTTAGGCCCAAATTGGCCTGGAAGGAATACACTGCAGTCTTTAGAAATGCAAAGACACACACACACACACACACACACACACACACACACACATACACACACACACACACACACACATGTAGACAGACATACAGGCACACAAATACCTTTTTTTCTTTCAGAAATCCCTGACTGGATTCAGCTGACTGCATGGCATGCGGCAAATTTGCTGGTTTATTTTCTTAATTTGCGGGTCATTAACTCCTACTTAGCCGGCCAAGCAAGGCCAGCCCTCTCTCTTTCTGTGGCACGCCGATGCTGTGGTTGCCTCATCCCAAATCCCAAAGACATGAACAAGGAGTAGAGAAGGTTCTTCCAGTCCAGCTTCTAAGGGGTAAAAAGTCATTTTTTTTGTTTGTTTGTTTTGAAGTGAGGCAATGTGGCCCCACGTTTTTATGCAGACGACAGTCATGGTGGAATTGGTGTTAATGTATTGGCTCTGGCCCTTTTGTCCACATTAAAATGAAAATGAAAATAAACAAATGAAATTAAAAAATGTAGGTTGTTCAAAACAAACTAAATTACCTCATAAACTTGATTGTAAAACTGTAGTGTAGTGATAACAAGCCGGTGGAGTTTATTTTTAATCTTTATTTACAGAATTTTGTATTTAAACCTACATATTTGTATTGTAATTACATTGTACAAAGATAAATAAATAATATAATATTAAAAAAGACCATTGTGTAAGTGGTTTACTTGCTGCTGTACTCACTCATCTTCTCCTTCTCAATTCATCTGTTGTTATCTCACTTTTTGTGTACTCTCTCCATATTTACTGTAGATTTCTATACTATTCTATGTCCCCCAGTCATTGAGAACAGTGTTTGTATTGATTTAGCCTTGAATGATGCAGGCCAAGGCCACCTTTGTATGGTCAGTTTTAGCCATGAAAAAAAACAGTAGCCCATGAATACACAGGCCCAACCATCCCATCTTCTTTCTTCTTCCCCAGTGTGCGGGGCAGTACTGGTATGGGGAGTATTTCCCTCTGACCTGTTCAGCACAAGAGAAGCGCTCGCCAAATCTCTGTAGGATTCTTTGGCTCGTTCCCACAGGAGACAAGACCCATCTTCACAATGTCCAATCAAGCAGCTCCCCTTGGCTAAGCTCCGTGGAGCTGTGACGCTGCGATGAACCCTTCCATCTCAAGAAACTCATTTGGCACACAAAGGATTCATTGTGTGCACACGGCATTGCATGTGGAGTGATTCACAACTTAACAGTCACGTCCTACTGTCCTCTTGCCTGGATACAACCGTCTTTGGTTCGCCGATGAATGGGTTGTATGAAGCTGGAGTTCTCCCAGTTGACATTTTAGGATGATATAAATGTTTCCCCATCTTGATGTTTATTATGTTAGTTTAAGTGAGAGTGAGTACTTTACAAACTTGGCTTTCAAGTGGACCACTACCCATGAGTGGTGCCATTGTAAAACTGAGCATGCATGTGTAGGCCTGGGACAGGATAGTCATGACATTTTTGTGCATTTTCCCCCCACCATTTCTTACAGTCTCTTTCTCAATGTCTCTCTCTCTCTCTGTCTCTCTCTCTCTGTCTGTTTCTGTTTATCTCTCTTTTTCCTTCTCTCTCTTTCACTTTCTCTCTCTCTCTCGCTCTCTCTCTCTCTCTCTCGCTCTCTCTGTCTCTGTCTCTCTGTCTCTGTTTCTCCCTCTGTTTCTGTTTCTCTTTCTCTGTCTCACACACACACACATAAACAGAGATTGTTAAAATCTATGGTCGCCATGGGGCTTGCTAGTAGGTACATATAGTTCAAGACCCAGTGTGAAAACTGTGAGGAATGCAGCATCTTTGCTCCCAAGGTTACCCCTCACTCGAAGCCCCCTGCCCAGCAAGGTCAGTGCAGTTTACTTTCTCCATCTTGTCTCACACACAGTGGTTTCACACACATGAGTTTTACACACACGATTCCCTCTTCTCCTGCTCGTTATCTGATAGTGTTTATCTCATGCATGTGCTCTATAACCAGCTGGTGTGTGGGCGAGTATCAGACCTGAGAAACTGCAGACACAGTCAAGGCATCAGGCCCAGGGTCAACCGCGTGGTGGTGGTAATCCTCCTCCCAGCAAGGATGAGTGGGCTTCCCTGGAGACCATGAGAAAACATCCAGAAAACATGGAGGTTCTCCCCCTCTGCTCTTTTGGTCTTACTTTCACCAATCTCAGGCAGTGGGAGAAGAAGGAAGGTGAGGGTGGTGGGGGTGGCGGGAGGGTTGGAAAGCAAGATGGACATGCAAGGGGAAAAAAGAAAAACAGACACCCATCACAACATGGATGAGTTGCCATGGCGACTATGAGGCGCAGTAATTTGTAAACATCTCAAAAGGTCTACGGTTAGCAGAACAGGCACAGAGGCTAGGCATATCTGTTATAATTATGGTGACATACCATGTTAGAGTAACGGAAAAAAAGACATACAAATTACACTGACGTGACATGCAGGCACAGCAGTTTTCCTACAGCCACACATCCTGATGGAGACACCAGCCCATATTGATTGAAACATAAACAGGCTTATTGTAATTACCTTCTCAAAATGGAAGCACTCAAATGTGCACGACTGACACTTGGCTAATGAAACAACTGCCTCTTCTTAAATTAATAAAAATCATGATACTACTAAAGAAACTCCATAGTAACATAAATGAAAAAAGATACAGTTTCATAATACTTTTAATGATAATAATGTAATGTTTATATTTTTTATAAAACCATTTCCATTGGTCTGGTGTGTGGAGTCAAATCCACCACATCACAATAGCTCCAGGTACATGGATTGATCATGAGAGGTAGTTTTACAAAAAAAAGAAAAGAAAAAACATGCTGCATGTCTTTATTTCATTGATGTAATAGGAACACTGTGGTACATACAAAGCTACATGTTCCCACTACCAAACCTATTCCCTCCACATGGCCACCCAGTGCCAGCCAGCATTAGCCAGTACATCACCAAAAGTCAGGTGCCTTGACGTGACCTTTGCCAGGCACGCTCCTGGGATGAAGGAGGCAATTGCCTTTTAGCTCCTGGAAGCCCACTGGGCCATATAATTAATGGAGGAGGGGGTGTATTTGTCTTCTACCTCGGCAGCCAGACACCTCCCATACACTGACTCCTCACTCACACAGATTGCCCCGGGTCATCCAGCTGCTGTGGCCCACACAGAGCAGACTTAAGGACATACGCTGGCTGAAAGGCATGTGGTGATGAACAAATGCCCATACAGGCGGACAGACACACAGGCCAAGCCAACGAATAGGGAGGGTTTGCAGATGGATAACACATGACAGTGGATTATTAATGAAACATATTAAAGGCATATTGAAATGCTTAATAAATACTACTACTGCTACTATAACTACTACTACTACTACTACTACTACTACTACTATTACTACTACTACTAATAATAATAATTTGAATGACATTTTTATACACAGACTGAAGCTCAAAATGCTTAGCTGGTTAAAGAAATTAAAACAGACATGGAGAAGAAAACAAAGAGAAAGCAGAGCAGAAATCAGCCCTTTTAAACCCGCAATCATACCCATACACTGAAAGTCTACGCTTTCTAGTAAAAGCATATATGGCATTTCAGGTTGTTCTGGCTTTTGTGAATATTAGTGCTATTTTTTAAGTCTAGCACTTTCATACATGCAGTGACATTGAAATACAGGGGCTGTATGTATGAACAAAAACATTTTTTCAAGCGGTTTCCCACCGGTTATGCTCCTGCCTGGCCCCGAGTGTCATCATATTATGTCTGACCAAAGGCTGAGATGAGGGGGGGCATATTGATCCTTGTATGCACCAGTGTGGTGCGAAACAGGCAATGCAGCATATGGTATGGTGACGTTCGGCCTAAAACATCATTATTTTAAGTACAGAATGCATTGCTTTAAGCCAGCCACTCAGCCAGCCAGTCATTTCAAACAATCCCACTGCTTATACAACTAAAGCGGTAGCACACATTTTGTGTTGTGTCTCGCCACCTGCAAGTTCAGCCCTGTCACCACCTCTCACTTAAACCACCAGAGCTTTTTTTCTGTAGCATGAATAACTACCCTCTGCTTTACCTCCATTTGCAGGCACCATATACAGTATAAACACTCAGCTATGTTTGATGAACGGTTGCAATTATACGTCTATTATCCAGAGATCATGTCTGCAAATGGCTGAGGCCTGCAGTCTTCTGTGAGGTCCTCTGATCTGCTGCCACGGTTGCATGATGAGGGTGTGCCGTCGTCAATAGCAGAACAGATGGCCGGACCCGATAACAATTACAGAAAATATTAGAGAAACTGGCTCGTCGTAGAGTCGGCACTCCTCCCTGGAATGAAAACAGTGGAAGGTTGGCAGAAGGGCCAGTGGAAGGTGAAGTTTCTGCCAGTAGCATAAATTCAGCGGCTTGGGTGGGAAAGCATTCTCTGTGTCTCCAGCTTTTCTTTTCTCTGTATCTGTCTGTACTGTACATTTCCCCCAACACCTCTCCCTCCCTCCCTCTCTCTCTGCTCTCCCTTCCTCTCTCTGTCTCTCCCCCCTCTCTTCTCCTGGACTCTCTCTCCCTCTCTGCTCTCACCATTTCTTTCTCCTCTTTTTACTCTTTTCTCTCTGTCTCCGTTCTTCTCTCCCTCTGTCTTGCTGCTCCCCTCTCCTCTCTCAGTCTGTCTCCCTTCCCTGTCCTCTTTCCCTCTCTCTCTCTCTCTCTGCCACTCTGCTTCACAATTCTCTCCCCCATACTCTCTCTCTCTCTCTCTCTGCTCCTCTACTCTCCTTCTCTCTCTCTCTCTCTCTCTCTCTCCTTCTCTCTCTCTCTCTCTCTCTCTCTCTCTCCCTCTCTCTGTCTGTGTGTGCCCCTGTGCCCTGGCTGTGGCCCGGGGTGGCAGTGCCAGCTCCCTGGAGCCCGTGCCAGTGGTTGTCATTTATGAAGGCCCCGGGGGCTCAGAGCTGGCCTGAATGCTAAAGGCTGCCACACAGAGGCCTGGGTGTATATCAGCACCATGACTGGGGAGCAAGAGCCACAGGCCTGGGATTTGTGTGTGTGTGTGTGTGTTTGTGAGAGGACTGTGTGTATCAGTGTGTGTGTGTGTTTGTATATGAGGATGTTTGTAAAAGGGGTGTGTGTGTGTTTGTGAGAGGACTGTGTGTGTAAGTGTGTGTGTGTTTGTATGTGTATGTTTGAAAAAGGAGTGTGTGTATATGAATGTGTGTGTGTGTGTGTGTTTATGGAGCTGACACAGGGCAAGCACAAAACAGACAGGAAGACAGACGTCCGAGCATTCATACGGGGGCGTGTGTGAGACTGACCTGGGAGAACAAATGAACACAGCACGCAACAGACACAGAACACTGTGGAGTGGCGGCGATGATTGACAGGCACGTAGGTCAGCAACGGGAGGAGAAGAAGAAGAAGAAACGCACACAGGGGAGGGGACAGTATCAGTATGCCAAGCGAGGAAATCAGAGCGAGGCAGGAAACTGAGCATCAGAGGAAGCAGATGACGGCTGAAGACAAGCACTGACACACACTTACACACACACTCACACACACACAGACAGATGGCGTTTCGAATGACATTCACTCAAAGACTTAAAATGCATAGCAAGTCAAGTCAGCGGTCTATGGTCAGGCATGCATTACACAGCCCAGGACATCCCAGGACAGAGCAGAGCAGAGCAGAGCATAGGAGAACAGACACTGGAAGACAGATAAGCTGCAGCCTCAGATTTCAGCGGGACATGAACGAGTGAGTCGCCATGTTAAATGGTGAGTGCTAATGCCACTGGGAGATGATTTACGAGCTGCCAGAGTGATGACAGACTCCAGGGACAGAGAGACGTGGGCGGACGGGTAGCTCGCTGACACTACCCGGAACAGATGTGGTGCTCACCTGCCTAGATCCGGGGCTGGAGTATAAACCAGACCCCAAACTAGACCCATTGCCTGCAAAAGGGTGCTCAGGGTTCAAAACATCCTCAGGGGATCTGACACGATCCATTGACAGCATATGAAAGCTCTCCTCTAACACCACTAAAGAGACAGGGCAACTGTGTGGCGTTGAAGAAAGGATGAATAGTCAGATGGGCCATGATTGAGATGCTGATAATGGGCTGCCATCACCACAAAGCCGTACAACAAACTTGTATGCTGACAACACGACAGGAAAAGAAAAGAAAAGAAAAAAGAGAAAAGAACAACACAAATTGGTGTGCTGACAACACAATAGCAAGTGATTCAGTCACCACAGTCTGATGGCGACACAATAATGAGGTTGGGAACCGTGTTACAGGAACGAACATAATGAGGAACAGTGGTCGTGCACAGACCTCCTTCCACAGATGACCCATTTCTTCAGTCAACCCTGACAAAATAAAAGAGCAACCAAGGGGGGTTATTCAACAGAGGGCCCCCATTGCTACCACACTACTGAACAGAACCCCCCCCCCCCCCAATCCTTCTCCCTCCCCCCTCCAGGGATAATCAGATACTCACACAGAGACACGGTGACGGTTACAGGTCACCTTCAGAGTCAGGGCTACTGAGCTGTGCTAATTTGTCTTCTATTGGGATGTAATGTATACGCACGCACACACACACACACACACACACACACACACACACACACACACACACACACACAATCACTGTGCTTGAGTGTTTGTGGGACACAGAGAGAAGAAAAAAGGAAGCCCTAGTTTAACTGTACTCTTGCTCTTTTCTGGGTGCTGCAAAGCCTTCTCTCTCCTCTGCTGTCTGCCTGTCTCACTCCAGCAGTGTGGAGCCCGCCAGTCTTATTGATTAATCCTGGGGTTTCTCCTCGCTCTAGTGTACAGTGCTTTCCCTCCCTCCTCTTCAGGCACCATTTGAACTCCGTTGGGTGTGTGTCTGTGTGATGGGTGCTGCTTTGTGCCTGTTTTAAAGACTAACTTCCATGAGTGCTCAACATCTGTTGACATTTCTCATCAGTTTGACAATAAACCGTCTGAGCAGAGAAAAGCTGACATAAGGCACCAGTATTCCATCACCCCAGTGCTCAAAAATAGTAGAACATCTTAGGTATCAAAACAGAGTCTCAGAGTTAGCACTGAAAGTTAAACTTAAGCGCAGTCTGCTGTTGCGTACACCACAGCAGTTGCGAATCTCACGGGTGACGTGGTCTTGCTATAGTCAAAATAAAGACTGCAGGTATATAACACAAATGAACATAAATCACTGTGACATACACAGAGAAAAGACAAAATAGAAGATGCAGAGATAGATGACGGAGGTCTATTTCACATATTTTCTTGTCCTTATGATTTTAAGATAATGTTATCATGGGATTTTCTGGTGTCTTTGTATTTATATTATTAATGATTAATGTTTAAATCATTGCATCCAGCACAGTGATAAACCACTCCATCCACAACCTACTGGAGACTGGAGAGGTGCTCAAAAAGAAGGCGTGAGCTCCCTCCAGTGGTGAATCGCAGTATCTTCTCATTTTTTTTAAGCTCATGGAAGAGCATTCTAGGTCAGCCAGTTTGATCCCAATGATCCATCTCTGCATTTTTTCAATCACTTGCATCATTTAACAAGTGGTATTTTACCTTAATTTATAACATGGATACATCTGGCAAACAGGCTATTGTAGCAATACAAAACCGAAGAAAAACTGTCTTTGACAATTCCTTTGTGCTCATTCTGTCCATATTTAGTTTGAAAAGCAATCTTCTTCTGTGCTAGTTACTGAAAAACACAGTTGTTTGTTTTCACTGTGAGGATGAGGATTTCAACTCTTCAGCATTTTTTAGATTTTACTTACAACTTTGTAAGTTTCAACTTACATGATGGCAGTCACATATATTCATCCTAAATGCCCATTGTGAAATGTACTAATTAAGTTTGACGGAGGTATACTGACAGGCCAGACTGGAGAACTGGCTTAAGTTGCAGCATCCATTTAAAAAAAAAACACATTATCTTCCTACAGACAGCCAGAAAATCTTGATCACCTTCAACTGACCTTCAATTAAAACCCGTAATGTCAGCCAAGCCCTGCACAAAACACACAGTGCTGACATCTGCCAGGACAGCTGGAATGCTCTTAAACTTCATTTTGCCCTCGTTGACCCCCAGCAACAGGGCTCAGTAAAATCCCCATTTCAAAATCCTGCAGAATTCCACCATTTTGACTCACAGCTGGTGGAGCCAATATTCCTCTGGAAATGTCTGTTTGGGTGTCTGGCCCTCTCATGCCGACAGCCATAACACCCCACAGCATTTTCCAAAGAGGCAGTAAAATACACAAACCAGCCAACAGGTTGGCTATAAAGTAAGAGTAACACCTTACCCCTCCAAAAAACAAAAAAAGAAACGGCACACACACTGTAAAAATGAATTCAAGGTTTATGATAGTCTTTAATAATTATTACCAGAAAACAGAATAAAACAGATTGTCTGAGGCAGAGTTAATTATGTACAATTTAAAAAAATTCATAGCTTTGGTTAACTACTGTACAGTCTTGCTTTTTGCATATCCAGTTCCTGTTCCAGTATCCAGTATCCGAGGGGCATGTTTTTAAGGGAGGAATATGGCTGCTACATGTTTAATGAGAGAGAGAGAGAGAGAGAGAGAGAGAGAGAGAGAGAGAGAGAGAGAGAGAGAGAGAGAGAGAGAGAGAGAGAGAGAGAGAGAGAGAGAGAGAGAGAGAGAGAGAAAGAAGACAGACTGACTGAGATGGAGGGACACAGATGGAGCATGTGAAATGCTTTAGGGGACCTGCCTCTCCCTCAGCAATCTAAGCTAATACCAGCTAACTCAATACCAGCGTCAGGAGCCAGGTACTCACTCAGTCGCATTGCATAGTTAGATGGCAGACAGCACGCACGCCATCCACACCAGACAACAGTGCTATGCTCATGATCGTTATTGGCGCACATGTGTGTGTTTTTACTGGGTTAGATTATATCTGGAAAAAACAAGTCCATCATCAAACAGAGATGAGATGAGAGAGAGTGTGTTCGATTAGGCTCTGGGTCTCAATGGATACGCCTGGTATTATAAGGAACTAAGGTGCAGAAACACACAGACTATCATCAGTGTGGATTACCACTGGAATGTTAACTATACAGAATCACTCTCAATGCGTAATATTTGCCACAACACAAGTTGCTGCTGCAGAAGCAGAAAGAGAGTTAGGTGGCGTTTCGCGCCTTGGGAAGTCGGCCTTCCTCTGTGGCCTCGGGTCCATGCCAGTTGCCAGGGGTGGGCCTGCAGAATTCCAGTGCCTGGGGGTTAGGCTGTAGAATTCCAGTTCTCAGGGGTTGGAATGCAGAATTCCAGTTCTCAGGGGTTGGAACGCAGAATTCCAGTTCCCAGGTGGTAAGATGCAGAATTTCAGTTCCCAGAGGTTGGGCCATGGAAATCAAGTCCCCAGGGGTTGGGATGCAGAATTCCAGTTCCCAAGTGGTAGGATGCAGAATCCCAGTTCCCAGGCTGTGGGCAGCAGGAAAAAAGTGCACAGTGTAGGGATACCCATGTCCCATACAATAAGGTGAGTTGGTGGCTTATGAATAAATGTCCTTCTAGAATGCAATTTGCTTACATGCTGCTGACAGCTCACTTGGTCTGGTCTGTCACTACGTCCAGAGCTACAGTCTAAGCAGCAGGGACTAAACAAATAAAAACCAAACACAACTGCTCATTTCCCTGTCTGAAAAAGTGCATATACATCCAATTAATGTGTTTCACTTGTCCCCTTAATGGTTTAAAATGTGGCATGTGGTGTTTAGTTAATGTCTTGATTTTCATGTTCTTGGCGAAGCTGGAGGTGCAGTGACCCACACAGGGTAGCGGAGATCACCTGAATCAGAAGGCTCCTGGCACGGTGGTGTTAGTGAAGTTCTTCCCTGATGTCTTTAGATGCCATTAGTCATCACAGGGTGCTTACTACACGCCCACCACACCGGCTACATTATCAACCAAGAAAAGTAAACAGGGGGAACGGCCAGCCTCAGACAGCTCAGACACTGTGTGTGTTTGTGTACACCTGTGTGTGTGTGTGTGTGTGTGTGTGTGTGTGTGTGTGTGTACGCAAATATCTGTCCGTTTAAGACTACCTACAGGCTGTCCCTTTAAGTATGTGTGTTTGTAGACGTGTGTGTGTGTGTGTGTGTGTGTGTGTGTGTTGCAGTGTGTGTGTAGACGCGTGTGTGTCCAAATAATCGGTTCGTCTGAGGCTCTCTGAGCTGTCCTCTACAGGCTTTCCCTCTTAGCAGCACAGGCGTCGCACACGCGCACCGGATGGTCCCAGCCGCGGGAGGGCACGGGCCGGCTCTGGGCCGAGCAGACGCCACACACGCCCTGGCCGCACGCCCGGCAGTGGTGCTTGGGGATGCTGGGCGTGAAGGCCTTGCTGCACTGGTGGCACTCCACGATCTCGTGATCCGGCACCCAGTAGTCAGGGCGAGCCACGCCCTTCACGAAACCTGTAAGAATGGGAAAGGGGGGGAGTTGGGGAGGGGGGGAGGGAGGGAGGGAGAGAGGGGGGGGGGGGGAAGAGAGTGAGAGAAAGAGAGAAAGAGAGAGAGTGAGAGAGAGAGAGAGAAACACAAAGGAGAGAAGGAAAGGGTGAGAGGGTGAGGAGGAGATGCATATTAGAGGATCATTTCTTATAGAAAAATAAACTAATAAAGGTCTGAAACATAAGTACTTGCTTAAATTTTCTACATTATTAGACCTTTTGGTTATCTCCAATGCACCTATTCTTCCAAGAGCTGTGCAAAAGTTTTGTTTCCTTGTATTGAGATGATGGAGAGCGAAAAAAGGTGGACAGAGGAGGGACATGTCAGAGTGACAGACAGTGATTATATGGTTTTAACAGTTTGTTCCTTGTACATGGCGCTGTCTAAGCTCTCATACACACTGCTGTCTGGCACTGACAAGGACATTATTGTTGTTTCTCCTTCCCTGTTCCTTATGTTCTAATGCCATGTTGCCCAATAATAGGCTGTGACATCAAATACCACGACTGCTGGCAAACAATCGTCTGTCAAGATAATCAGACAATCCTCTTTAAAGCTGCATTGAAATTCTAATCTGGGTGGGAATTACAAAGGAGTAAACGCCATACATTTACTGAACCTAAAGGAAAGCTGCACTTCATCTGCAAAGACAATCCCTTCCAATGGTTCGTTCCTGAGTACTTATTGCCATGGCTACAGGACAAGTGTATAATGTAATTGACAGAGGATCTCTGAAGGTTTCGTGCTGGCTTTACAAAAATGCCAGCCCGATATCATTATATCTGGAGGAAGAAAAAAAAAGAAAAAAAAAGTGCTGACTTGTGAGCTCTCAGCAGCACAATGAAAATATATTTCCCCCCCAATCCGGTGACTGCGGAGCTGAGGGGTGAGCTGGGGAATTGGTGTGATAGCAGCCCAGCGGTGCCCAGACCAAATCAGCTCTCTGCACATAATTACCAGCTGATCTCACCGGCGTCTGCTCCCGTGCCCACACAAACAAGGCTCAGCACCTTTCGTCGTGGCTTCCAAAAACACCTCCCCCTCTTTTATGGGAGGGGGGGTAACTCGCCTTGCTATAGCCTGTGATTTTGGCCACACGCTAGCCGTCTGGGTAGCTGTCTGGATGCTGGAAAATGACAGAGCAATGACTGATGCTTTTGGGCTCTACTGCTCAGAGCCCTGCAAGCTGTGAAGGTGGGGGGGTTGCAGGCAGGTGGGTGGGTGGGTTGCAGGCAGGTGGGTGGGGGGGTTGCAGGCAGGTGGGTGTTTGGCTGCACCAGACTGCGGGCCCAAGCCTGAGCCCCTTGGCAGCAGAGGCAGAGAGGGAGAGAGAGAAACAGACAGAGAGAAACAGACAGAGAAATAGAGAGACAGAGACACAGAGAGAGAGACACACACACAGACAGAGAGAGACAGAAAGGGAGAGAGAGAGAGAAAGGGAGAGAGGGAGAGAGGAAGAGAGAGAGAGAGAGAGAAAGAAAGGGAGAGAGAGAGAAAAAGGGAGAGAGAGAGAGAGAGAAAGAGGAAGTGAGAGAGACAGACAGAGAGAGAGAGAGAGAGAGACAAACACACAAACAGAGATAGGGAGGGGGAGAGAGAGAGAGAGGAAGAGAGAAAGAGAGGTTGATGTGCACTTACACAAGGGGTAGTCCACAGCGGTGGACACCATGTTCAGTGTGGACTGGGCCACCTCAGTCACCTTGCGGGCCATTAGGGTCCGGCTCTCCAGCGGAGCCACTGTGGGGTAGAAGGAATCTTCATTAATATAATAATAATAATAATAATAATAATAATAATAATCCTAACATTTAAAATACATTTCATGTATTTTAAATGCTTGAAGACACTTTATGAAAGATAAAACAATAAAAATAAAAATGAAGTGATGCTACTAAATGAAGTGATGATTTCTCCAACTGCACTGATCTGAGGTGCTGCTGCACGCTTCCGCAGCCATTCAACCCCAGTTCATACACCAACACTTAAAATGCAAATGTGCCCAAATACTTTGTTCAACCTCTCTGAACTGGTATAATGATGTGTGCAAGCCAATTATAAAACTTCCACAAAACAGTCACTTGTGATGGGTTTTCAGATGCAATAAAGGGTAAAGTGCACACAAGTCCCTTTTTCTTGCTACTTCAAAGCAGAAGGTGTTGGATGAAAAACGGCTTTTTTTTTTTTTTTTTTACACAGAATGAATTTTTCTAGGCAATCATAAAGGATCATCAATTAAAGCAAAGACTTTCTGCTGCTCATTTCTTCTTGTTCGGAGTCTGTTAACCAAATGTATCTTTTTTTCCAAATGGACCAAAGAGCGCTGACAGGGGGGCGAAAAAAGATGGATGCTTTCAACACTGACATTGTCATAACCTGATTTCCCCCATTACAAGTGCGATCTGCCCGTGCTAATGTTTGACTGAAGCATGACTCACGCCTGTCTAGCTGCTCTCAAAGCCCCATGCTAAAAGCTTCAGGCACAGAACAGATTAAAAAAATCGCAGCAAGAGATGGACAGAGAGAGAGAGAGAGAGAGAGAGAGAGAGAGAGAGAGAGAGACGGAGACAGAGAGACAGAAAGACGTGAGATAAAGTGTGGGGTTAGTGACCAGACATAAAGATATCAGACATTAAAAACCAGCCTATGAGCTCAAGGAACATCTTTGTATTATGTTATTTTCAACCCCTATGAAAGAATAATATTTTGGGCACCCTTATTCTGCCCTTCAAAGCCAAAATACAGTAATTACATATTTTGTCAAAATCGAGCTTTGACTGGAAGTCGAATTTATTACACCTCCTTTGCCTTGTGACGAAGCCTCTTGCTTCTTCTTGTTAGAAAAGGACATAAAAGCATTACCACTATTACACCTACAACATGTTTGACTGGGCAGTATGACAACACAAGGCATTTTTCTCAGTTTCAAGGTTCGGGTAGTTACTACACACTACGCTTTGTAGGGCAGTATTAATATTATTGTTAATAATAAATAATAATAATAATAATTATAATAACAGTACTGTCCCCAAGCTGCCCCCTGTCAATGCTGGGCCCTGAAAACCATCTTAACCGCCCCACCATTACCACCAGCCCCTAGCAGCACTGAAATACTCTTGACTTGAAAAACTAAGCTCTCTTCCTCTCTGCTACTGCCAATAAACACTGCTTGCACCTGAGGTGGTGCCCTGAGTGAGGTGATACCCTATAACCTCAGGTGGTACCTGAGGTGATACCTACTTAAAAGGGTGATTCCAGAGGTGATACCAACCTGAAGGCTTATTTTTGCACCTGGCACCATGCAGAGAGAGTCCTTTCTCCAGTGTGTGTGTGTGAACGTGTGTGTGTGTGTGTGTGTGAACGTGTAGGTGTATGTGTGGGAGCAGCAGCAGGTGTGTTTGATGGTGCGTCTTTACCTTGGTTGGTGGCGCTGGGCCCCCCCTGGCGAAAGCAGGCGTCGCAGACCCGCACGGGGGCGCTGCCCCAGCCCCGCTCGGGCACCGGCATGGAGCGGGTGGAGCAGGCCTGGCAGAAGCCCTCGCCACACGCACGACAGTGGTGCTTCCGCTCCAGCTCCTCGAAGGGCTTCTCACAGGCGTGGCACGCCTGCCGCACACAGACACAGACAGACAGACACACACAGACATACATATACACACACACACACACACACACACACAAAAACACACACACACAAAAACACACATATAAGACAGCACAGGAGAAAGGGAGGGGTGGAGGAGACAAGTGGAGGGAAGAAGAAAGAGACAATAATTAGTTATGATTATAGTTATGAAAGTGGTGGGATGAGTCAAGGAAAAACGGCACAGAAAAAAAGGGAGAGGAAGTAGAGAAAAAGACAAAGGAACGAGCGAAGAAGACAATGGAGAAGGAGGGAGGGGTGGGGGTCAGGATGTCAGTGTGGAGGAAAGTAGGGCTGGGGAGATGTGTGTGAGCTCAGAAAAGAACAGATGGAGGAGAACGAGAGAGTAATGATAACCTGTATCCATGGTGATAGCACCATGGCTAAAACAGCTGGCAGCTTTGCGAATATGAATTCTGGTGATAAATAGCTGAGAAGAGAGGCACTTGAACAATAAAAAAATGAGTCACACACTGTTCAAGGCGCGAGTACAGACAGTCTTTTTTAGTCCCGACAGGAACACAAAAGAGATGCTGTTGTTGGCTTCCCTCCCGCATCTCAAAATGTCGAGGTCATTCTATACTCGGGAAAGTACTTACACATGCATATTACTTGCTTCTATTTACCGTTAACACTGACCTGTTTTTACCAAAAACACTCAGCTGATTCTTAAATATGAAAAAAATGCAGCAACACAGCAACCATAAAATGCCCACACCAAAACTCTCAAACAAGTACTGCGTGATATAAGAGTAAGACTAATCAAGTGTAATAACTATTCAAGTATAACTTCATTAAAATCGTCCATAAAATGTAATAAGTATTAGAACTGATACCCTAAACTTAGAGAGAATAAGAGAATAAGAGAAAGGCCGTATGAAAGCAGGACTGGGTCCTCACATGGATCTCTGTGTTGGGTCTCCAGTAGGGTGGCGCCACCTGGTCGGTGAGCCAGGCCGTGATGGCTTTGGTGGGGCCCGTGCTGTACTCCGACACTGACTGGATGACAAAGTTCATGCCGTCCAGGACCCGCTGGGCTGCGTTCTGGTGGTCAGTGGGGAACAGCTCCGACTGGAAGGGAAATAAAAGGGGGCAAGGTCTAGTATGAGAGCCTCTCTCAAAGCAGACATGCAAAAACCCACCACTTCTTTTTTTACTGAAAACTGCATTGGCACTGCTGTAGTTTAAAAGTTGCCTAGTTGCCCCAAGCAGATGCCTGTGTTGCCTGCTGGCTAGCTATGCCTCTGCTGCCAAGGCAACGGCTCACATGATATCATCTGATGATAATGTCAGAGAGAACGCAACAACAAAGTCATCTGCTCTGCAACACTCGCACTGAAACACGACTTGGAATACAGCATTTACAACACAGACAGTTGTGGTTAATGTAGCATGAAAGTTTCGCAAAGGAACTACTCACTGGCACTTTATGTTCTTGCTGTACAGCACTTTGGTCAGTAAAAACTTTGTCTTTAAATGTTCTGCTGTATAAATAAAACGACTTCCTTACTTACTGGGAGTTAATGTAATTTAATATACCATTATTCAGAATATTAATCCAGAGGAAACTGGGACATGATCAAGGGGAACTGACTGAGGAAAGAGCCAGACTGTGTGTGGATAGATTGTCTCACCCCAGGCCAGACGTGCTTGACCTCAGGCCGTACCACGGTGCCCTCGGGGTCCTGGTTGCCCATCCAGTACTGCCTACTGCGGTAGATGATGCCACAGTGTGGGCACTCCAGCACATACCTGAGAATAGTAAGGCAGTGTTTCATTATAAATCAAATAATTACTTGGCTTTTTAGAATGCTGACAAACATCCCATTGACTTTCAATGGACCACTCCAACGTCCGGAGGTCAAATAGTTCTGTAGAATGATCGATGAAAAAGTATGATGACCACGGTCAATAGCAACAGGTTTTGTGCTTCTTTCATATCGCTCCGCAAGTAGTAATAATAATAATAATAACCTTTACTTGTATAGCACAGTTCATACATACAAGATGCAGCTCAAAGTGATTTACAGTTTGGCAAGGTCACAAACAAAACAGCATTTCTTGCAGTCCAATGGCATCGGAGTAATTGAATGCAATAGTGGAGTGGCGTAGTGTTTTAACAATGCACTGTCACAGCAACGCAAGTAGTCTGTTCACTTATTGTAATCTATTTTTTAGAAGCGAAGGCCATGAAGTGTCCACAAAATATTTATAATATGATGTTGTTAGAAGTTTCTAACTGTCTAATATCATTTTTGCCAAGTAGCCATATAATAAGCAGGATTATATTCAGTGAGGCAGCCATTCGCGTGGAATAAGCCCCTTCTGAGCGATTTAAGACCCCTGAGAAGGACCACCTTGCAGAACATTCCCTTACTCATTTGTTTTCAAAGCACACACAAGAGAAACAGCATGAAACTGCTGGTGGATGGTGAAATCTTTTGATTAGGACGAGTTTAAAAAGCGTACAATCATAACAACAGTTTATCTTTCACACCAGAGACCTCCACAGTCAAACTGAACAGTTTCTAAATCTGACCTATGTAATTTGACCTATGGCCTTTTTTTTGCATGTTGCTCGAGATGATATAAATGATGTTTTAGTTATAAATATGTTGCATCTCTGCTTCTTCATTTTTACATGTGCCAAGAATGCAAAAGAATAACTGAGACGATTTCACTGAATGGCATATTTTATGTCTACAGTATGCATTAAAGCTGCTTCAGATATTTGTGTGAGTGTGGATGAATGCATGTGTCCATGCTCACACGAGCTGCGCATGTGGACAGCTGACTCACCCTGACCAGGCGTATTTGGCCAGGCCGAACCAGGGGTTGTCTGACGAGGCAGACGTCTTCGGTATGACGATCATCTCCCGGCCTCCCTCATAGCACCTCTGGCAGCAGAGCAGACAGAGCAGAGTCAAAACACTTACAAATAAGATGCCAAGGCTTCGGATGCTTTACTAAACAATACAACACAGTACACTCCCAGTCAATTTGTTTAAAAAGAAAAACATTTTTTAAGATACACTTAATATGTACTTTTTACTTGTCTCTGTTTAGGTTATTTATACGTCCTTTTTTAAAATCATTATTTATGTGCGTATGTGTGTAAGAGTCAATGGTCACAGAAGCATGCGAGAGGCTGGCTGCGAGAGGCTGGCTGTCAAGGAAATCCTGTTGAATTGGTACAATGCGCAATGGCTAATAATGTCTGTCAATCACTCAATAAAAACTCTGAATCAAAGCCCTGACTACGCTTAAAAAAACCCTTTCCAACAGACACACGTCAGGGACAGCTGAACAAGTTAATCCTACCCCCCCACCCCACCCAAAAAAAACCTGACAAAAAACATGTACATGTCGCCCTGTAAGGCCATTAACTTCCAGTCAAGATTTGTCTATTTGTGTCTAGATTTGATTTGCTTCGATTATCCAGCGAGCCCCCTTACGAGTGCTTCTCCGGCGCTCTCCGCACCATGAGAATGTCACTCAGGCTGCGTCTATGTGCTGATCTGATTACCCACTGACTCCCTGCCAACACAAATGAATGGACCTGTTTGTTTTCCTTCCGCGCTTCTGGCACACACCTCGGGAGATGGATACAAGCACCTTCCATTTTACAAACTTACTTGGAATGAAAACACAGGCACACACACGCGCACACACACACACAAAAAACACCCTCCTCTCACAGACATACACGTGCACACACAGACTTTAATGATTTTCATCGCTCTAAATGATTTCTTGTGTTGCCAAACACCTGCCGTTGTGTTTACGCATTGCCACCGCCACTTACCGGCTCACAAGACACACGTGCCGTGACAGGCAGCCAAACAGAGAAGGGCCACAGTGACTCATCACGGACAGCAGTCGTACGCTTGGCAAATAGAAGAATCTAACTGCGGAACATGACTCACTCCCATTTCAATCTGAAATAGCTTTTTTTTTTTTTTTAAAGCGAAACTAAATAGAAACAACAGTCTGCTACCCTCTGGGTGTGATTACTGATTTTCAGATAGGATATGGATAGCTTTCAGCAACCCAACCAGACATTATAAAAAAATGTCTGGATTTACTGCACTGAATGTTTCTGAATGTGTGATAGTGTAAAATACTTTCAATGAAGGTAATTTGACAGTGTTGTGTTACTGCAAACAGCAATCTCGTTACTGTTAACAGATAGCAAATAGTTTCAGTGACACCATCACCGACACAGCTGGCCCTGAAAACTCTGTGTGGGAATAGTTGAACTTGGCAAGTTCTTACTTTGCAAAATGAGGACTTTGCTGTTGCTAATTTACAAGACATTATTTGAGTGAGCCCAATCAGAAAAGCAGTTGGATGGTGCAGTGTGTGTGTAATAGCCTATTTGAGAGAGGTTATTACCTTACAAATGAGGACCTTGTTGTTGTACTGATGGGCATACTGGCACAGGCCATCTGCGCTGTGGTGTACGCCGTCTTTCTGATGGTTCATGCCCATTTTGCACCGCACACTGGTAACGTGACAAAACATACTGATGTCTACTGATCTTTATGCAACATCTGGGTCCCATTTATCTTCCCATCTATCACAGCATTTCAGTTCCCTGCTAAACACTGAACAAGAACTGGCCTGACTGCCCATGCTATGATGTTCTTGGCAGAGTCCTTAAACTAATATTCATTAAAGCTTTTCTTCACTTACCAACACACATAAAACAGTGCTTCAGAGTTAATCATATTTCCTGTCAAGAGTTATAGCACGAGCTGTTGTGAAACAAGACAAGGGGCATTAGCACTGCTTAGCCTGAGCTTGAGTTTCTTATCATCACAACAATCTCACGAGGCGTTCAGCATGTGCTCATTCTGCCCTCATTTTACAGTTTCTCCCTCACAGTGCTAACAGCTAACTCTAGTCCTCTGTAAGACAGAGTGCCCAGTCTTCCTCGTACATGCGCTACATTAATTTAACCGCAGGGGAGCAGTCACGTGAGCGGCTTATTGACAGCTAGTAAGGCACTCACCTGCAGCTGAGGCAGACGCAGGGGCAGGTGAAGTACTCGTCAGGGAAGAAGGAGTAGATGCTGATCTTGTCATCAGAGATGTCCCCACAGAACCTCTCACTCAGGGCCTAGGGGAGAGGGACGCAGACAGGTGAGAATCACGACTGTCTAGATATGACTCTTGGGGCCTGATGTGCTTCTATGGTGGAGTGTGGCCACGCGTGCGCACGCACACGCACACACACACACTAGCATAAACACACACACACACACACACACACACACACACACACACACACACACACACACACACACACACACTTAGTATAAGTATAAACAGGCACACATTACAGCCAATCCATCTGCCATACCAAACCACAGAGATTCAATCGACGGTCAAATCACCATACAGTGTAACAAAAAAGTATTTGTACAATCTGACAAATTGTCTCGAGTGGGAATGAAACTGTGGATATTAAAGAAATGGATTTTAAAAACTGTTTAAACTGTTACAAATTTGTGTCTGGGCGTTGCTACATCTTTTAACAAGATACCAACCCCAGCACACTGTAAATCATTTAATAGTCCTTATCGCTGAGAAGACAATTTGTCAGAGTGTATAAATCATTCTTCACTACACTGTATGTCCCACAAGACCTTCAGACCCACCTATGAACATATATGCTTGTATAGATATATACACAGAAACAGCCATGCAACCCTAAAAATGCACTAGCATGCATATATGTACACCCACGCAGTCCACCGCCTGCAGTGCTCTGAAGACAATGGCAGGCTGGCAAGACACACACACACACACACACACACACACACACACACACACACACAAACACACACACTCACCCACACACACACACACACACACACACACACACACACACACACACACACAGTCCACTGACCTGCAGTGCTCTGAAGACAATGGCGGGCTGGCGAGGGGCACGCGTGGCCATGTTCTTCACCTGGTGCCTGACAGCCTGCAGGAGCTGGGAGTAGTCTGTAGGGGGCGTGACTGTCTGGGTGCCCACGTACTGCACTGAGCTGAAGGCCTCTGTGGTCTGCCCCAGGTCATGGAAGCGCTTCTGCAGCAGCGTGTCAGCCTGGACCTGGCCAAAGCCGTCTGTGGGAAGAACGTTGAGAAACGGCTCATTTCATTTTATTTTTCCTTTACCGGGAATGTGCCACTGAGATACATCAGCTCTGCTTTCAGGCAGTCCTGGCCAAGGTGGCAGCGAATAAGTTGAATAACTTACATAGAAACACAGACAACATACACAGACACATGCAATATAAGTACATATAACTACACAGACATTCTAGAAACAAGCACAGACTAACAGACTAAGCAGACAGATATCCCAGATGCCAACAGAGACAGAGAGTTATGGACAAGAATTAAAGATATAATTATGAACAACAATGGCACCATTGTGTAAACTGAGTTTCTTAAAAAGCTTTTTTAAGGCATGTAGGGAGGGCAGGGAGTCATAATTTAGAGTGTTTTGTAAAGCATCCACTCGTGTTACAAAAAGCAGATTTGCCCAGTTCTGTCTGTGTAGGTGGGGAGTTTAACTGATGAACGTACTGTAAGTGATTGTGTGGAGTGTCCGTAAATTGCATATTTACTGAGGTAGTTTACCCATTAAAGCTTTTGCAATAAATACATTATAAGTCCAGTTCAGCTTATTCATATTAGTTATGCACCATAGCGTCATAGTGATTCGCCTTAACCAGATGCCCATCTGCAGCTGCTCTAGACGGCAAAGATTAAGTCTAAGTAAATCTGTCCTTTGCAACTAACCCATCCAGGCAGTAGTACATATACATATACATATACACAGACACAGACACACACGGACACACACAAGATGTGCACTCAATACAAGGGCTCACACACTCCACGTACCCACTCTTCATTAATGTGCATTTCAAGTGTTTTCAAGTCAGATTTTGAATTCGAATAACTGAAATGTGCATTAAAAAAATCAGATGGACACTTCCTGGTTGTTACTGATGCTGTAATATAAATACTTCCCTCACGTCGTTAGAGAACAACTGAGGAGTGGGCCTGGGGTATGTCAGGACGCATATCCACCAGCAGTGTGCCGTCATATGGAAACGTCTATAAGTCAGCACAAAAATCCAATATCCAGGGTAGCGCATTGTTATTATTTCACTAAACTGCCAAGGTGGCAGCAAATGTGATGTGTGTGCCAGCTATTCATTTGGCAGTTTATAACAAAAAAAAAAAAAAAAAGGACCTTAATCATACTGATGGGTGTGGAGGCAAGAACAGGAAACGAACACTGCTGTCCCGACAGAAAACCAGGGCTACACTGCATGGGTCTCATTTCCCCACTCCTCGTGTGCAGACAATACAATTACATGGAATGCACACATGGCTAAAACCGCATACTGGGAGCTCACTGGAAATGTTGACTTTTGTGCAGTCGTTTAAGTCAAACTGAGGGTTCTAAAGGTGATGCAACTTTATGTTGCCAGGCAACAACACGTCCTAATGTTCAGATTAGAACGAGTTGCCTGCTGATAGTTTAAGTTTCTAAATGGCTCCCTGGCTTTCTGCATAAACAGTGAAAAAAGACAGAAAATGGACTTGGAAATGGTCTGTTGGACAGATCAGACACAAATGTCTCAGCATTCAGTGTGTGTGTGCAAAAGTAATCCTAGTGCACACCAGTGTGCAGTGGCGGTTCTACAGTGTTTTACTCCCCGGGCAAGACCACCTCTCAGGTTTTTTTTCCCCCCAAGCGCTCGTGGCTTCTCACCAAACGACACCCCGGGTGGCTGCCCTGTTCGTCCCGTGCCTAAAACGCTACTGCTAGTGTGCTGCTGTAGCCCCAGTCTCTTACCCTGCCCCAGCAGCTGTGTGCGTGACGTCTCCTGGAAGACGATGACAGCGGGGCCGAGGCTGGACAGGGGGACGTCGAGGCCACGGCGGCTGGAGAGGGCGCGCAGCTGCGGGGTGAAGTAGCGCAGGTAGGCGGCCGACGCGCTGCCCAGGAACTGGAACATGTCGTTGTGCAGTCTCTCGGCCCGCGTGCGGTACACCACCACGTCCGACACGGCCAGCACCTTCAGCAGCAGCCGCATGCGCCGGTTCTGGTGGCTGGTGGCGCCCAGCAGGCCCTCGGTGTCCAGGGCGACCAGGCCCAGGTCGGGCTCGAAGGCGGCCCACACCCCGACCGTGCAGGTGGTGGGGGAGGAGGAGGTGGCGAACACCTCCTCGCCGTCAAACAGCACATGGTTCAGCGTGTGAGACTTGCCGTCCCCCGTGTTGCCGAAGATGGAGAGGACCTTGACGCCAGAGGTGGCAGCGACGCTGTCACAGCCAAGCTTCTGGAGGAAATGCTCCTCATCGCGTACCTGAAAGATGTGAGAGAGATAGAGAGAGATAGAGAGAGAGAGAGAGAAAGAGTAAGGAGGAGGAGCATGAAAGGATGAGAGGTGTAGTTAGAAATGGACTTCTTTAAAGCTAGTTTAAATGTTCTCCCAGAAGTAGCCTAAAGACTTCTGGAGTAATTACATGGTACTAACAGAGATCATCCTAGCTTAGGAGTTTTTTTCTGACAGATACTGTGGTTTTTATTTGCAATATATTTTGTGAGGGTCAACCTTCAGTTCAACTTTCCAAATTTCAGTTTGGCCATTTTTAATTGATGAGACTGCCTTCTGCATGACTCCTGATCAGTGAGCTTCACTGTCTGTCACACAAGGTGGATGACATAAATAAGAAAACCGTAGTTGTGACAAGATTAAGCATTGAGACTGATTTGTGAGCTGTGCAATTACTGAATCTTGAGCCTTTGTGATTCTCTCCTTGCATTAGTTAAAATTGTCAAATCAATTAACCTACTTCCACAGCCCTTTTCTAGGTTGCTTGTTGCCCACTTCTATGCTCAGGTCGATGAAAGTCTTGGAAGCCAGACTTCAGGCTACCGTCAAAGCCTTTCTGTACTTTTTCTAAGTCAAGAAATACATTTGGGTACAACTACAAGTGCTACTGCCAGACTTTTAAATTAAACTGAGAAAAAGACCTACCCCTATTCCCGGGTCTTTGCAGTAGCTCAGAGCTAAGTTTAGAATTGATTTCCAGGTCTTACTTCTCAAACACAAGACACTAAATGGCCAAGGCCCTTAATCTATTACTGAAAGGTTACATTGATACACAGCTGCTAGAGGCCTTAGATCTCAGCAGCTGACAGAAGATGGTCAGCATGGTCTCTGTAATCTGTCACAATAACACACAAGCATATTATACAACCATCTTTGGCTATGATGATAAGTCTATATAGCCACTGTCCTCAACTCACTAAGAATGGGCCATCTTAGACCAACAGCCAAGCTGGCCGTAATAAAAGCTATCTGACGTTTTCTAACGCGAAAACAAGCTCCAGAATGGCTTTGCTAAAACTAATGAAGGACCTCCAATAAACATGCCGTTTTTATTTTAGAATGCTTGAGTAGCCAGCGCCAAGTTTGTAACCTACTTCACGTCCGTGTATTTCAATTACTCAGACTTCACAGACAACAACAAACGCATTTGCCACGTGCACTTCCTCTCACCCGTGGCAGTGTCCCTCAATTTCATATACTATATTAGGATAGGTCATTAAACCCAACTGCATAATAAAACAGGAAAGGTGATTTGAAAGGACGGGTTAAAGGTCAGGATGACTCATACACATGTGACTTAAAGAAAAGCTATTAGAGCAAACCAACACAAACACCAGGGGCGCTCCCACGCATACCCTCTCTACTTTCTGATCCTCTTGAGGAAATGTGTTAGCATTAGCTAGCCAGCTACGTTAGACGTCGGATCACGTTTCTTTACCGTAATGAAAAAACACAACTTTTACTGTGGGATAAAGTGACAGTCAGGGCAGTTCTGAAGCACTTTTTTACATGACGCAATGGGTGAAAATGTTGCAACCGGACTATCTCGCAAGCTAACTAGCTAAGAAAATTCACAAAACAACACCAACGCTAGCCTACTATACTGTTTGAAGATCACGCTGTCTGGCAGCATCAAAACTACACTAGGAGGCGAAGCATCCTTTGCAGACTAAACAGACATCAACGTTATACCGCTAAGGATTTTGAGAGAGATGTTTGTCAGCTAGTAAAAAGCTTGACATGTATTCAGCTTACTTATAACACCAAACCTGCCAAAGAGACTTCCCAAAACCACAATGCTACAAAAAGGAAACTAGCACGTGTGAAAGCCCATAACAGAAACTCCCAGTTAAAGGTAACATGCGTGACTCAGCAACAGTATACTTGAAATTGTATCAGTATATTTTCGTTTAACAGGTAGCCTTCCTATTCCTAAACAAACACATCGGCAACATCGACATACCCAACCTAAAAACCTAACTTGGCTAACGTTTATTAGCGAAGTTAGCTAACTTGCCTGCAAGTTTTCATTTTCGTCAACCAAAAGGAAACTCCGCTCGGCGCCGTCCTCCTCAACTGTTTTATGGTGACTTGTAAGAGATATTTCCTCCATTTCCTTCAGTAGCATCTCAGACATCTTTGATCGTGTCACTTAGGTACCATCACTAGCTTGAAAGCTGACACTCTTTTGTTGTTAAAGCTGGCTAGCACGTCAACTTCACAGACAACAACAAACGCATTTCGCACGTGCACTTCCTCTCACCCATGGCAGTGTCGGTGACGGGTTGTGACAGTTCACTTACGTCAGCCCCAATGACTGTATACAATAGGTCTCTGGTCAGCCCCGAAGATGAAGGCAGGGAGACCTGTGTAGTTTTATTAAGGTAATAGCAAAAATGTAACGATCTGTGAACTTGTAACATACACTGTAGCCAAATAAAATGTGAGGTATAACATTCAGTTAATGTTTTTATAAATATTTTAATCCGTAGAAATAGACAGTGTATGGATTTACGTAAAACAGACATGTTATTTAAAATAACCAAGTCTACTTCATTGTTACAACTGTATATTATTTTACCAGCAGTAACTTAAGGCAGGCTTGTGTTGCGTTCTTCGTTCTTCGTTGGCTCTTTCAAGACTTTATAGTGCTTTTGTTGTTATCTTGATTTGAAACCATTGTAGCTTATCTGGTCTTTGTATTTTTCCTCGAGGGAGCACATTGTAGGCCACCTTGCTCTTAGCCCAGGCTACGTGTTCGAATGACATGAACTGCCATCTACACAGTGCAAAGAAACAGCGCGACCCTGCGGTTATCACCTTGTGTAGTTACTAAGTAGGCTAGCCTACAGATTTTAAACAAAAAAAGGTGTTGGCCAATGATTTTCCATAGGTTAAAACAAACCAAACATAAAAAATAATAATAAAAAAGATGTGAACTGCATGTCCAAACATAAGAGGTAGGCTAATAAGATGCGTCATTTGTCACTATTTTATTTGCCTCTTCTGAAACCAGAAATTGTAGGCTACATCTGCAAAATGGAAAGGTTAGAATCTCATGTGTATCTTTATATAAGGGTGCAGATCAACAGGGTATACTCTGTATTTCATGGTGCTTGCTAATGTTCATTAAATATTTGTTAGCAGAGATCTATAAATATCACATGTCACAGAAAGACTGGGAAGTGGCGCCATTGCAGTTAAACTGAGATGATGGATTGAAATTCCCTCCTCGGCTGAGCCTGTTCTAACAGAAGTGCTCACAGCAGCTTGAAGTAATCTCAAATCCCCAGTGAGTTAATGCCTTAATGAAAAATAATGTATTAGAGTTAAATCTACACCACCAACTGAAGGGGGGAAAAGCAAGGCTCAGTCTTACTTTTCAGATTTTTAACACCTTACAAAAGGGTGTTTGAAGTGCTTGGTAATACCTTTGTGGTGTAAAAAAAAACTTTTAGTGGTGCAAAATGCTGCTGTGTGGAGTTAATTAATGGTGTTTTGGGTGTTTTATCATATTCCTTTGAATTTCATGTGTGAACAGCATGTTAAACTATGGTTGAATTTGTTGAATGCCAACCTTTTGCTCAATAAGATAACCAACTGAAAATGTGAAGAAGAAAAATACAAGTACGGGTGTAGTTTTGTTTTAGACGGTTTATTTGGTAGGACATTGTGGCCAATATTTTGTTTCTGGGCTGTTGAATGTGGTGGACAGGAAGACGCATTTAGTCTATTCAGATGAGTAGAGGATTAAGCTAGTGGTATAGAAACCATTTTTCCTGACACATCCAGGGTTCATGACACACAGTCATAGTGTACATATGCCCTCCAAAGACAAATCAAGTGTCTATTTAGCAGATGATGACAATATATCTTAACCTTTGATGTAATTTTGATTGGATTTATTTGATATAACTTCACCAAAATAAAAGTGATGACGTTTCTTTGCCTTAAAGAAGCCTGATGGAGATTTTCCAAGCTGGCACAGACAAAAACAAGACAATGGACAGTGGTAGCCAATGAGGATCTGTAGCACTTAATCTAAGCTCTATACACAAGCAGTCGCTGTGGTCCCCCTTCCTTTCTATATTTCTCAAGCTTGTGGCTTGCCAGGGCCCCACTGCCATTGGGGCCCTGGGTGGTTAGTCCCATGTCCCCCTTACTTCCATGCCCCTGAGTCAGCAGGTAAAGTGCTGCAGCCAGTGACAGAGGAGACTGTAGAGTCTGTTGGGGCCCTATGGCAAAAAACTTGCAACTGTTGTTGACAAACTGTGTACTTAAAGGTTGTCAGGCAAGCTCTAACTGTGTTCAATAACCCTCACTCCCTGACACCCTATAGGACACATCTTAAGGGATTGGGTTGGGTTATCATGACCACCCTACTATATCCACTGTGTTCATGATAGGTCAGTAACCCTGAAAGTTTTGCCTCATTAAAAAGAATAAATATTTTATAGCCATCTTGTCTCCATGTCTTTCAGTAGGCAACAGAGAAACACAAGTTGCACAAACACAATATCTGTTTGATAGCACTATTATCTGCTGGTACCTGTGTTTGCCGATTACCAGTATGCTATGGACTGTGGAGAAAGAAGTAAAACAAAAAAGAAGCAAGAAGCAAAAACATCTAAGAGGCCAGCTGGTTGTCTTAAAAAGATGAGCAGGCCTTTGCTTTGTAAGGGAAACAGACTGTAAATGTAATCTTTGTTAATTTAAAAGAGACAGTGCTTTAGTTGTGAGTTACCTAACAGGAATAATCTTCTAAATGAAGTTGCACTGAAGTTTGAATGTGCCATAAGCTCATGTTGCTATATGTGTTGCTGAATTAAATGAACGAGTTGCCTTATTGCTGGATGTGGTTCCATCATTACACCACATACATGAAATACCCCCCAGAGAGGAGGAGCGGTACCTATGTTGTACCGCCAGTCCATGAAGACCTTCCTTCACAATAGCACAACACGCACTGTCAGAACTACCACACTATGTGCCTGCTCAACAGCAACAACAAGAATACCATTGTTGAGTAAAGGGTTTTTAAACAGGTACCATAAAAATAGTTCAGTTCAGATATGAATAGTTATGTTTTTTTTTCATATCACAGAGTACATGGTCTATTGTACATAACAAAATACAGGGATTTTTTGCTAGATTCTGCTGCTATGAATATAAAGCTCTACCTCTGACATACATGACTGAGTATACTTTATGTAGACTATGGTTGTGTGTGCACACTACAATCAGTCCATAGTCTGTCCACCACTTGGACCCGGATCACATAGCCTAACTAAAGAATAGCACGAATGTATACAGGGAATGACAGATGTCTGATCTTGTCTTTCAGATGAGCATATACTATCCAGTATAAGTAATTTGAAGATGATACTAAAAATGCTTCAAAGAGGCTGATATATTGAAAAATGTTTTGTTTACCAAGTTCATGAGTCAGTGAAATTATAGGTTAGGGGATAGGTTTCCCTAATCAGTATGTCAAAACTATATGATATATGATGTAGGCTATGTAACATAAGTTGGAACTGGAAAAAATAACAATGTGGAAATAGCGGTGTGTGTGTGTGGTGTACAAATGAAACTGAGTGACCATGATTATTTTTGAGGCTACCACAGAACACACCTGCCTGAAAAATACTGCGACTGACAGAATTCTACACCGAAAGACAAGCAAAAGGATACAGAGCTGCACTTGAAAACTGATGCTCCGACAGCCCAACCTTGACATTAGCCTACAGTAAATGTTTAGGCTTATCCGAGTAGTCTTCAGCGGGACCCCTATATAGTTAAAAAGTGTTCCTCGCTGGTAGTTGTAGTACATTTTCAGTAAGCATGTTTAATATCGATGCGTATAAAAACTACATTTCCCCCGACATGCCAATAAGCAATACCACTCCTATTGGCTGGATGCTCCAGCCGCAGCCCCTGAGAATGAATGAAATTGAAATTGCTGGTATATTACATGTACAATACCGGGCATCTGCAGTCTTACATTGTATCATACTATATCAAAATGGCCACAGTGGTTCAAAACCCCCTGAAAACGTAAGTAAATACATTTTTTCTCTTGGGTTATCATCGAAATGTGCGGAACTGTGCTGTACTGTTTAGTTTCCCTAAAATTGCATGAAATCCTTATAACAGAGTTGGAAGTGCCGATACGTGCACTACCGCCGGTGGCGTGAACACTAGAGGAATGGCTAAAAGTCTTGGTACGGCATCTTTATTTGGCATCTGGGCATTATTTTCACTGAGCAGCTGACAAGCCGCGCGGACCCAATTTCTACTATTTTCACTCAGCGTTGCTTCTACTGATATGCTGGAATGTTCAAGTGCCATTTACGTGACCCGGTGTCCCTTGTCAATAGCCTACATTGATCTTTATGAACTTGCATGTTCGTAAATCCGGAGAGGATTTTCTATTTTATTGGTGTGGCGACGTGCAGTTAGCTCCTAAATAACAGGCATAGATGAATTCAGTGCCTGCATATTACCTGTGCACGACAAAATTGTGGAGTTGGAAACAATACGTTAAAGCTCTTCAAACAGCTCTTGGCAATCATCTGCCTGGGTCGCTAAATGTGTTTATAGCATTTATGTGTTTGTTTTTCTTACTGTTCGTTAAACATCATTTCCACTGTGCCCTTATAACCTTAGGCTACTAGATCTGAAGTGACCAAATTATAGCCTAATAGAAATAATTATCGAAACGCATCGGTATGTAGCCCATTACTTTAAGAATATCTACTTATGATACGGTTAATTCAATAATACCTGTACAGTGGTATAAGGACAGAATACTATAACCACCCAGCTCTACTGCCGATTGAACGATGGACATTCCATCAAGTTTCCGTGCGATTCCTTTGTGCAGATTGACAAGAAATTGCACGCGTACGGAACGCAGACGCCCGCGCGGGCAGGCAGCCAAAAGGTGGCTTTGCGTCTGTCTGCCTCGGAAACCGAGACCTTATCGAAGGGCATTCTTTACTGCTTGCCTACACGAGGATAGGTATATTCAACCACGAAATCGAGACTAGTTTTGGCTCCATAGGCTACTCCTGCCCGTCCCTTTGTGGTAACCACGTAAGCTAACCTACCTGTGCAGAGTTATGTGTGTGTTGTGCAGAACTGCACTCGCTCCTGTCACTGATCATTTTAAGATACGGTTCATTTTTAAGGCGACATTTGATGCAGTACTTTAAAACGTGTCCGCACCTATTTTTGCCTTCTCTCAGCAAGTCAAAACGTGGGAATGTTTTTGAGATTAATTGCATCAGCGCGCTCAAACCAACTGTGGTGGTATTTAATGCAGCCTGAATTATTAAGTGATGGACTCCAAACTGTTCGTCTGTTTAGTATTCCTTTTGATCCCATGAGACTTCAAACAATTTTCGGAAGACTATTTTGTGTTACTTCCACGAGACCCTCCTGGCTGTGTAGAAGCGCTCAGCCCCTTAGTCACCGAATGTAAAAGCACATGCACTTTTGCTTTTAATAAACACTCGGTGAAGTGTTCAGTGAGAGGTCAGTTTTGTAATACTTGATAATGGCAGGTATGTTAGGATCGCATGGAGGCTATATGGTTGTCTCCGGAGCTTTCGCCCGTTCTTCTGGCACATCCTCCGGGAAAACCAAGTGTTCTCCCCTCTGTCGTGTCAGGCGTCCCTTATTGATTCATTTATTTCCACAGAGTTAGCGCGCACGAAACCGAATTTTATTGCATCAGATCCATATGTTACAAGTCGCAAACGGGTACATTGTCTCCTGTGGCACAAGTTCACTGGCTTTGATTGTTTTACTGTTCACTGTCCAAGACATACCCTGAGGCAATGTAGAGAACTAAAGCACTGCCCATGTTAAGAACACAGACGAAGGCTATTGCTAAAATGAATAGAGAAACAGAACTATTTAAAACCAGGTTTGCGTATACAATGGTAACTTTAGATTAATTTTAGGTTGTACACATTGTTTTTTTGTGAAGTCCATTAATGTGGTATCCCAGTGGAGATTGACTTGGTCTCTGATTGGCTTATTCCCTAAAATGACTTTGACACATCTCTAGAAAATGAGAGTGGTCTTTTGAGAATTCTCCACTTTTCCACTGGATTAGTCTCTCAGAGCTCTCTCTTCTCTCCCCCATTCCCCCCCTCTTCTTCCCTTTGATGGCTGTCTCTAGCCCCCCCCCCCCCCCCCCCCTAGCATCAGGCCATTTGCCTAAACCTGACCACAATTTAATTCGAAGGATTCCATTGGCATGGATGGCATCACTGTGTGTGTGTTCATGGTTCCTTTTTTGCCCTGCCTACCAGCTGCATCCTCAAACATGACTTAAGTCCTCTCTTCTCTTCCCCCTGGTCTCTCCCTCTCCTCTTCTCTCCACTACTCTCCTTTCCGCTTCTCTCCTCTCCTCTCTTCTCTTTTCCACTCCTCTCCTCTCCCCCCTGTTGTCTCCCCTGCTTTTCTCCTCATCTGTCACTTTCATTGTTTCTTGCCATCTTTTTTACACAAGGCCCCTTTTCTTTCTCCTTCCCCCAGTCTTTTCATTTTCTGATTGTGCTCCCACCCTCCCCAATACTTTTACACACACACACACACACACACACACACACACACACACACACACACGCATGCAGACACATGCACGCACACACAAGCACACACACTCTCTCTCTCTCTCTCTCTCTCTCTCTCTCTCTCTCTCTCTCTCTCTCTCTCTCTCTCTCACACACACACACACACACACACACACACACACACACACACACACACATTCTCTCTGTCACTCTGTTGTGAGGGAGCTGCCGTATGCTGACTGTTCTGATAGTTACTCTGCCTTGCCTGGCTGATCTGGAGGAAATGAATTCTATATAATGCTGCACTGAGCCTCTGTTAAAGCGGCCCTGTGCTGAATGCATTGGAGCCTGAACCCACTGCCTCATTTCTAGATTGTTCTCTCCCTACCTTTCTCTCTCTCTCTCTCTCTCTCTCTCTCTCTCTCTCTCCCTCTCTCTCTCTCTCTCTCTCTCTGTTTCTCTCTGTCTCTCTCTCTCTCTGTTTCTGCCCTTTTTTGGTTTGTTTGCATAATGTCTACAGCTATTCGTTTTTCTTTTTTCCCAGTTGGTCATCTTCTCTTCTCTCTCTTTCTCTCTCTCTTTGTCTCTCCCGGAAGCCTTGCAACTTAAAGGCTCATTTTCTTCACAAGTATAGCACGACGAGAGAGGGGGAATGGGAGAGAACGAGAGAATGAAAGAAAGAGAGAGACACAGATAGGTATTTTTAGCTCTATGACCTATTTCTCCAAAGCTACCTAACTGACTGTCAGTCATAGTACTGTTGCTTGGGGATGTAGCGGTGTATGGTGGCCGTCTGCACTCCTGGTGTGGAGGCTGAGCCGGTGGTGGAAGGCCTGGGAGAGCCACAGGCTAAGGGGCTAGACTCAGGGAACGGCCAGCCTCTGCCAGGTAGTTGCTAGGTGAACCAGGCGACAGTTATGGAGAATAATCAAGAGGGTCCATATCGATTGGGTGTGTATGTGTGTGTGTGTGTATGTGTGTGTGCTCACCCATGTGTGTGTGTTTGTATGTTGTGTGTATTTGTGATTGTCTGTGTATGTCTGTGCTAGGACAAACATGGAACAAAATAGTATGTAGGCAATAGGTAAAACATGTGTGTACAGTATGTGTATGTGTTTGTGTGCAAGTGTGTGTGCAGGCACGTATGTTTGTGTAAGTGTGTGCCAAACTCATATAGAGGTGCCTCTAGAAGTCTCACGTGTTCTAGGATGTTGTGCTGTGCATGTGCAACATAAATTAGCAGGTGTGCTCACATTGAGAGCTGAGGGATGACATGAAGGGTGGAGAGACAAAGAAAAAACAAATGAGTAAAAATTCACATTCACACAAGAACAGTTTGATCTGAGTATGGGTAGGCCTCTCTGAACAATGTGGTGCCTGGGCCTCTGCTGCTGCTGCTGCTCGTACATATTACATGAACAAGTAAATTCAGATCGCATTCTGCCATGTCAAGACTGAGAGCCTGAGAATGTCATATGAATCGGGACTGGCTTGACACAGGCTTGGCGCCATGCTCCATTCCTCTAATGACACCCTCTGCAGTACCCTAGATAGGGTTCTCAAAGAGGTGTTTCAGCAGGAGAAATCTATTCCCCGTGACATTGAGAAGAAGACGAGGTGAACAGCAGTATGGCAGACGGCTGACAAGACCAAAGCCACTCCACCCCAAATGTGTACACACTACAGTCTGCACCCAGGCCCCCTGTGTTTACTTTTGTGCTCTACGTATGCAAATCTTTCTCTTTTAAAGTACAGTATAGAAAGGGTCTGTGTGTGTGTGTGTGTGTGTCTGTGTGTGTGTGTGTGTGTGTGTTTACATTAGTTTGTCACTTTTGAGTTCTACTTATGTGCAAATGTGTCTCTTTAAAAGTACAGTATATATATGTGTGTGTGCATGTGTGTTTCAACATTAGTTTGTTAGCGTTTGTGTTCTATGTATCCAAATGTGTCTTTTTTTAAAGTACAGTATATAAAAGAGAGAGAGCAAGAGAGAGTGTGTGTGTGTGTGTGTGTGTGTTTGTGTGTGTATCTGTGTGTGTGTCTGTGCTTGTGTGTTGACATTAGTTTGGTCCAGTCTATTTTCAAAGCCCAGGCAGTGCATCTATGCGAATCTGTGATTGCGTTTTGGTTGTGTTGCTATTGGTGCGGCAGCTTCAGATCAATTGTAATTACAGCACCGTGCCTCTACATGGGGGACTGTTTTAGTGTTTTGTCTCAAAATGGCTGAAAGACATAAATTTCCAGGTGCTCTAATGAAAAAACATCATTTGAAGTTATCCGGCAGAAGGCTGCATGTCTGTAAGATGTATATAGCTTGAATGGCTGTACATCCTTGTTATGTGACGGGTATGAACAGTTTGGGAGCATGGGAATTTGTTTTGTTTGTTTGTTTGTTCTGTGTTTGTGTGTGCTCGTGACTCTGTGTGTGTGTGTGTTTGTGTTGTGTGTGTGTGCGTGTGTTCTGTATGTTCACATTGTGTTTTTAGCAATAAACTTTGCAGAGCACCTGAAGGCGTGTTTGTGTTGTGTGTATTTGCATGCGACTTATTTCCTTAGTGAAGCTGTGTAATATATGTCTGCCGTGCAGTGTTTCTGTGTTCTGTCTGTTTGTTTTGATGTTTGTGTCTCTGTCTTTCCTGTCTGCATGTAGATATTTGCCCACTAGACTATATTGTGCAGTTGTGTTTACTTCAATGTTTTGTGTCTAAATATGTGTATGTCTCTGAGTATCTCTTGTTAGTTTGCACTTTCTACCTGTTTGTCTTTTTGATAGTCAGTTTATGGCTGTTGCCCTGGATGTGCGTCTGCATCTGTATGTGTATTTGCAGAACGTTTTCCTGTTTTTCCTGCATGTTTACATGTTTGTTTACTCTGTTTGTTTAGATATACAGCTGGTTGTATATTGTAAACTTTAGAGTGAAAGGTTTGGCTATATGTATATACTGTGTGAGTGATGTATGTACTATATTTTTATATGTAGGTCATTGTTTGCATGTGCATGCATATGCTTAAACCATTTGTGCATCTGAATGGTTTGCTATTGTATGTTTTCACAGTCATTTAAATGACTATGTCTGTGTATGTATGTACATATGTATGCATATGTCTGTATGTTTTGCTTGTTCATACATTTATGGTGGATTACTAGAATATTCGTACAGTGCGGCCTATATTACATGTGTATTTTGCAGGGTATACTGTGTACCTGTTTAAGTGTGAGGACTGTGTTTGTCTGTGACTGTGTTTGCTGCACCTGTCCCTATGGATGTCTGCCTGTGAGTCTGTGTGGTTGAATAGCCCTTTCAATGTGTGCTGGAGTGCATGATTTTTGCTGTGTGTGTGTGTGCATTTGTTAAATTTTGGACTTGTGTATTGCATAGGTGTGTGTGTGTGTTTGTTTGACTGTCTGTGCTTTTGTGTGGTTGTGTGTGTGTGGTTGTGTGTGTGTGTGTGTGTGCATTTGAGTTTGTGTATGTGTGTGTGCCTGTCTGTCTGCCTGTGCTTTTCTGTGATTGTGTACGTGTGTGTGTGTATATGTGTGTCTGTGTGCATGCACGTGACTGTGTGTGTGTGTGTGTGATTGCGTATGCTGTGCTTGTGTGTCTGTGAGCAGTGGACCGTGCCTCTGGAGCAGTACTGCCGTGCACAGTAGTCCAGGACTGAATGCGGGTCCATCACATGAGATTTATGGCTCCTCCACTTTGCTTGTTATTACATAGATGGATCCTCTCCTCAATCCGGAGACATTATGAAAGTGCTGAAGGAAGAAACGTTCACTGATCTCTGGCTGGCCACACAAACTTCGGCTTCACTCGATAGAAATCCTTGAGGCGGCAGTGGGATTTTGGGAATTCTGTATGCTGACATATAACCCTTTCTTGTTCAGACTGTAATGGCTTTACACCTCACCTCCATTTTCGCCACCACCAAGGTGTCCTGGAATCTCACTGCACACTGTTGACTCGTATGCAATTTTGAACATTTAGAACATTCTAGATTGATATGGAATGTAATAATTGGTTCTTGTGGCTGTAGAAATTAGACACGAGGAACACGACACGACCAGGAATAGACACAAGGAACAGTTTTCAACCTAACTGTAAGAATGAATTATAATGAATCTGGTTCATAGCCCTACCCAGTGAACTTTTCATTGTTGGGATAGCACTGATAGAAGACCGTCATAAATTCTAAAGAGAAGTCTTAGGAAGTCTTGGGAAGAGAGGCTAGACCATGAAGCGGGGCTATAGAAATAAAATGGCAACCATGGGATGTATTATGAGTTAAAGAGCACAGCCCCACCACTGCCTTTTTACGCCAAACCGCCCTCCTGACTCTCATTTCGATGGCTGTATAGCTTTTTGCCACCCCCTACTTCTCCATCAGCTAGGCTTCTAGCCGGGGTGATGACTGACAGTTACAGTGGCCAGTTAAATCCTCGGTGTCCTCCACTGTGCCACTACGTAGAAAATGCTTGCTGCTACGTTTTCCATTATTCCACCCTCCTGCTTCCTCACTCTCTCTCCTCCTCTCCCTCCTCCTCCTCCTCCTCCTCCTCCTTGTCTGCCTTTGTGTGTGGCTTACATAAGCATGTATGTACCTCTGGAGGAACATGCATTGGGACACCGGGGCCACACGCACTCAGGGTTATGTCACGGCACATGCTGGATTTCATCGGCCCTCGCTGAGCCAGCAAATCAGCCACCTGGAAGAGCCTGGTGGCCGCAGTGGATCGAGCGCCGATGGCTGATTTGTTTTGCTGCGTGCAGCTGTGGGATTGCTGCTGCTTACAGTGACTTGTGTTTTTTAGTTTGTTTATTTGTTTGTTTAAAGAGCGTGTATAGGAGGCCATGATATATCACAAATGGGAACAGGAAAGTTCCACAGAAAAAAATGGCTAAAAGAATGATCTAGATTCTTAAAGTTAAGGTTTATTCTAGGATCTGTAGTTGCTGAGTCCCGTGATTGGCAGTATGAGTTCTGCAGTCATTGTATCTGGTCCAGATTTAGCATTAGATTTCTGGCTTTAATGTAACATTGGGTTATGGAGAATGACAGAACTCAGCACATTACAAAAGGGAATTCAAAATTGACCATATAATTAGATTTTTTCGGTTCTTCCGCTGATAATTTTGATGACTGTGCAGATTATGTTTCAGCACATTCTGGTCGCATGAAATCAAAAACCCTTGCATAGCCATGTGTTTCACTCTTGCAGTAAGACTTTGGAGAAATTATGACATTTCAGTACTATACTAATGACACAAAAGAGCTCCTGAATATGCTCATCAACCTCTTGTGTTTGTAAACGTTTGTTTACGTCTTTGCGATAGTCTGTTCACTTTGTCTGGTCTTTTACATAATTGGCATGGGAACCAATGAGAGCCTTTGGTGACTTATTTCAGATTGGAAACACTACTGATGGCCTGGACCCAAAACGTTTGTTTCCGTTTTGCGTTATGGCCTGTATTGGCACTTTGGCTTAAAATTATGTAGATCCTGTGTGCAGTCTCCACTTTCTTTACCCTGGAAATGGGCATCAAAATGGACGAATTTGCAAGAGAGCATCCACACTCTTACCCTTTGTACCCCTCACGATAAAGGTAAAGCAGTGTCTTTCCTTCCTGAAGTGAAGTTTCCATCATTAGACCTGTTTGGTGGTGCAGTTTTCAGAGGGTGTGTGAATCTTGGCACAGTGCCTGTGGCAATAAGAAGCACGGCCACTACAGCTGGCCTCAGAGAGAGAGAGAGAGAGAGAGAGAGAGACGCCGTGGAGTGTAGCACTTAGCTCATCTGCGGTCTGGTATGTAGCCGTGGTCAAAGGTAGTGCTTGGGACAAGAGTGAGAAAGTGAGGCCTTTTGTCTGGCTCAAGGTGGCTGCGTCTGTGTGTCTTTTGTGTCACTCCCATTCCATTGCCATTCTATAGATGCTGCGGTGTGATGTTCCCACAGAGCGTTGCATGTAGGGCGCGCGTGTCTGTGTGTGTGTGTGTATGTCTGTGTGTGTGTCTTTGTCTGCGTCTGTGTGTGTTGTGCACGATGTCTGGATGGGACTAGTTTTCCAGGGCCGGTCCTCAGTGACCTAGCTTTGGAGGAAGCACAGGGGAAAAGCTCTAGCACGTCTGTGGAGAGAGAGAAAGAGAGGGAGGGAGAGAGGGAGGGAGGAGAGGAAGAGGGAGATGAAAAAGAAAGCTAGATAAATCATTTGACTGGGTACTGAGGAAGAGGGTAGAAGCAGGAGGAGAGAGGAGAAGAGGGGAGGGGACGAGAGGAGAGGAGAAGAGAAGAGGGGGGGCAGGACAGGATGGAGAGGGGGGGGGTTGAGGAGTGAGAGATGGAGTGAGGGAGGGAGGGAGGAGAGGGAGGGAGGGAAGGGGCTGGGGAGGATTGCCTGGGTAAGGGTGATATTGCATACTGTAATCTACAGACAGACATGCTGAGGGGGATGGGAGCGCACAGATTTCCTCTCCCGCCAGGCCTGTGCTCTGCTGGCTCAGTAAGCCCCCCCCCCCAGCCGGGTCTCCTGGCAGTGTGGGCATGCCATGCATGATGAGGAGGGTGCTCGGGCACGGTGCCAGGCCGATCTCAAACTAATACTCCCCCCAATACTGCCCCCCCGACCCTCCCCTCCCTCCTTCCCTCTGACCATTTACCTGTGGAGGGATGGAGGGATGGATGGATGGGCTCATCAGTCGTTACACATCCGTGCAAAGGCAATAATCATTAAGGTGAATAAAAATGAAGGATTTGGACCTCACACAAACCAGAGATCCCTGTGTCACTTTTGATTGTGTTTTTGCATAGATAATATGACAAGACTGAGAGATAGCAGTATATCAGAGGTTGTCACTGTGGGGAGGAGCGGTCCTGCATTTGGATTCTTTCTGATGCATGGGAACTCTTAGTAGATTCAATTGTTAATGCTGTATGTTTTTCCAGCAAATATCACACAATGAATCTTCTGCATTTTTTGGGGGCTCACAATACAAATTTTCATAATCAGTGTGTGGGGACCATATTAGAATAGTGTAATTAATTTCAGAGCAAACGCTGTATCCCTTGCTCTAGCTAGCATTAGCCTCTTGTCGCCTCTAGAGGGGGCTGTGCTTCCTTACAGTAAAGTGCTTTTTTTTTCTTTAATTGTGGCTAATTGGAGCACAGGTATTAAGAAGATGGTCCAAATCGCTGGCCACAAAATGAACAAACAGTGAAAAGAGAGAAAAAAAAAAACGATGACAGTAATGGCGGGAGCCGAGCAGAGCCAAAGGCACCCGTGCTGGCTCAGGAGCCATTGTCCATCTGTGCTCCAGGCACCTCACCTTTCCCTGCTAATGTGCTCCCTCATTGCCCCAGAAATTGGGTTAGGACGGAGGGAAGGTGGTGCTTGGGGGGTGGGGGTGGGTGGGTGGTGGTGGTGGAGGTGGTGAAGGGGGTGGTGCTACTGCCTCAGAGAGGCTGTGTCTCTGTGCCTGTCACGGAGAAAGTCATATAGTTGTGGCCTCGGCTCCCCTTTCTCTCTCCCGTTCTCTCTTTCTCCCTCTCTCTCTCTCTCCCCTCTCTCCCTCCTTTTCTCTCTCCGTCTATCCCTCTCTCTCTTTCTCTCCCCTCTCTCCCTCCCTTTCTCTCTTTCTCTCCCTGCCTTCCTCCCTTCATATTTCCCTCTCTCAGTGCCGAAGCTCTTTTGTTTTTGGCTAGCTGCTTTTTCTCCAGTTTTGCCTTGGTTTTTTCCTCAGTGTCTGTGGGTTTTTTGAGGTGGGAGAAAAAGGCAGAGGGTGCTCCAGGCTTTCCTTGTCTCGGTCTCAGCTGCTGACTTGTATTTTTTCGGCCTGTGTGTTTCAGAAATGTGGTTGTGTATGTAGTGTGTGTGAGATGTGCATTTGAGCACATTGATATTGTTGTGGCTTTCTGTGTGGACTGTATGTATGTACATATGTGTGTGATTACGTGTGTGTGCGTGTGTGTGTGTGTGTGTGTGAGCACAATAAATGTTGTGGTGGCTCTCCATAGCTGTGTAATTTGTTAGAAAGAGTATGTATTCCTGTGTGTGTGTGTGTGTATGTGTGTGTGTGTGTATGACTACGGTTCCGTGAGTCTAAGATGCATAAAAATGCCTGACTCAAATCGACTCTACCCTCCACCCACCCCCACCCTGTTAAAAGGTAAATGTTGCATTCCCTAACGCTGGCATATAGAGTATTAATTATCACCCCGGCCAAAAAACAATTGTTTGATTGTAAAGTCTTAATTAATTTGGTGGCAATGAAACAGGGCAATTAGGGAGCGTGTCTCTGCGGGCTTGTCGGGGGCTACATTGCTGGCTCCCCAGTCTCCTGCGGCTAACCTGCCAAAACCTCTGGAGCTGAACCTGGTCCAAATGGCACTGAGTTGAAGTCACACACACACACACACACACACACACACACACACACATACACGTGCGCACGCACACACACACACACACACACACATGCACACACACACACATACACACGCACACACATACACGTGCGCACGCACACACACACACAGATATATGCACACACACCTGCAGACACATACATACACAGACAGACAGACAGACAGACACACACACACACACACACACACACACACACAAATGTACACACACACACGTACACACACATACACAGATATGCATACACACCTGCAGACACATAAATACACAAACACACACACACACAGACACATGCAGTTGCACAAGATACACACACACACATACATATGATGCTCGATAAGGAAGATAGATTTTGGTCAGTGTGGAGTGTTCAGTTTGAACGGTTTGCCTATGTTCCTATTCCTCAGTCTAGTCTGCAGTGCCTTCTCTGGTGTTCATTCCCTCTACTCCCCCTCCCCCCTCTCTCCACACACACACACACACACCCTTCAATACAAACACTTTATTTTTATTTATTTATTTTTTTTTAGCTTTCAAGGGCAAACAGCCGCAGTGTAATGTAATGAGATTGCTAGGAGAAGCAACCAAATTGAAGGCAGCCATTTTCTACAGCTGTCAACTTATTATGGAGAGGCTGACTTGCGCCGATAACTCTAGCGGTCTAGAGGCTGAAAGAGTGGGGGAGGGGCGCAGGGATAAATTGGTAGTTTGGGTGGAGAATGGAGGGGCCGGTGGGGTTGGGGGGTGCAGTGGTGAAGACGAGGGGAGGGAAGGGGCGAATTGGACAGACCTGAGGGGCAGATGCTTTGCAACTGGAGTGTTTTTTTTTATTCCTCCAAGCCAACCAACTCCTACTTTGAGATTCCAGAATTAGCACAGCATTACAACCTGTGTTCTCATGACATACACTTCATATTTTAAACACTTCCTCTCTCCTCTCCTCCTTTCTACCTCTCTCCCTCTCCCTCATCCACTCTGTCTGTATTTCTCTCTCTCTCTCTCTTGCTGTCTCTCTCTCATTCTCTTCCTCGTTCTGTGTGTGTGTGTATGTGTGTGTGTGTGTGTGTATGTGTGTGTCTGTGTCTGTGTGTCTGTCTGTATGTCTATGTGTCTCTCTGCATGCCTGCCTGTGTGTCTGATGTATGCATTCACAGTGCTGCGTGTAATAAAAAAGTTGGTAAATATTCCAGTGAACAGTAACTCACTTAATATCGACTGCAATAACAAAACCAGTTGACAAGGCATGATGCCCTGTTTTAACTGACAGCTATGCAAACGTCTGCATTGCAACCATATGCTTTGACACAAGATGCTTTGACAACGTTTTTTTTTTTCTGTTTGGAGTGCAACACACCACATGACACATGCCAGTCTGCAGAGCTGTTCTTTGTCTTCCTCATTGCCAGCAA
>CM059279.1:11969227-11971727 GCA_030347295.1 Setipinna tenuifilis
TTGTAGACAGTGATGGGCAACATGGCTTCGGAAGCTGCAGTCCAATACCACATACTTGCTCCAGCCATTCAGCAAATCAGCCGAGCAACTCTAATAAGCAAGAGCTCTCTCAGCTAGGGGTGTATACAGTACAAAGGTGGTTCGGTTATAAACCTTGTTAAGATAATCCAGAGCTAGTTGTAAACACGCCCAAAAACCCAGAGGAACTGTGCATAGAGCTGTAAAAAAGCCCAAGGCTTTGTTCCTTTAACTAAACAAATGCCAACAGGCTCTTTTTCTGTCAGGTTTACGCCCACTTCTGGGTTACATAAACGAGGTTTGTCATTTGACCACCTTTGTAGTACTCCCCCCAGGTAAAGGACTTCATTAGTGAAGTCACCTATACTAAGCACACAGGTGGAACCAGGTGAATGAATTTTCTGAATCCAGGATCAGCGGTTGTAGACAGACTCATGGACAAGCAGAAAGGTAGACAGACAGACAGACAGACAGACAGACAGACAGACAGACAGACAGGTAAACAAAAAGGGAGGAGCAAAGCCAGACAGCCAGACAGACAGACAAATCCATTATGAAAGTACAAAGTAGAAAAAGTACAAACCCACTATGACACTGAGCCAGAACACGTTTAAGTATGATAAATATGCATGCAGGCAAAAAGGAAGGCAAATAATTAGACCAGAGGTAAACAGCCTGTTGTTGTTTTGTTGTTGTTGTTTGTTGTTTGTTGTTGTTGTTGTTGTGGGCAGCCTGGGGGAGGAGTTCTACCGCGAGGCCATCGAGCACTGCCGCAGCTACAACGCCCGTCTGTGTGCCGAGCGCTCCATGCGCCTGCCTTTCCTCGACTCCCAGACAGGTGTGGCGCAGAGCAACTGCTACATCTGGATGGAGAAGACCCACCGCGGCCCAGGTGCGCCACTACTGTGGGTGTGTGTGTGTGTGGGTGCATGTGTTTGTGTTTGTGAATGCGTGGGAAAGAAAGGGGCTGAATGAATAAACAAATATGTGTGTGTGTGTGTGTGTGTGTGTGTGTGTGTGTGTGTGTGTGTGTGCATGTGTATGTGTGGGTTTTGTGTGTGTGTGCTTGGGACATAAAATGACTGAATGAATACAGGAGTGTGTGTCTGTGTGTGTTTGTGTGTGTGTCTGTGTGTGTTTGTGTGTGTGTGTGTGTGTGTGTGTGTGTGTGTGTGTGTGTGTGTGTGTGTGTGTGTGTGTGTGTGCATGTGTATGTGTGGGTTTTGTGTGTGTGTGCTTGGGACATAAAAGGACTGAATGAATACAGGAGTGTGTGTCTGTGTGTGTTTGTGTGTGTGTGTGTGTGTGTGTGTGTGTGTGTGTGTATGTGTGTGTGTGTGTGTGTGTGTACGTGTGTACGCATGCCTGTGTTTGTGTGTACCTAGGAGTGAGTGATTATCTTGGAGTGTATGTGACTCCTATGTGAGTCCTTGACCCAGTGAGTAAACGCTGTGTAATGACTTCTGGGTGGTCTGGTCTGGTCCACCAAAGTCTTTCAAAATAAGTCCCTGCACTCGGCGGTCATATTTTGGATTAATAAGACCAGGCCCTGCCTAAATGAATGTCAAGACATGAGTATATGCATTCTCCAATGACTGAGGGACATAAAAACTACATGATTGAAATCACAATGAAAACTTGATTTTAATGCTTGCTGGTTTGTATCCCAATAACGCCCTTTCTTAAGGGTTATTTTGAACTGCACATGTGCAGTACTTCACTACATGGCAAGCGTGGTACAGTGAAGCACAATACTGCAACAGGATTGCAATGCCGTTTGTATACAATTCGGCAGATGATTGGCTCTTGGCATCAAAGCAGGCGGGATATTTGCAGACACTCACCATATTGGCATTACGAGATGTCCCCATGCATTTCTATGGACGGTGCTCTGTCTCGTCCTGTATAAGAAAGTCTCTGATTCAAAATCCCCCCTTACATAACTGCAGGGTGACAACCAGCAGAATATGCATATGTTGCTTGTGTGTCTCTGTGTGTGCTTGTGTGTGCCGGAATATTTCCATACACCTCCAGGTGTACATTAGCCTGGCTAACGCGACTTATCAATGCTCTGCGAACATTGGTCTGGCCAAGCTGTGTTGTAAACCCATTTCTCAGAGGGCGGGCTTAACCCACGTGTGTGAAATGCCTGTGTTTGCTACTGGACGAAGCTTCGACCAATCACACCCCTCTGTCCTCTGACGTATACGCAGCGACAGAAACTGGTTGATACAAACAACAAGAATCGACTTGGCAACCAGTGGGGCTAACTGATAAATTAAACTTTTACCGAAGCTGGTCGGTAGCATTGCGAAAACGTCCTTTCCTGTAAGGAATGCTTCAAGGGCTGACCTTTGCTCTATTTTCAGAGAGAACTTCTCTTTGAATTCCTCCAAAACAGCAGCTACAGCTGCATTGAAATCTTGCCGTTGCTCCACGTTCACCATGTTGACAGTGACTGAGGTAGATTTCCGGTCGCTAA